>CM061535.1:93346624-93612527 GCA_030545055.2 Neoaliturus tenellus
AAGGATAAGGTTAAAGTACGATGGTTAGGATTTAATAAAACGGAAGATTCTTGGATACCTAAAAAGGATCTAATATAATGATAGAGCATCATTTTGGGTTGAACCATTACAAAGGATGGAGATAATACCGCAAAAAGACAATTTTACTATTAATAATATAGATGAACTCACAGTGGATGGTTCTCAATTCAATACTGGGAAACACGGTGTTTTGTTACCAAACACGGTGCGTTGTCTGGTTACCGGTCCTTCCAATTGTGGAAAAACAAATGTAGTATTCAATTTGATTACAAACCCTAAAGGATTACGTTTTAATAATTTATATGTATTTTCAAAGTCACTACAACAACCAAAATATCAGTTATTGGAACAAATACTCAATAATGTGCCTGAAGTTAAATATTTTAAATTCAACGCGAGCGAGAGTGTCATGCAACCGCAAGAGGCTAAACCATTCTCAGTATTCATATTTGACGACGTATCTTGTGAAAATCAAAATACAATAAGAAATTACTTCGCCATGGGTCGACATAACAACATAGATAGCATTTATATTGGTCAAACTTACAGCAAAATACCGAAACAGCTCATTAGAGACAATGCAAACATGTTAATTGTATTTAAACAGGATGAAACCAACCTAAAACACATATATTATGACCATGTAAGTGCGGATATGCCATTTGAACGATTTAAAGAGTTGTGTGGAAAGGCTTGGGCTGAAAAATATGGGTTTTTAACAATTATGAAGGAACAACCGCTAAACAATGGTCAATACAGGATAGGATTTGATAAATTTATACTAATACACTGATCATGATGTAAAACATTCATTGTTGTACAACACGTCTTGCTACAAACATGGTTAACCAAGAAAAGTTAATAAAGGAAATAAAATCACTTAGTGATTCTATTCGAGATAAAAACAGAGCATTAAAATTAGGTATTAGCGAAAGGGAGAAATTTCTTGAATCTACTTTTAAACCTATTACTGAACCCTTGAAACAATTAAACAAAAAATTTGCTAAACCCGTTTTGGAAGGAGATGCAATTGCACCTATTACAAAGTTTGAAAGAGAAAATGTAAAATCAGAAGATTTTAGTGATGAAGACCTGGAATCCTCTACATATAGTGGTTTTACCGGCGGAGAACCTGAAAGAGAGCTAGAATCACCAGACTATAGTGGTATAAGAGAATTATATGAAGTAAAAGCTAAAAGAGGACATGAAGATGTATCAACTGCTAGTGAAGAGGAAAAAGAAGAAGAAGCAAGGGAAGGTCCGTCAAACATAAGCTTGTTGGGTGAAAACATTCATAACAAAGGACCTTTAGGAAGGAAATACATGATAAAAATGTTAGCTGGAATAAATCCTAATAAAAACTACCATAGTTATGGAGTAAGATTAACAGAAGAAGGTTTAATGGTTGGTAATAGCCCGGTAAACATTGATGAAGATGATAATATTATTGTTGGTAATCAAAGATATAAGGGCACAAGAGGATTATTTGAATTATTATTTGAAAAAAAGCCTTTAGAATTGTTAGTTAAAGAAGAAGACATGGAAGCATATAAACAGATTTTGGAACACACCAATGCATACAGGAGAAAATATTTAGCTGACCAACCAGTTTTTAGATCTAGGTCTTTAAAATATAGAGTATTTGTATCCAAGTTAATACCAACAACGAGAAGACAACCAATGCCGATAATGCCAAGAAAACCTGTAAAACGAAGGTTTGTGTCATCCACTTTGGATATAAGTGCTCCAGAACCAAGAAAAAGAAACAAATCTGTTACAGGTACAGGTTTAATGAAGAAACTATATAACACAAATGTGATTTATTACAATAATATCAATAAATTGGTGGATAGAATGAAACTAATACATGAAGCTAAAGAAGCGGGTCATACTGGATTGGAAAACGAATGGGTGGCTTTAGTGGATGAACTCCGAAACCGTGGGGTAATCTCATAAAAAATGCGTTACTCCCTAGATTACTATTCAGTTGCACCATGAGTGTCGACAAGTTCGGACGTTACTCCTCGGATGGGTTATATTACGCAAATAATTTAAAAAGAGGAGCTGGTTTACCACAAACACCTGATGGGGATTCCCACACAGCACAAGTACATCCCCAGGAGTTCCTAAACATATCCTTATGGGATATTGGAATATCCCGGGGAAATCCTTAATATCCCCAATATTCTCAAAAAGTCATCCCAGGGATCTCCTGGGGATATTGAATGTCCGCGCATATCCCGCGTTTTGGGATATCCTTTCGGGATATACTTAGGATATTCAAATATCCCTATGGGATGTCGTTAAAAACTGGTCTAAAACTTGTAAATTGTAACTATTTTCATCAAAGTTTATAAATAAATGCATTTCTGCAAACGAACAAATTACAAAAATGAAAATAATTTGGAGCAAAAAGTATAAGCCCATGCCATGGATTTGAACCTGTGACCTCACACTCAATGACCTGACGCTCTAACCTATTGAGCCAACTGACTTGTGCTCTGAGGTGTTCTCATTTACTATTAAGTATTGAAACTTGACCTTCATTGGTGCACTTGGAAGTTTTGCGAGTCAAAGTAAAAAGTTAGCCTAAATTTGAAGTAACTTTACAAATTGACTATTTTCACATATTTAAAAATTTTGAAATAAAATAGCAAAACCTTTTGAATGTGAACTGTTATATGTAATTTGGATTGTATATTTTAACACAAAAAAGATTATTAATTATACTTGATATATTTTAATTTGAGTAAAATCACTACATTTTATTTGATGTAGTTTGACCTTTTGAAAGTGTATTTGATGTAACATAGATACCTATCCTGTGTACGTTATGGTGTGTAATGGTAAATCGAGATATCCCAGCGTAAACCCAAATATCCTCAATATTTTCTAAGTCATTCCAAGGATATCCTAGGGATATTGCAAATCATACATTTTGGGATATCCTTTCACGATATCCCAACTCCTGTCATGAAGAGAGGCAGCCATGGCATTGCTTATGAAAATTTCCCATACTTTTTACTAAGAGTTATTTTCAGAGGTTTTCATTAAAGAAAATTATTTATTAAAACTTTAGTTTTTAGTGAATGACCTATACACTATTTTGCATTATAGCTTTAATCACAGACACTTCCTATGGATGTTCTTTGTAGATCCTTTCAACTATAATGTTTGAATTCAAACAAATCTATTTGGCTTGTAAACAATGTTATTATCTAATGTTATTAGATTGTTTAATTAATTTTTCTGGACCTATATGATACAAGTTTATTTAGTATTTCAATAATTTACACTGTGTCAACAGATATTTACTTGGGAAATCCTGAGAATATCCTAAGGATGTGAACGATTTTATAGAAATTAATTAAAACTATGCTTACGGACATATTCCAGGGACTTCCCCAGGAGCTCTTTTCAGAAGTTTTCGAAAAGAGGCCTCAAAGAAAAGTGGTTGAATGACTTGATGATTTTAGACTTTTATCAAAACCCCTATTTTGAATGTTTGAACTAAATTGAAAAAAAAAACGCACATATCCTAGGGATATCCTTGGAATATGGCCGTTTACGCAGGCCTGACACATCCTTGGGATATCTCTGGAATATCCTTTGAAATTTTGTTTGACGGGTGTCTTATAGCCAAAAAAAGTAAAACAAATCCATTTTAAACCTGTTTTGTTTGAATTTGTTTAATTTTAGTCCTATTTACGTAAAAAGTTTGTATTTCTATTAAAGTCCTTTTGGGATATGCTTAGAATGTCCTAGAATATCCTCCATATCCCGGGATCTGAATAGGATATTTGGGACTCGTTTGGGATATCCTGGGGAAATCTTGTGCTCAGTGGGTTATGATATAACTAATAAAAGGTTAAAAAACATAAAAGATCCCACAGATGAAAACGATGCAATAAATTTAAAAGTATTAAAAGAAAAGATATCACCAACATTAAGACTACAGAAAAACACATATGACGCAGGTAATCATAGAATTGTCAATGTTGGTAAGCCAAATCAAAACGCTGATGCAATAAACAAAGGTTATTTATCATCAGAATTAAAAAATACGTTAAAATTCAATGGAAAAACGTATACTGCTGAAAATAAACGTATATCCAACGTAGATGACCCTAAAGATGCAAAAGACAGCGTAAATAGACGCTATTTACATTCATTAATACCTGAAAAGACAAAAGATGGTTTTTCTTTTTATAAATTTGTTATTAACGATATAGGTTATCCGAAAAATGAAAATGATGCTGTAAATTTAAAATATATAAAAGATCATTGTATTACACGTGATGTAGGAGTTATTGACTGTCTAGGTAATTGTTTAGCGAATGTTAAAGATGGTTCGGCACCATCAGATGGTGCAACAGTGGGTCAAATGAAGGAAACTTTAAAGCAAGAAACATCTGGATTTGTAAAACAGGATCAAGTAGTATCACGGTCGGATGATGTGTTTGTACAAGGAAATGAAAAGTTTATTTTACTTGAACAAAAAAATAATGTTTGGGATTGCAAAGACATGAAATTATCAAATGCGCAATTAGCTACAGATGCTCATGATGTTCCGATTTTATCACAAGTTTTACATACTAATCCAAACAATTATCATAGAAGTTGGTTGGGTACAAATAGAAGAATAATTAACATATTTCCAGGTATCGATGATTACGATTGTGTTGTAGTAAAACAATCTTTAATATTAGACAAACCAGGAGGTAGTACTTTCAATGCGAAAAATAAGAAAATAGGTAATTTGGCACAAGGAACAGATCCAAAGGATGCTGCAACTGTAGGACAAACATTACAATATGATAGTGCAAATCAAGAGTTTATTTATAATACCAAAAGATTTAAATTAATGGATGTAAATGATTATCAAAATATATTAATTGCAGATCCAAATTCATTTAGCGGATTTAGAAAATTGTCTGGTGAGGAATTTATTCATAAAAATCATGTATTTAGAAATGAAGCAGACAGATCATTAATTAGTGCAGATTTAAAATATTTTAAATGTCCCGGGAATGATGCAAATGTAACTGATGAAGACTAAGAATTTGTATAAAAACTGATATGGGTTAGAAATCGGGACTAATATTATAAAAATGGGTTACACTCTAGAATGTTATTCAGTTGCACCATGAGTGTTGACAAGTTCGGACGGTATTCATCAGATGGATTATATTACTTTAATACTTTAAAAAGAGGTGTTGGATTACCACAAACACCTGATGGAGATTATGATATTAGTAATAAACGGTTAAAAAACATTAATGATCCCACAGATGAAAATGATGCAATAAATTTAAAAGTATTAAAAAAAGAGATAGTACCAACACTGAAATTAGATAAAAACACATATAACGCGGGTAATCATAGAATTTCCAACGTTGGTAAGCCAAATCAAAACGCTGATGCAATAAACAGAGGTTATTTATCATCGGAATTAAAGAATACGTTAAAATTTAATGAAAAACGTATAATGCTGAAAATCGGCGTATATCCAACGTAGCAGACCCTGTAGATGAAAAAGACAGCATAAATAGACGCTATTTACATTCTATAATACCTGAAAAGACAAAAGATGGGTTTTCTTTTTATAAATTTGTTATTAACGATATAGGTTATCCAAAAAATGAAAATGATGCTGTAAATTTAAAATACATCAAAGATCATTGTATTACACGTGATGTAGGAGTTATTGACTGTCTTGGTAATTGTTTAGCGAATGTAAAAGATGGTTTTGCACCATCAGATGGTGCAACGGTGGGTCAAATGAAGGAAACTTTAAAACAAGAAACCTCCGGTTTTGTGAAACAAAACCAAGTAGTAACACGTCAAGGAGATGTATTTGTACAAGGAAATAAAAAGTTTACTTTGCTTGAAGAAAACAATTATGTTTGGGATGGTAAAGGAAAGTTATTGACAAATTTAGGTATTGGTGAAAAGCCTGGTGATGCTGTTACTTATGAACAGATAATACAATTAGAGCCAACTGGAAAAAAATGGTGGAATTGTGATAACAAACGATTAACAAATGTTGCAGACCCTGATTATGCCAATAACGCTGTAACTGTTAATTTTCTTGTTAAAGTAATAGGTAATTTATTATTTGATATGCATAATTATATTGTAGCAGGACAACATAAACCTATTGACGAAAAAATGAGAAATACATGGATTAAACAAGAAATTCTTTATAAATATTTTTTTAATCATAACACACAAAAGTTTAGATCATCAGATTGGGGTACTTTTGATATTTAATTAAATAACACCATATATTACATCATTTATGTGCAACCTGTCATAGAGGTAACACATGGGTTACGCTTTTCGAATATAAAAGACAATCATGGCGTTTCATTACACCAGTCCATATCGAGACACTATACGGAAAGGAGGCGGTATCACGTCCACAGCGGTTTCTCTGTTAAGTAAAGCTTTAAATCGTATTCCAGTAGGATCTATCGTAAACAGAGCAATAGACGCTTTACCATACGAATTTCACATACCGGGAGGTTATCAGTATTGCGGACCAGGAACTAAATTGAAAAAACGACTGGAAAGAGGTGATCCAGGCATAAATAAGTTAGATCAGGCTTGTAAAGAACACGATATCGCATATTCCACGTTTACCGATTCAAAAAATAGGTCAATCGCTGATAAAAAGCTAGCGAATATAGCTTGGCAACGAGTAAAGTCTAGTGACGCTAGTATTGCGGAAAAGCAGCAGCTTTAGCGGTAACAGCAGGTATGAAGGCTAAAACAGCGGTAGGAGGTGGAAAAAGGAGGGGTAAGAATAAAAAAGGATCAACCAAGAGAAAACATGGTGGTAATATTAGACTAAAAAGACGTTCTCCGAGGAAAAATAATAAAAAACCGACAATATGGTCAATGGTAAAAAACGGGGCTGGTCTATACCTAAGACCGTATCATGCATATTAAATAAAAGAAATCAATTGGTTATACCACATAAAGCGTTGACTAATGTTGAATTATTTAAATATATTTCCTGTTTAAAAATACCATTTTTCCGCGGAGTATTTATGAAAGACAGTTTACCAAAGAAAATATGGAAAAATGAGACTGGAATCGTAAATTTGGATAATACTGAAGGGTCCGGCACCCATTGGGTGTGTTATAAGAAACTAAATAGTAATGTATATTATTTTGATAGTTTTGGAAATTTGCTACCACCTAAAGAACTTGAACATTACTTTAAATCTGCTAAAAACATATATTACAACTATAAAAGAGAACAACCTGATAATACTTCAATATGCGGCCATTTATGTTTGGAATTCCTAGCTAAAAGTATCAGTCACTATTGAGATGTCTTCCTATACGGTATCATTAACAGGAAAATCGTCCACTTTACGAAGTATCCTTTTTCCAGCGTTACGCTTGCAAAAAGGAAGATTTTGGGAGGCAGCACTGTTGGATTTTACAACTTACAACTCTATTCCCAATGTTACGGAAGGTAAAAATAACTTATTGCATTATTATAAAGGAAAAGATGCCAGTGGGAAGTTTACAGACTTGGAAGTTTGCACTCTACCCACAGGTTCTTATGAAATTGATCATATTAATGAATTTTTGCAAAATAAAATGGGAAAAGACAATATAACGCTAAAAGGTAATAACAATACAATGAAAGCTGAGCTTACTTCAAAATATTATATAGATTTCAGTAAGTCAGACTCAATTGGTGATTTATTAGGATTTCCCAAAGATGGAGCGATTTTAGAACCAAATAAAACACATTCCGGTAAACAAACTGTAACAATATTAAAAGTCAATAGTATAGACATAACTTGTAATATTATACAAGGAGCTTACAGAGATGGAGCAAATACTCATATAATACATACTTTTTACCCCAGTGTACCACCTGGATTTAAAATTGTTGAAAAGCCGCAAAACCTGGTATATCTACCTTTGAACACCACTTTCATTTCAGACATCGTGTTGAACGTATTGGATCAAGACGGTAACTTGATAGATTTCCGAGAAGAGCCTATTACGGTTAGATTACATTTAAAATCAACACTTTAATACAAAACCATGGGTTTAACATTTAAAAGCGAACAACCTACGGGAAACCGCATTAGTAGCTCTTCAGCTGTGGAGGAGTTAACACGCGAGAACATTCGTTTCTTAGAGAGAATTGGATTAAAATTAACCGAGTATGGATATACTGGATATAGCTCAGGGTCCAACATTCGACGAAACCCTATGGGAAAAAGAATATCACACCCACAACCCTTACACTTCATCAAAATTAAACAATAACGATGAAATTCGTATTCCCATACAAAATCAAGACATTTACACACTACCATGTGAAAGTTACTTGTATATTGAAGGAAAAGTTACTAAAAAGGACGGTACTACTACTGGTACAACAGTTCCATTTATAAATAATCCCATGGCTTTCCTGTTTGATGAAATTAGATATGAAATATCAGGTGTAACAGTTGATTCTACTAAAAAAGTAGGTATTGCAACAACTTTAAAGGGATTAACATCTATATCACCTAATGAAACCAATTTAATACAACCTGCAGGATGGGTTTTACCTGCAAAAGACACAATCACTCCAGATACAAATGGAAATTTTGATTTTCATATTCCGTTACGTTTGTTGCTTGGTTTTGCTGAAGATTATAGGAAAATAATATTAAACGTTAAACAAGAATTAGTTTTGTTGAGATCTTCAAACGATAAAGATATTATTAAAGCTCCAGACGGTACAACAGATGCAACTTTAGAATGGAAATTAACATTAGACAAAATTGTATGGAGAGTTCCACATGTAAAATTAGCTGACGAGCATAGAATGCTACTATTAAGAAAGTTAAAGGCTGATCGTGATATTGTAATTCCTTTTAGAAGTTGGGAATTTCATGAACATCCCAGCTTGCCAACTACCTGAGGGAGCGGATCGACACACTTGGACAGTTAAAACATCTAATTATGTGGAACGAGCCAGGTATATTATATTTGGTTTACAAACAGGCAGAAGAGACACCATCACCAAACATGCAGGCCAATTTGATCATTGCAACTTGAAAAATATTAAAGTTTATTTAAATTCACAATTTTTTCCATACGATAATTTAAATGTGTCATTCGCTAATAAAAAGTACAGCATATTGTACGATATGTATGCAAGATTCCAAAGTTCATATTATGGTAAAACGAATGCACCTTTACTATCACCAGAAAAATACTTAGATGGTTACCCTATAGTTGTAATCGATTGTTCTAAACAAAATGAATCGGTAAAATCATCAAGTGTAGATATAAAAATAGAAATGGAATTCAACGCGCCTATATCGGCTAATACAACTGCATACTGTTTAATTCTACATGATAAAATCGTAACATACACACCTTTAACTGGAATTGTTAAAAATGTATTGTAAAAGACCGGTTTTCCTACATTCCAATGCATTCCGCGAGTATAAAAGCAGAGCGTTCAGCTCGCTCCTCATCAGTTTGTTGCCTGTTGTTGTATGGGTAGCATCTTATTCAATATGGCTTCTCCTAGTGGTACACAAGAAAATGTAGTAGATATTGAGAAGGAGATATCCGACTTTTTAGATCTTCAAGGTCAACCGGAGGGAGATGAACACAACGCTTGCGGACAACTCCACGCCAGTAATAATATTGAGGAAAAAGGTAAAAGAAGAAAGAACGCACACAAGAGGAAAAGGGATATTGAAGATAATATTTCTCCTAACATATTAAGTGAGGTATTCTTGCGAATATTTTACCCAATCTCTTCCAGTTTGGACAAAAGTGTTTTAATCGGTGTTATGAAATCTACAGATTATTCCCCTACTGTAATTTTAACTCATGGACCCAAAATGATTTTGTTTACGGACACTGCTTGGGAATCGTTTATGAAACACTTGCATCTGCTAGAATGCTATTTAAGTAGTAACATGTTTGGAAGAAAGACAAGAGTAGGCCTTTTGGATTCAAATGTGGAAATCGATATTGTTAAACATCGTGGTGATCATCAGTTGCGGTTTAGAGACACAACAAGACATGATAACAAGATTCAACTTAATCGAGAAGAGTTTTTTATTCTAACTTGTGCAACTGAACCAATAACGAGGTACTTGAGACAACTGGTGTTTTCAAGTTCAATTATTAAAGATTATCTGGAAGACACTTTGGACAAACAACCGGACGCACCTATATTGTACGGACCTGTAGATACTTCTATATTCAATAGGGTTCCTCATGAAGTACAAATGTGGAGACAATTGGAAAAGTACGCTCAACTACATAAGAAATCAGTAAAACGTGAAAAAGAGGAAGAAGAAGGAGGAGAAGAATCAAGTGTTAGTGATGAAAATGAAAACAAGGAAAATGTAAAGATGGAAACCTAAATGACAATTAACTACACAGCAATGGTTAATTTTTAAAACAATATCAAACACTTTGTGGGGTTAGGCCTACCGGGGACGGTGCCCACGTTAAATATACACCAACGCGCCAACAACTGTACGGCCAGGTATAAAAGTCGTACCTACCGTGGTGTGGAAATCAGTTGACCTTTGGACTTCGTCATGAGCAGACGAGTGATCTTCGCAATGGACAAGGAAGAAGAACAAGTAAAGTACAAACCTGGTATAATTGAGTTCCAAGCGTTTCGGGGTAATGATGATAGATTTATCATAAAAGAACTTGTGTTTTTCGACATCAATACAAGTGTTCCTTATTCGTTTTTATTTAAACCACCATGTTCTTATTCATCTTTAACCAGTAAAGCCGCTACTACCAACAGATGGATTTCAAAACACTTCCATCATATCGATTGGTATGATGGTTTTACAAGTTACACGGACTTGTATCACATTATGCATCACTTTTCAGACAAGTTTACCAATATTTACACAAAGGGGCTGGAAAAGAAAAGATGGATCGAAGGATTTACTCATGTTCCGGTTAATGATGTGGATTTGGATAAAAACTACAAGTATACGATTGAAAATGTTTGTATTTGTACTAAAAGTCCAGAACATGAAAAAGATAGACATTGCGCTTTAAAAAATGCCTATAAACTCGCATCTTACCTTCAAAGTGGGGAAATGGGGAGTGGTGGGGGTAACGGGGGTTATATAAGTGAGGAGCAGACCGGGACCTGGCATGAGTATTACTCGAGATTCCGAGACGACAACATCTCCCAGCAAGAAGACGAAGAAGACGATCTATAACTTGACCATGGCATCTCACCAGTTCCTGCAAACTTTGGTTGAGCAGTTCAATGCTCACTCCAAATCAACCATACTACCCGTCAAGAAGTGTTCCGAACTTAAAGACGAGAAGCACTACATTATCCACGCCATGAAGAAGATGGAGACTACAGTTGGAGAGGCCATCTGCTGCAGTCTTAGCGAGGCACCATTCACTCCGGGGGATGAGCCCAAGTTCCAAGTCTACCTGCCGAAACGGTTCGTCCATCTCCTCCAGAACGAGGATCTGCGCTCCATCCAACCCGGCTGTCTCTACCTGGTTTCCCACGGTTGCACGGGTAGCAATTCCACCGAGTTGACCATCCACATCGCCGACAAGCAGCAGTGTTAGATTTAAGTTTTACTGTTGTACATATGTTATTGTAATGTTTTATAAATAAATAAACCATAAAAGACAAAAAAAGAATACAAAAAGACGAAAAATGCAACATATCAATATGTGAAGTTTGTCACATATTGATATGTTGCATTTTTTTTTAAACTTCGCGGGTGACCTTGACCTTTGACCTTTGCATTTCACAGTTACCCCCACCACCACGCTACAAGTCAAACCTGCTTGAATGCAAAACACCCCCACCACTTTTTCATATACCTCCAAGTGCTGTGCCTCGTCTTCATTTCAACTCCAGCAGCCAACCGAACAACATCAGTATGTCTCTGAACGTAAGCTGTGCCAGCTATGAGGAGGTGACGATCAAAACGCAACAGGAGCTGAACGACTTGTACAAGGAGTTGCAGCTGATGGTGGCAAGAGGCTACCGTATAAACGTGCAAGTCTACGCTTGCAATATACGGAATCTTCGGCAGCCGAAGGAAGAGCCTGGACATTCCTCTTCAACGACAGCTTCCTCACCGGCGTCGATGAAGACCGAACCAGACAACTTGGATTACTTCAGCTGACTAGCGGTTGTCTTCCTTGTCCTTACAATTGTAGAATATGTTTATTTCTTTATTATATTAAAGAAGTAAAAAGAGCAAAGCCACCTATCTTGTTACTGACATATATGCTCAGTAACAAGATAGGGTTTTTTTTTAAACACAATTTGAATGACCTTGAAACTTCCCCCTCCACTGATTCGCTACCCCCACCACTTCACTGTTGATATACATGAGACAACATAATTAGATACCTCATTCCTTCTTCAACAGCCAAACCTACAACATCAACAATGGCTAACCTACCAACAGATGAAAGATGTCCTCACGCATGCTGTGACTTCGTACACGAGTTAGAGAAGAGGATGCAAGAGAGGGCGATAAGAAGAAAGCAGATCCACTCAGAAAATATCATGATAGTAAACGGCTATCTTTTGTTGTTCGGCCTTATCATGGTTGTACTGTTCATACTGTACGGCATAGTTACATGCGTCGGCAAGGTTGCAGAAGAAAACGCTCGCCACCATCAGTTGGAAGATTTCAATGTTACTTTCTAGGTTTTCCTTTTTTAAAACTCCATTTGGATGACCTTGAACTTTCCCCCTCCACTCCTTCCTTTTTTAAAACCCAATTTAAATGACCTTGAAATTTCCCCCTCTACTTTTCAATAATGTTACAACTGACTGCAGCTCACCTCATTCCTTGCTTGGCTGCCATGGCGGAAGGAACTCTTTCTCAAGTTGACTCCACTACGGACGAAGCATTTCCCTTGCGGTGGACTGTTCATTTACAGGATGCGACAGAAGTGGAAGTCTTGTATCAAAAATTACTCAATGTATTCAACGGGAACCCTGGACCTCTTGAATGTAGAATGGATTTGAATTTTGATGCAACCAGGGTCGGCACAGAACCTTCAACTTCAAGCCAGCCTCAGCAACGAGATTTTACACATTTATACACTCCAATATCACCGGAAGGTGTAACTGTCTGCGAGGCTGACTCAACTACACGTTATGTTCAGCCGAAGCCTTGGGTGTTGATTATTAACAATGTGTACAAAGTGGAATAGGTATGTAATAGATTAAAGGAGTTGATGGTACAAGATCCAGGCCTGCGCTTTCAAATAGATATACATTTCATCTGGAGAGCACCTGCGCGGGGCTCTTCGTCTGACAGCTCTCCAAGTACGACGGACGAGGAGGACGACTAGTCATCTTTTTTAAAACTCCGGTTGAATGACCTTGACCTTTCCCCCTCCACTGAGTTTATTTAAGGTGCACTCTCACTGACTACAGCATCATTTCATCGCGCACCTTCACCGCAGCAACATGGAGAGTCAACTCAACTACTGTTGCGAACAGAAATGTTTTTCATGGCCGAATGGCATTGATGTGGTGGATGGCCTGGCTTGTAGAACATGTGAAGCTTTTGGTCAGTGCATGTGTAAGTGCAAGTCTTGGAAGAAGCCGAAACCAAAGTTGAAGACATTCCATGTGTACCAAATGAGAGGGCATAAGTACACTTGTTGCCCTGAACGTTGCATTGAATTCAAACTAAAACAGCTAACTGGCTGCAAATTGTGCAACAATCATTTTGCAGGTTTTTGCAAACATTATTTAGGAGCGTGTCAATACAGATCAACTTGGCATACAGAAGCACTCACTATCAATGAAATCGCTATAGACTCACAAGAGTAGTCTTTCTACTCTTTGACTTTTTTAAAACTCCATTTGAATGACCTTGAAATTTCCCCCACCACTTCCCCATATATCTAGAGTACGCAGGGCCCGGAGGTCAGTCGCTCGGCGGCTGTCGTAGTGTGCACATCCGTGTTGTGCAGTCTGCTGTGCAGTTTTGATTTTAACCAGTTCAAGGTCACCACACTTAAACTCTGGCAAAAACGTCAAGCTGTTAAAGACAATCCTAAGTCCCAGGTTCACAGTCAACCTCAAGGTCATCACACTTTAACAAGTAAATTTAAGGTAGCACCAAAACGGTGCTACCTAGCTTGACATTTTCAAGTTTCCCGAGGTCATCACAGTTCCCCCACCACTTCCCATATACCTAGAGTGCGCGGGGCTGGACAGTCAGTCGCTCGGTGGCTGTCGTGGGGTGCGCATCGCGGTTGCAGTAATGGTGAAACGCGGGAGTTGTATCGGTTCAAGGTCACTCGAGCGGTGTCACATGACGGTTTAGGCAGAGTCACGTTGCAAACTTTGAGTTCCCTCGGCACTTTTGCTGTTTCTCGTCTAATTTCGCTCCAAGTTGTCAAGGTCATTGAAACCTGACTGAAACTCGGAGCGTAGTGCGAGAAACAGCAAAAGTGCCTAAAAATTTTAGGTTTCAGCGTGACCTTGACCTTTGTGACATCGATGACGTCATCTTGGTGACGTAAGGGGTGATGACGTCATCGCCACGTCATTTCTGCAACGTCATGGGTGTGACGTCACAGAATGACGTAATTGGTGATGACGTCATCAATTGCGTCATCGATGACGTCATCGATGACGTCATCGGTGGGGTCATTGACCTCGATGACGTCATCGCTCAGGTGACCTTGAACTGAGCCAGCTCCCGCGTTTCTCCACTACTTATAAATTTCATATAAATAAATTTTTATTAACGGTGTTTGTATACAAAAAACCTTGTTGACCAGCATAAAAATATGTTGACCGGGTACTTTAAAAATTCGGATTTGCACCAAATTAGGTATGAAGATTCTTTTAATGGTCACAAACAGTGGTGTCATGGCAATTTTTGCAGTGGCGGAACGGCGCACCTGGCCTAGAACTGTGGTATTTGGTGGCCTACAACCTTCAACAACCCCCCCCCCCCCACCCCCCCCCCCCGGCCAAACAACAGTAGCAGAATTGTTTCTTTTCTGATTTTAAACTGCCCAATTTAGTGTGTTTTACTTTTTGAAAAGCTTTTAGAGGTTATATTTATGCTCTGCTAGCTTGAGTAAAAACTTACATTTTAGTATATCGAAATACTGCAGAAATAATACAGACATACTCACACGAATATTATTTATTACCGACAAATAGTCTTAGTTTTATAGTGTATTTTAGGTTAGGATAAAAAATTAAGATAAATATGGCAAACACTTATAATGCTGTTAACCAAATAAAAATCATTGCTTTACAAATATTTTTTGTATATAAAAGGCTTTATTTATTTCATATATTATAGTTCATGAAATGGGGTTCTAAATAAACTACAATTCATAGGTCGTACAATGTAATAGTGATGTGAGGTCTTAAGGAGACATACTAGAGTAAAGCAGTGTGGTGTTGCCAAATCGTGCTTTACTGTACCGTACCATATAATCATGGTGACGTGTAGCAGACTAAATCATTGTTAAATAATGACAACAATGTTAGATACGGGTGGTGAGGGGGGAATCAGCTATTCAAGACTCCATCGGACTACTTTCATACTCTAGACATCACTGGAAAAATGACGTTAGCCATTAGCCTACTCCGAGTTGCGAGCTGCAGAATTGCTAACTTCGAAGACATTCCTGATCCGCAGTATACGTTGTTCTTTAGATAACTCGCGTTCTGTTTACTCATGTTGAAGTGGCGCGGTTCGCCATATTTTGGCAACATTTATGTTATATTCATTCTTGTTATAGGTAACTAAATTTTATTATCATACACATAATATTTTTTTAGTTCTTTTTTGTACAGAATTAGGTTTTGTCTGCATGGATAAATATTTCTCTATTTACAATTAAAATTTTTATAACATTTTTTTCAAATTTCCACTTTTGTCCAAAACCAGTGCCGGAACGTCGTTCCGGCGCGTTCCGGCACCATGACACCCCTGGTCACAAACAACTTGTATAAATTCCATATAAATTAATTTTTACTAAGGGTGTTTGTATACAAAAAAAACCTTCTACAATGGTTCTACTCACGTAAAACAGCCTTAAGATGTCAAAATTATCCTTTTTATGCAGTACATGTTTCGGACTTATTACAGTCCATCTTCTGCTGCAAGGTTCTAACTAAATACACACTATGCACATTGTTCAATGTTTGTCAAAAATAATAAAAGTACATATACAAACATAAATTTTACATTGGTGGCGCCACTACACATAGTTCACACGTTAACTCAAACGCACTTTAAAAATATGTACACCAGCCGGTCTGGAGTCTGTAGGCCTACTGAAGTTGGTTTGGAGGGAAGGGCAAAGCTCTACGTCACTAATCAGCTGACTGGAGGTTGTTCGTTCCAGTTCTGTTATCTAGGCTATTGAAAAGCTGATAAGTGATTTTGTCCGAGAAATCTTCTTTTTTATTTAATAATTGTTCTTTCCCATGCTGTAACGTGTTTTTGTAAATAAACAGTTCCTCCCATATCCGAGCTTTATTTTTTTGGCTACAACACTTTAGTACACTTAGTGACTTATCAAATTCTATTTTATGATTAATGTTTTCTTTTAAGTGTTGTGCTACCTTAGAGGCGGGATTGTTTTGATTTGAAGCGTTGTGCTCTTTAAACCTATGATAAAATGATCTATTAGTATACCCCACATATTTTTTTTTGCATTTTTCACCTCCGTTACATTCAATTAAATAAACTCCTTTGGCATCCCTTGTGTTAGCCTTAGGCTGTACTTTGTTGAGATTAGGTTTGTTAATTTTAAACCCTGGGAAATATCCATTATTTTTAAAAACCTTTCCTATAACTTCTGAGTGTTTACTTGTATAACCAAATGGAATAAACCTATTTTTTGTTAGTTTTTCTCTTCTTGGATTTAACAGCTTGAATTTTGTTTTCCTGATCATTTGATCGATGGTACGGGGGTCATACCCGTTGTTATAAGCAATCTCTTTTATTATATTTTTTTCCTTTTCATATTCATTTTCTGAAAGTTTGTACGTTAATAACCGATAAACCATGGACCTAAATGATGCTGTTTTATAATGATATGGATGATTTGAATTCCTAGGGATAACCAGATCAGTTTGAGTCGGCTTTCGGTAGATGCCAAACTCAATTGTATTGTTATTTCTTTTAATGCTCACATCCAGAAAAGTAATGGAAGAATCAGTTTCTATTTCAATCTTGAATTTTATTGTTTCATGTAGGTTATTGAGATATTTTAAAAACACGCCTGCCTGTCTTTTAGTTCCCTTAAAAATCATAAACGCATCGTCTACATATCGTTTATAAAACTGTATTTTACTGTAGTGAGGGTTATGTGGACTAGTGATTTTTTCAGATTCGAACTTCTGTAAATAAATCTCAGCTAGCAATGCAGATAAAGGTCCCCCCATCGGAAGACCTTTTGGATCAAAAAAGATTTTGTTCTTCCATTCAAAGTAATTTTGCTTTGTTATCTCCTTAACCATTGCTTTGATATCAGATATTTCATCATTTGAAAACTTTCCGGATTCGTCCAGTCTACAAACCAGGGCCTCAATGGCTTCATTTGGTGGGATATTAGCATACATATTGTCCACATCAACTGATAAAAATATACTATTATTACTTAGTGTTTGATTCTGAAGGGAATCAATAAATTCCTTTGAGTTGGAGCATACATTATTTGAAGTCATTTCAAGGCGGGATTTAATTAGATTTGACAAATGTTTGCTTAATTTGTATGATGGTGATCTGATACAGTTAATGACAGGTCTAATTGGCATGTTATCTTTGTGAGTTTTCACTAATGGTTTGAATTGGGGGGGGGGGGGTGCAGCTTTAGGATTATATAATCCTCTTCGATTTTTGGGATGGATAGCCCCGTTATTGTCGATGAGATGTTTGATACTTTTATTGTACATGGGAGTTTTATCTTTGATTTCAATTACACCATTTTTTTCGAAAAACTCATTTACTTTTAATTCCAAATCAGTTTCAGAAATGATTACAGTGGCATTTGATTTATCAGCCTCAGCTAATCTAGCTGAGTTTTGATTAAGTTTATTTCTTATATTAGTCATGCAGAGTTTATCCTTGTTAGATGTTAGTTTTTTACGAGCTCTTCTTAATTTTGACTTGGAAATAATTTTCTCGATTTTGTTAGCAGCTTCGAATCTAACCTTTTCTTGCTTATCTCTATCCACATAACAAATTGCGGCCTCAGTTACAATGATTAGATTTTTTATGTCCTCATCATTTTTATCCTTAGCCGGAGGATTATACTTTGAAAACTTTCCTATTGTGTCTTTTTCATCTGGGTCAAAGTGTATGTTTGTTAAATTTACCATCCTAGGATAAAACTTGTGTTGCTTTTTATCAATTAGATTGCATTTCTTTTGGTCATCACTGAGTTTTTTCAACTTTTTAGACGTGATTTTCTGTTTTTTTGTTCTAGCTTTGTTTATAAAATTTACTATTTTCTCATTGACCACATTATAATCGGCAACAGGAATGACAGATTTTAACTGTTTAGTAATGACAGTCACATTGCGCCTGATTTTTTCAGATTTTTTATACAGTTCTTTAATTTCATTACTAAGCCATAACCTTTTAGCTTGTTTTAGCGTGAATTGGGCAGCAGGAGATTTTGTTTTAATATTGACTTGAATATAGTCTGGAATAAGTTTGTTCATTTTGCAAGTTTTGTTAAAATTCAAGTTCAACCTTGTTTGCATATACTTTGTCCGTTCGTGTTTTAGCTTGTTGATGAAAAAAACCTTGTTGACCAGCATAAAAACATGTTGACCGGGTACTTTAAAAACTCTGATCCGCACCAAATTTTGTAAGAACATTCTTATAATGGTCCTACACAATCTATATATATTTCATAAAAATAAATTTTTATCAAGGGTGTTTGTATACAAAAAACCTTGTTGACCAGCACAAAACATGTTGACCGGGTACTTTAAAAAGTCTGATCTGCACCAAATTCGGTATTAAGATTCTTGTTGACCAGCAACGTCGACCTATAATAATGGCCGCATTATTATTACCCATGTACAGACCTATAATAATGGTCCTACACAACCCATAAAAAAGTACCCGGTCAACATGGTTTTTTCCAGGTCAACAAGGTTTTTTTGCATACAAACACCCTTAATAAAAATTTATTTTTATGAAATTTATATAGGTTGTGTGTAGGACTATTATTAGAATGTTCATACCATATTTGGTGCAGATCAGACTTTTTAAAGTACTTGGTCAACATGTTTTTATGCTGGCCAACAAGGTTTTTTTGCATACAAACACCTCTAATAAAAATTGATTTTTATGAAATTTATATAGATTGTGTAGGACCATTATTAGAATTTCTTACCAAATTTGGTGCAGATCAGACTTTTTAAAGTACCCGGTCAACATGTTTTTATAGGCCTACTAACAGGCCAACAAGGTTTTTTGTGTACAAATACCCTCAATAAAAATTTATTTTTATGACATTTTTATAGGTTGTGTAGGACCATTATTAGAATGTTCATACCGAATTTGGTGTAAATCCGATTTTTTAAAGTACCCGGTCAACATGTTTTTATGCTGGTCAACAAGGTTTTTTTGTATACAAACACCCTTAATAAAAAAGGTTGTATTAAAATTTTATAGGTTGAGTAGGACCATTATTAGAATGTTCATACTGAATTTGGTACAGATCGGACTTTTTAAAGTACCCGTTCAACATGTCTCTATGCTGGTCAAAAGGTTTTTTGTATACAAACACCCTTAATAAATTTTTTTTATGAAATTTATATAGATTGTTTAGGACCATTATAAGAATGTTCTTACAAAATTTGGTTCAGAACAGACTTTTTAAAGTACCCGGTCAATATGTTTTTTATGCTGGTCAATAAGGTTTTTTTGTATACAAACACCGTTAGACTAATAAAAATTTATTACTATGAAATTTATACAGGTTGTTTATGACCATTAATAGAATTTTCATACCAAATTTGGTGCAAATACGACTCTTTGAAGTACCCGGTCAACATGGTTTTCTTCTGGTCAACATGTTTGGTCATAAGTTTGGTTATAAGATTTTGAAGTTTTCCAAGTGCAAGTTTTTTTTTTAACATGCTTGATGGAAATAAACATTCTTGATTCTTGATACCTCTACATATCTACATTCATTATAAATAATAAAGACTATGTGAATAAAAAGCTATTATAGTCTTCATTTATTATAAGATTTTTCCATTGGCTATAAATGCTATTGTCAGTGTTTTATAGGCAATGGCTTTAGTCAGCACAATTTTTCTGTTTTTTTCTTCTTCTCATACATTTTGCCCGCCTTCCCGCCTTAACACTAGCGGGAATGCCGGCGGTGAGGCATACGGGAAACATACGGAGAGGCATAATGACGTCGCTTACTGTGTGACGGCTATGATGCTGACGTCATAACATTAAAGTTTCTACATTTTACGGCTATTCGGCTAGTTTCGCTTGCCCTCTTTCTTTCTTTGTTTTTGAGTCTTGAGGAATATTTGTTAGTGTGAGTCTGCATCCTCCAAAATTTTAGTTTGTTATAAATAATTCAAAGATTTAACCAAACTCTGATGAAGATGGCCACGACAGTGCCATTGAAACTTTTAGTTACCGTATCGAATAAAGATGAATAAATAAGTAAAACCTAAACCTAAAAACCCTAAAAGCATTATATTTACAAAGAAATAAACCGGTATTCAAGTTTAAGATCAGAAATATATACATTATCCTTATATTAGTACGTAATTCTTAATAATTTTAGATTGGCACTCTTAAATGTCGTGTTAAGTTAACTTGGATGTGTGATAGATTGGTGTAGGATTCTGCAATCCAAACCTTGCACCTAAAGTTTGGTTCCACAAAATTAGATCAAATTTCAACTTTACTACCGGTACTGTAACTACATCTTACTGAATCCGACAAGGATTCGTTTATGGGGAATTAAGGAATAGGCTAACTGTTGAGACAAGACAGTTAAACTTAGTTGCATAAAATTACGTTTCATAGCCTACTAACCAAAAATATAGCCTAGCTAGGCCTAAAATGTTGAACACTTTGAATATTTTTTATCAAAACTAAAGCAGGTCCAAGTTTATGTAACAAACAAAAAAATACCTATAACAAAAGTAAACATCTTTTATTTTGCAAAAGAGTTTTCAAATTCTCTTTAAAAAGAGGACCATGATTGAATAATTAATTTTCATTCATCATCCAATTCTATAGAGGTTTGAGTAAACAATATTATTCAGTTGTTGCAGACGACAACCCCGAAATCAAGCGTATTTGAGCGCTAGACTGTTCGTAGCGACAACTCAAGGAACTAATTCAATGACGTCATAGTTTTGCTACGGATAGTGCTGGTTTCACCACATCCCAGTTAGTCATTCGGTAGTAGCCAACCGAAACTACAGAGTATCGAAGTATCATTCATATCGAATATGAATTTGAACTCGGACTCGAACACAAAAATCCAATTTCAATGCTTACTTCTTCTTACTTACTTCTTCAGTCGTCCCGTAGACCACATGTGCGGCATGAGACCAGTCTTCTTATCTATTTTTTATTCTATCACAGTTCAGTTAAACCAGGTCATTCAGGATGGGTGGGTAGGCTCAGGCTGGGAAAGTTGGTAATTCGTAAAAACAACTATTGATCAAGTATGATTTGAGTTTTGATTTGAATTCTTTGGGACAAGCAATCTCTTTTAAATCTATTGGGAGGCTGGCAAGAAATTTAAGGCCGATGTACAAAGGTTTTTGTTCAAAGAGTTTTAGAATGTGCTGAACTGAAGGGTTAATTGCTCTATTTCTTGTATTGTAACCATGAGAATGTGTAGGCACCAGATTGTTGTCTTTAACGTAAGTTATGGTCTCAAACATGAAAAGCGAGGGGACTGTTAAAATTCCTAAGTTTTTAAAGTGACTGTAACAAGACTCTCTTGGTTTGAGACCAAGAATGCACCTTACTGCTCTTTTCTGTATTGTAAAAATTCTATTGAGATTGTATTTACTTGAAGCACCCCATAGTACTATGGAATATCTTATATGGCTTTCAATTAAACTAAAGTAAACTAGTTTGGACACTTTTATGTTTCTTAAAAAAGCAATGTTTCTGAGGACAAAAATGTTTTTTGACAAAGTTGCTGCTAACCTATCTACTTGGTCTATCCACCTCAGCCCACCGTCCAATCTCACTCCAAGGTAATCAATTGAATCAGAACTCTGAATTTCATCGTCACCAAGAAAAACAGAGGGAGGAGAAATGTTAGCTCTCATCGATTGTGCTGCACGTTGAACAGTGGAAAAATGTAAGAACTGGGTCTTTTTGGAATTGATTGTGAGATTTATGTCAGAGAAGGCTTGAGAAAGTGTGTTGAGTTTGAAAAAAGTTTGTTGTTCGAGATGATTCAAGTCTTTACTTCGAGTGAAAAGAGATGTGTCATCTGCGAAGATAGTTAAGCTATCATCGTCAAGATGATTTGGAATGTTATTAATGTAGATCAAGAAGAGGATCGGCCCCAGTATCGAGCCCTGGGGCACGCCAGATCTTATTTCACCAGGATTCGAAAAATGCTTGGCGGATGTGCCTTGCTTGTTTCTGAAATCAATTACTGTTTTTTGTTTTCTTTGAGAAAGATATGACTTGAACCAGCTCAAAACTGTGCCTGAAATGCCTAGTTTCAGAAGATTGCTTAATAAAATTGAGTGATTGACGCAATCAAACGCCTTAGAGAGGTCGACGAAGCAGCCAATGGCCGTCTCGCCACCCTCCAAGGCGTCGATGCATTTCCCTGTAAAATCAATGAGAGCTAACTTTGTTGACTAATTCTGCAAAATGGAGGATATTTGTGATCGTCACTTAGAACCTTACTGTTGTAAGGACAAAGAGTCTAGATTGTGTTTACGCAATGAAACGAATAGTGCTAACGGATAAGTGGCTATAGTTAAATGTGATACAATGGTGATACTAGCCTATTATCAGGCAAAACCAAAGCCTCTGCGTCACTAATACTAGGTTGTTCAGCAAGATAGGCAAAGGCCCTAAATACTTAGGTCTGCCTAAGTTTTCCAAAATTTGTGTTTCTTTATTTTACTTTATTTATTTGATCACCAAAGGATATAACCATTTTTACACAGTAAGAATAAATCTGAACAATTCCCAAAATGGACAGTTCTTTAAAAAGTGAGGCAAAGTTACTTCATACCTTATTGGAATATATTGAAATGATGAGCGAAATAATTGAGCTATTAATTGCTTCTAGCAACTCTAACAGTAAACGACTAAGTTATAACAAATTTAGGCCTATCCCAAGTAAGACAAAAGTTGTGTAGAAAACTTAACAACTCAACGTAATTACATACTAAGTCTTTAGCAGCACAATTTATACAATTGCGTATTTTAACGTATTTTTAAATCACGTTTCAGACATGTCATATGTAATGTAATTATTCTGTTAAATTCTGATATGATTATTTATTCTGGTTAAAGAGAGCAAACAGAAAATCACAAGTGAAAGTGGTCTGGTCTGGTCTGAGCAGTGAGCAGACAACGACGTAGCCGAAACGATGTCGATACGCTGACATTCAGTTCGATACTCTACACATTAAATTCGATACTCTACAACGACTACCGAATGACTAACTGGGATGTGGTGAAACCAGCACTATCCTTTTGGAGGAATCGCTGCATTGTCAACTCAACCTCCGAAATTTGGTGGTGGTGGGGGAATTGGAGGGGACTTGCACTGTTGAGCGCGTAGCACTACTTGCATTTTTGAGTGCGTAGCAATTAGTCTGTTGCCTTTGATAATGCCGGATAATGCTATGCTATCGAATGAAAAGTTTATCATTTATAATATTAATTCATTGAATCAAGTATCGATTTATTGAATCAGATCAGGTTTTCTCTTTGATTTCTGTGCAAACACTCAAAATAAAGTACCACAACTTACTACTTTACTGTTTGGTAAATTATTGCAGATATTTTGATACTTTCCATCACTATAAAACAAAATTATGTCCAGGTAACTTATTTCATCCACCTTAAAACAGGATCAGACTTCAGATCCCGAAAAAACGTTGTGACTTTGTACTACTCAGTGATCTTTCAACAATAATTTACTAAACAATAACATCATATAAACTCAACATCACCAACAATTAACTTTAAACAAATAATGAAGTTACTAATTTAAAAATGAAAGTCTTCAAATATCCAATACATTAATTAAGAATTTTATTTATTTATTAAATAACCGAATAAAATTATTAATTTATTGGCTATTTGAAAGACAACAACAATTTACTAAACAACAACAAAAACTCAACATCACCAACAATGAATGACCTTTAAATAAATGATAAAGTACTAATTATTAATTTCTTTTAGCTGCTGTAAGTGTAACATTATGCATGTGAAAACAGCTTACATGGGAAGTAAGTCTAGCCTATTTAAATCTAAACCTTTCCTGCCTGATCTTCTAATTAGTATTGTGTTCCAAATATTAGAACTCTACCTACAATAGTTTCCAATAATAGCTACTTAGGCTATAAGTTATTATGCCTAATTAGAGAACTAAATACATATTGGTAGGACCATGTAGGACGGCAATGTATACAGGTATACATTGAGGGAGGACGGTCAGTAACGATTCGGTTCGAGTCGACAGTCTTCGGACGAGTTCGGGTCCGACTTCAGATTTTGGTGAGCACTTTTTCATACAAACAGGACGGCGACTATCGGTTATCGACGTCGAAACATTTGGCGACTGTCGCACTGTCGGTTATCTCCAACTAGCTACCAACCAGTCGTATCGAATTGGAATGAGAGTTTGAGTGTGAGTGGTAAACTGGTCTCAGAGTTCAACATCTGAAGCAATCAAGATTTTTATTTTAGGTCCGGTATTAATAATTTATGAAAATGTTGCTTCCATAACAATAACATTGTAACTATGAAGACCCCTATAAAAGGAGCCCTATAAAAGGTTGAAGTTGTCAATAAATAGTATAACTGTGGGGTTTTTAACTTTTAGGAATGCTTAAACAACTTGTGTTACAAGCTACATTCCAAACCCAACTTTAAAGAGTTTTAGTGCGAAAAAAGTAAAAGATAGAGCAAAACCTCAAATGCAAAAGTTGTAGATAATCTAATTCCACATTAACTATTTTCCATAAGATTTCAGATCAGATAAATCCTTAAGTCCCTAAGGCTGCAAAAGCTGAAGATGGAACAACAGCAATTTTTAAAGGTCTCTAGGCCTATTTCTTAAACGGTTGGAAAAGGTGATCTTTCTGGAGTTTTCACATTAAGAGCTTTCAATCAAGAATATGGTTAAGGGGGTTTTTACTTCTGGGAATGCTTAAACAATTCGTATTACATCAACATCCTTCCAACTTCCATTTTATAGACAGCAACGAACATACACAAGTATGAATATATCGATGTCGATGATTCGAATCGATATCGATAACCGATAGTCGCCGTCCTGTTTGTATGAAAAAGTGCTCACCTCAGATTTTACTCGATTCTACTTACGATTCTACTTACGATTCTCGATTCTACTTTATTTCGATTTTACTCTTACGATGTATCGTAAGAGTAAAATCGATTTCGATAAAAAATCGTGGACAAAAATCGATGTTTTAAGAAAATCGATTTTTTTATCGACGCTTTTAAATTGACTATAAGTTATACCAGGAAGTAAAATATAACAAAAAAAAATTTAATTAACACTATTAATATGACAGTATTTACAGTCAATGGTCACACCTTTGATTATATCATTGATTTTGTAAGCAAAACCAATGATTAACTTATATATCCTCTACGCATGTAAGGAATACACTACAGTATTTAGTTTGAAATAAAATAGAGTTATGAAAATAAACCATTATTGTTTATTGAGAAGATATATTAGATCGTAGACTAAAACAAAATGACTTCAAATGCTGTAAGAGCTAAATTGCTTATAACATCGCAAGACTGGAATAAACACAGTTTTTGTTTTGAGCTATAGAATCAACATGTATTGAAAGGCTAGATAACCACAAATTCATATAAGGTCAATGGAGTCGGGAATTTATACATGTTTTAACGTCATTCAAGGACTACTAAATATTTTATTTTACAATAAAAATTATTTTACTATCGTTGGTTGCCGATATTGAACAGAACCTTAACCAAGTTGACTTGGTTGAACGTTGAACCTTCGGTAACCAAGTCTCTATTTTTCAATTAAATTTTAATAATAGCAAATTTTAACAAAATCAAAGGATGAACTCTATTTTTAACTGTTTTGTATAAAAAGGTATGATAGAGTATACATATACTTTACATGATATTTTGGCCGATGCGAAATGAGTGTAGCGATAATCATAGGCTACATAGCAACAATCACGGCCATCTCTATTCAAATGCTCTATTCAATTGCACCAATACGATATACAGTCAATACTTAGTTATTTGACTTTGATATTTGGCTCTAATGCAACAAATTTTGTAAATTTAAAAGCCAAACTAAAGTTAGGATATTAGGAGTAGAAATAAAAAAATAATGCTATTGTAAACTCCTATTACAAAGCAATATATATAGATTAATTAAATATTTAACGCAGGTAAGAGTGAATATGATTATCATACAGTATATCATAATCATATAATCATAATCTTGCATGTATAAACAAACATGATCGTATTAAAAACTGTTTTAGAGGAGTAAAAACCGAAATTCTCTGTCTTTTAACCGACCGATTTTAAAATCGATATTTTTAGTAAGAAAAATCGATCTCAAAAAAATATCGTCTTGAAAAAATCGATGTCAAAAAATCGATGTATCGAATAGTAAAAATCGATTTTATTTTGCCATCACTATTTGGAGGTTGAGTTGACAATGTAGCGATTCCTTCCTTTTGCTACTGACGCATGTCTCCCGTATTCCCCAACGGAATGCCGGGAATAGCGGGATTCCGTCTTCTCCTCACCCACTCACTCTCTATATCCTTTCCTTGTCTTGAGTTCTTTTGAAACACTTGACAGTACTAAACCTCATTATAATTATTCATTCTTTCTTTCTTTCTCACAAACAAATCTGAAAATGTTCTTCTCAGAACTCTGCGAAAAGTATTTTGGATCGACTGATCTATATGAAATTCTAAATATCCCTAAAGAAGCTACTCAAAGTGATGGTAAGTTAATCTCAATAAACACATGGTGGACCTAGGTATCGAAACTGTTGAACATTCACTAACAAAGACCAAATTAAACTTTCATTAAAATTTTTAAGTTTGTTTAGTGATTCCACATGGTCTTAATGATTGGCTTTTAAGTTTTAATAGGCCTAGTTGTGTCTCTTAAGCACTACCTTTTTAAAGTCACATGGTATAGGTTTAATAGGGTAGAGTGACTGTAAGTGGACACCCCTAAGGATTTTTTGAGTTTGAAATATTCTTAAAATTTAAGTGTTTTAGAGGGTAAACAATTAATAACACTAAAATTTTCTCTGGGAAGAGATTTATTTATAGAGACACTTTAAATAAATTAACTAGATTAAAATAATTGGATGAAATAATATTTTCTCAAACAGTGCTAAATTTTGTAAAGTGGACATACAAAACTTGAGAGTGGACACCCGACAATTGTAAAGTGGTCACCCCATATCAAAATATGTATTAACATACAATATGAAAATTTTAGTTTTTATGATGTTACCTATTAGTATATACTATAACTTATATGGTAACCAAAATTTTTCTGCAATATAAAAATGAAAAAGATTGAACACTCAGGATTAAAATTGTAACTTGCGCACTAATATATATACACGTAGCCCTAAATGCTCACAGCCGGAACAACGTTTTATCTCCATTGAAAATGCGGTCGGAGTCTTCTAAGATTTTTTCACATTTCTCTCCCTTCAAAAACTCGTGAACCTCAGCAAACCATTTCCTAACCCCTTCTTCTGAAACCCTGGCTCTTGATTTCGTTAGGAATTCTGCTTCTTTTACTGTTAATTTAGGATGACTCTTTAAAAATGCCCTAAACCAAGTAGAAGGTCGTCCATTAGGAAATGCATTTTCACATCCTGCTTTTTTTAAGATTTTTTTCCACACTGTCACAGATGTTATCTTTGTGAACGGCAAAACCTTTCCTGCAACAGGCCAAGATGAATGTTTCAAGAAGATCCTCTTCGGCTTTCGTTAATACGGTTGGTGCTCCCATTTTTTTAACAGGAACTTCACCTTTAAACCTTGCGAATAAGAGATGTGTGACGAACATTGTACGTTTTTGCTGCCAACTTTTTGCTCATCACACCCTCTCGGACAGCTTTTACTGCTTCTTCCATATCATTTCATGGTTGTATTGCAAAAGCATAACTTTAGGCTTTTTTGGAGGCATTTCTGAAAAAAAGAAAAGGTATTAGGCCTACAATCAGACAGAATAATTCAACTAATTTAAGTATTTATTAGATAGGCCTACCGTACAATAAGTCTTTATCAAGTTTTTTTTTTCAGTTGGGCCAAGGGATTCTTATTTTTTGAATTATAACAAGGCAAACGTTGATTCAAATGAGGAAGTTTGGTACCGTATGTAAGTTAGGCCTACCGTCTCGTGAGAAAAAAAAACTGGTATCCTAATCTCAAAAAAGAGGATTTTTAATATAACCCTACATTTATTTATTTATTTTTTAGCCTATAAATCCATTACAGTATTAAAATTAAGTAAATAGGGTTAAAAAAATAAGATTAACTTACGATTTTAATGTGGGTGTCCACTTTCAATGTTCAACCATTGTAAAGTGGACACTATGGTGTCCACTATGTAAAAATTAAATTTTTTGCATGTTGAAAGTGAACACCCCCTTTACTAAATTTATATGACTTAAAAATTTGTCAATTTTAATATTAAAACCCTTTTCAAATCCTAAATAAATAGGATTATATTAATCCAAGGACATACTCTTACAAAATGTTATTAATATATCTATTTTATAATATCAATTTCTTACCTTACAACAGAAGAATATCAGAGAAAAGCTGACACCTCCCCAAACTTCATTTCTTCCCTCCAAAACTAAGCAACTGACTAACTAATACTGGAGGTATTTTTTTTTGTGCATAAACCACAGCTGACTTAAAAAATAATCAAATACACCAATCACAAATCAGATTAGAGATAAATTAGGTAAAAGCAATGGGGTGTCCACCTTTGACAAGGTGTCCACTTTAGGTCACTCTACCCTAGATTACTTTTCGGTATTGATTACAACAGATGCCGGTACAAGCCAGTAGCTTAGCGAAGTAGGTATTTGGAAGAGTCGCTACTGTTAGAGGTAAAGGTGGTATTATGAGCCCCTATTTTGTTTTTTTGTAATAATTTTGTTACAAAAATATTTACACCCATTCTTTTTATAGTGTAATATAGAGTAAGGACTTACAAAATCAGTTTTGTTATTATTTGTTCGATAAAATTAAATTTTGTGGACAAAAAATATAAATTTTTGAGTCAATACACTTTTTACAAAATTTCATGTGTGCTGGTAATATGAGCCCCATAGTTTAATAAGACAAACGTACATGAAGGATGTTAAAAAATAGATAGTAAATGTATTTAAAGTGAAAAAACTAGTTTTATTTGAATATAAGTGCAAATGCTTTTAATAGCGGTTATTTACGAAAATCGCATACGTAATAGTCTCTTTCACACCCTACGCACTCATTATGCGCCCACAATTCACACACTTGTCACTCCCAAAGCTATCCTCTTTTATCTTCGAAGAACAGTGTTTCGCAGAAAAGGCAGACAGCGTCATCTTTTCCAGGGGTATCATATAGGGGGCTTTTCAGGGGAATTTATGGGGCTCATATACCAAGCACACATAGGGGCTCATAATACAACCCTCGCCATATTTGTAAAGAAATAGTCAAATGGCAACCTTGCATACTCTAAACTTAAACTTAATTTATGGTTTTGTAATCCTTAAACCTTGTTTGACAACGGGCATTTACTGTAGAATATCTTTGTGAACTAGAATACAGGTTAATATGGAAATATGTACATCCCTTACAAAGTTTTTATCAACACTAGAAACGAAAAACACTTGTTGCCACTGACATCCGCATTGGAACAGAACCAGACCACTCTAGCGGTGATTCCTCTAACTATAACTATAGTTTTCGGTGGATCCCGCTAGATTGCAGACTATACTTAAGCTAATATGATGGGGGCTCATAATAAATACAGGGCCCATATTACCACCTTTACCTCTACGAATTGTTCGGTATCTCTGTCTCAGTATGGTTGCTTCCACAATTTTGGCTGTATCCATGTACCTCTTAGCATATTAGGTATCTGGAAGAGTCGCTACTTTTAGGAATCGTTGTGTATCCGTGTCTTAGGTTGGTTGGTCGATTCTTGTAATCCCTGCACTTGTGGGTACTTTGTATTTGGATATTTTGCTTTTCAGTAGGCCTATCCAGATACTCTTGCAGAGACGAGTACCAATTACAAATTAGCGATTACTGATACTTTGGCTCACTAATGGTGGGAAAGAATTAAATATTTTTGCGAATTGATTTAGTTTTTGTAACGAAGTTCCTTTAAGCGGCAATGTCTATGAGAAGAGTGGAGAGAGAGCCATCAGCGTCGGTTAGTTAGGTTTGATCAGATGAGCATAAACAAGTCAACATTAGCTTGACATCTTCATTAAAACTTACTCAATTTAAAATTAATACTGCAGCTAAATAACAAATGGTGTAGGCCTAAACTGATGACACATCCATAGCCTACTTCTAGTAGTGACCGCTGGCAAGACTCAATGAGCGCTTCATTTTGAACGATCTTTAAGTTATCACTTGTCAATCAGACACATTGTCGTCATACAAGCTATAATGAATATTACATAACCCAGACGACTCCCCAATCCAAAGATTGTGGTGAAGAAATCGTATGGTAAGATTGACACAATCCATGCTAACCTGAACTTACCTAGGCCTAGGCCTAGCCTACATTTACTAAGACCTATTTAATAAAGGTGGTGCTTATAACGGTAAATATAAGGTAAAGATGAACTGTTTAGAAAAGAAACAAATTTTAGTATTTCTTAAAATATTAGTGTTTAGGGGTGTCTCACCTAGAAATTAAAAATGCTGCACTTCGTATACGCCCAGTGGAAATTAATTAATGCAACCCATAGATATATGGATTGACTAAAATGATACAGCTATCATATCAAATTGATAACTTATGTCTAAACAGCTTACATTGATATATTGGATTCAAAATTATGTGAAATACAGTACTTATTACCATAATGATTACGGTACGTAAAGTTACATAATTATTTACCTCAACAAAATTTAATGTAATCTAACCTATCGTAACAAAGTTACAATATTATTTAGATCTAAGTAGACTGAAGTAAATGTGAGGGTAGACCACTAACAAATTAAATATGTAGGCTGTATAACTTAGGTACCGTAATTGTTTTTCCACTACCTAGAGTGGGCGCTTCACCGGTAAAGTAACAGAGGGCGCAGAGTTTTACCCCACAACAATAAATTTTTAAAAATTAACTCATATTTCGTGTTTTTATAACAAAATATTAGGTACATTTAGCCTATTTTTGACGAACTTCATGAAGAATCACATTTCATCCTTGATACCATTAACTCAACTGTTGAACATACAGGTTTAATATTTAAATTTAATATTTTGATTAAGTTTCTAGTATAAATAGGCATCACTGTGTTACAGGAGAGGACGCATACAGAGTTTTGCAAATAAGCCTATGTGTTTTAGGTAAAAAAGAGAAGTCATGATATTATGTAGTATTTATTTGGATATCTACTGATGTTATATCAGTGTTTCGTTTCAGGGGCTTAACATCCTATCTATTGTACTTTTGATGATCCCTTTATATAAGTGCAGGAAACTGCCAGGATCTCACATAATCAAAGGCTCCCCTATTTTCCAACACAAAAAGTTAGTTATCTTCTGATTTTTTATTAAATCCTGTCAAAAACCTCATCATTAAAAATAATTTTGACAATAAATTCTTGATTCCATAAGAGGCAGTTGTCTGATTGGTACATGTTCTATGACAAACTGCCATTTGAGGATTACTCAATAAATTTTACCATTTATGTTGACGGCAGGTCATTTGTTTGTTGCTGACTTCCATTGTTTTTTGGTAATAGAGTAAAAGAAAATCATGATCTAGAATCACAAGTATTTCAGTAACTGTCTATTTTTTCAGTGCGCAGAGCGTATTATAAATTATCCCTGAGATGCCACCCTGATAGGGTGGTAGGAGGACAAGAAGAAGCCAAGGAAAAATTTAATGTACTGGGTAAAATTTATGAAATAATGAGTGATGACAACAAAAGAGCCCTATACGACAATACGGGTAAGTGTTAGTCTTTACTATTATTTTATTTTTTTTTCCATATTGAGTTGTTTTCAGGATCACGTAGACGAATAATAAAGGTTAAATACCTGCTGTCTGCCGTGTGATCCAAGTAATCCTATGATGGACTACGCGTTTCGACGTCCTAGGCCGTCATCCTCAGGTCCGCACAAAAACTTAAAAATCTTGACTACATCACTTGATGGTCGCGTCGAAGTTTAAAAAACACGCACACAAACACAGAAACATAAAATTACTAATAAATAGACATAAAACGTGTAGGCCTACAACGAACAAACATGCGCGCATGTCGTGTGCCGAGTCCTGACTCAGCACACGACATCCCCTCCCTGGATCCGCTAATGTCGAATGGTGTTTTTGGCTTCTGGGGACCTCAAAACAATAAAAATATCACTGTCCCGGGCTTAGGTCTTACCGTCACTACTACTGTAATAGCGTATTTCCTACAGGGAAATTGGCTAAAACAATCAAGTCTAGATTTAAATTTTAAAATGATCCTTCTCTGATATTCTTCAAAGTATGTGGCTACACCGCTGATAACAATACTTTGAAGAGTATCTTTACACTTTTCTATACTTTTATTCTTTAGTTCTTCGATTTTTAAAATCTTCCGTTTTTTAATTTCTAGTCAGTTGTCATTCTTCTTATATGTTTACCCTAACTTTGAAATGCTTATATAGGCCCAGGCCAACACGGTGACAAAAAATAACTTTATTAGCTGTATAAAACATATTCAATCTTAAAACTAAGTGATCTTCATTTTCATACACATTTCTTATTAGGGCCTACAATAGTCTTAGCATGTTGAAACCATTTTTATTATTCTTGACTCTTGTGGTGTGACATCCATTAATATTGAAATTACAAATTATTAAACAATTAATTATTAAATGATAATCTTTTTTGGTCATCCTGTAGTTCTTTTTCTTTTAAGTCACTGTTTTTCTTTTTTGCATTTTAATTCAGCCTAACCATTTGTAAGCAAAAAAGTCAATAGGTCTATTTACTACAGTCATCCCAAATACACAGAAATTAGTATTGTCAAATCTAATTTAAATCTTGTTAAAAGGTTTTCAAAGATAATCTATAACATCTAAGTTTAGATGAGTTTTATTATTTTTTTAGCGAATTTCCCTATAGGGAATACGCTATTACGGTAGTAGCCATGGTAAGACCTAAGCCCAGGACCACTTTACTTTTTCATTTTGAGGTCCCCAGAAGCCAAAAACGCCATTCGTTCATTTTCATATATATGTATATATATATATATATATCTATATATATATCTATATATGTGTCCGTGGTACCGATAACTTTTGAAGGGAACCTCCAATTTTGATGAAATTTGGTATGAAGGTGTAAGACCAGGTCTATTTTCATGAGTTCGCGAACCAGCATTGTCGGTTTATGGGAACGGGGTTTTATGGGGTTTCAAAAGGGTCAAAAATGAGTTTTTGGCATTTTTTGACCTCAATTTTCAAAATTCATCAATTTTAACTGAAACCATTTAAAAGAGATTAAAAAAACAAACAATTTGGAATTTTGAATTTTTATCTTAGCATAACTGGTTACGGGGAAAATCCAAAAATGTGTTTTCCATGTTATTCTTATGGGAAATCAAGAAAACCCTATATCTTGCTTATTTATTGACATAACTTAATCAAATTTGGTATGTACATTATCTAGATAGGGCTTAACTTATAATTGCTTACAAAACCCATATGGCGGCAAACCTACATACTCACCCCCATGGGGTTTATGGGAAAAACACAAAATATCCAGAGATTGATACAATTTTGTGTTTACATTCACCAATTATTGATTAACTTAGATTTTCTAACAACACCCCATGGCAGCAAACCTACATATTCGATCCTATGGTGTTTTTATGGGGAAAGTAAATAATCAAATTCCGTTGGAAATTCGCTGAGTACGCAGGTCTGCTGCGACGGGGGTATTTTACTTTAAAGAAGTTTTACATTTATAGGATTTTACAACGAAGATGATGACAACTCAACCGTCTTTGGTGATCGGGACTGGACTGAATACTGGCATGGACTGTTCAAAAAAGTTACCATGGAAGAATTGAATTTATATGAAGTAAAGTACAGAGGTGAGTTAGTAACATTATTTTGAAGTTAATCTAATTTAACATTGACCTTTGAATTGTAAATGCCCTATTTAAATATGTCTTTACCTAATTTGTTTATTTACTGGTATGTCGTTAACACTTGTTGTAAGCATCCTTAATATCATGCTTTTGATCATAGATAATGTTTGGTTATCACCATTAGCTGGCATTATTCTTATGGGCTGACAGGTGTGGGAATATATTGTGCTAGTTTCTCAAAATTAAGTCATACTTATTTTTATTTAACTCTTAAGTAAATGCTCAGGGTCTTAAATTTTGTGTTTCTTGCTAGAGTATTTTGGAAAGTGATTTTTTCTGAAGTTTGTTTGTTTAAGTTACAACCACGAACTCCATCTTGGGTGATCGGAACTGGACTGAATACTGGCGTGGACTGTTCAAAACAGTTACCATGGAAGACTTAGAAGAATATGAAGTAAAGTACAGAGGTGAGTTGGTAACATTTATTTTGAAGTTAATCTAATTTAAAATTGTCCTTTGAATCGTAAATGCCCTATTTAAATATGTCTTTACCTAATTTGTTTATTTACTGGTATGTCGTTAACACTTGTTGTACGCGCCTCCAATATCACGCTTTTGATCATAGATAATGTTTGGTTATCACCATTACCTGGCATTATTCTTATGGGCTGCCAGGTGTGGGAATATGTTGGGCTAGTTTCTCGAAATGAAGTGAACTTGGAGACTTCAAGACTAAATCGAACTTCCGTCCTATTAGCCTTTTAAGTGTGTTCTCTAAAATTCTCGAGCGAACAGTCAAAGAGCAATTTTCTGATTATTTAGAGGCAAATAACATTTTTTCTGAATGCCAATACGGGTTCAGGAAGTCAAAGAATATTAATGATGCTCTTTTCAATCTTAACAAAGAAATTAATAAATCTTTAAGTAGTAACAAAAAATGTTTGGTAGTTTTTTTAGATTTAGCCAAAGCGTTTGACACAGTAGATCGTTCAAAATTACTTGACAAACTAAGATATGTTGGGGTCACAGGTAATTCTCAAAACTGGTTCAAGTCATATTTGGAAAACCGAAAACAATATACAACTATAAATGGGGTAAACAGTGAGACGAGGGCTGTAGACTACGGGGTTGTGCAGGGAAGTACGTTAGGACCTATCCTTTTTTTAATATATATAAATAACATTTCAAAGATTAGTTTGTCGGGTCAACTTTTTCTATTCGCAGATGACACTGCTATATTTTTTCAAGGAGATAGTTGGGATGACGTTTTTGAATTAGTAGCAAGGGACTTATCAAAAGTAAAAAAATGGTTTGATCAAAATCTATTGACCTTAAATGTGTCAAAAACTAAATTTATGCCTATTTCACTCAGGCAGAGTGCAGATGCAGAAATTAATGAAATAAAATTGCACTCCTGTGGAAATCCGGCGGACAATAACTGCCAGTGTGCCAGTATAGAAAGAGTTGACACGTACAAGTATTTGGGTGTTATTTTTTATAAAAGATTAACTTGGAAACCTCATATTTCCTACATAAATAACAAGCTGCGTAGATTAATTTTTGCTTTTTACCAATTAAGAGAAGTTTTAACTTTAAAAGAAATTCGGATGGCATATTGTGCGTATGTTCAGTCAATCCTAGAGGGGGGTATAATTGTTTGGGGCGCCGCCTTTCGAACTACTCTCAATCCATTATTTGTTACACAGAGGACCATCTTGAAGACGGCACTTGGTAGGGGTCGGCGGTATCCCTCAGATGCGTTGTACACAGAAATGAACGTTTTTGACATTAGACAACTTTTTATCAGAGTTATGCTTTCCTACATATTCAAAAACAAAAATAACATTTTTGAAAATACTGTGCACACGCATATGACCAGAAGCTCAACTACTGTAGGTATACGACATCCACGACTAGTAAAAACCTATTCAATTACGAACTCCTACTACATTTCACATATTCTTTTTACTAACATCCCTGATCATCTGAAAGACTTTAACTGTACGCTAACAACATACAGTTTAAAAATAAAAAACTGGCTGCGTTCTACCGACAGAGTAAACATAGAAAATATTATGTTTTCTAACTACAGACATCGATAACACCAACAAGTTTCAAATGACGGGCAAGAATGAGTGCTAGATTGAGTGTGTGCAACTGAGTATGTTTGTGAGTGTGTGAATGAGTGTTGTGATTGTGTGCGCGTGTGTGTCCGTCCGTCCGTACCTGGGGTCAACGATAGGGGAAGGGGGGGGGTTATCCTTGGGGAGGGGGTTTTTCCTATTTTTATTCTTTCTGCTCAACAACATTAATATTTTCCTTGTGTGACCGATCGTTATCTAATCTTACCAAGAACCCCGCATCATTGTCCGAATTAGCATTGATCTTCTTTATGCAATTTCACTCTTTTATATCTCCCATAAAATACAAATAAAACGAATAATAACTTAAACTTTGCGACGAATCGTTTTTTATACCAACTCAAACATTTTAAATATACATCATTATTTTATTATTATTATTTTTTTTGTTCATTTTTGCCTAAAAATATATCTTAAACAGGACTCATTCTCACAGACAGGCTTTAAGCCTTTGTGAGATTTAATTTCACGTATTTTATTTAGCCTATTAATAATATTTACTTTAAAACTGTTACGCATTGCTTGTATGAAATGTAATTATGTACAATGTGAAATAAAGATGTTTTTGATTTTGATTTGATTTGAGTCGGACTTATTTTTATTTAACTCTTAAGTAAATGCTCGGGGTCTTAAATTTTGTGTTTCTTGCTAGAGTATTTTGGAAAGTGATTTTTTCTGAAGTTTGTTTGTTTAAGTTACAACCACGAACTGAATTTTAAGCAGTACATCGTAATTCATAATTTTGGTTTTATAAATCGGCTTTCAACCATTAAATTATAGTTATTTCGACTACCTGGGTGAAAAACCAATAGGTAATTAAATTAATCAACTTTATTATTTGGTCAAACTATTTTATTAGAACGTCACATTGGTGAAAAAGCAACGTAGTAAATTTAATAATATATTTGGGCCTTCGTCATTCAATTGTTGTTACTAATAGATTAGGCATTTACGACGTTGAACCCTGGAATTAACCCTGCTTTTGTACTGAGCGAATCCCCGCAAAACTTATCCTTTTTTTTATTGTGGCGTACGAACTAAAATTTAATTACATAAATATTCTCGTGACCCGAAAGTACGTCACAAAATGTTCTTGTACTTTTGAGTCCATAGACTCTACCAACAATACAGAAATAAATTTTTTTCATTACACTATAAGGAAAACAACTCTCAACACTAGCTTTGAATGTAGAAAATAACATTTCCTACTCCTTAGTTTCCTTAATAGTAAACTGCATGAAAGTAATCCGACAGGGTGTCTGCTGATATTGGAAATACTTTAAAAACTGGAATTATACTGGAATCTTATTTACATATTAGAATTATACTGGAATTTCATAATAGATAATGCAAGTTTTTAATTTAATACAAATCGGTAGGTTTTTTAATGTATACAATAAAGATTTTTTTTATTTGATCTGTACACAACACTGTAAAAATATTTTAATAAATCTCGAAGTCAGTTCAAAGATTGAACTTAGAAAATGTTGGATTTTGTACTTAAAATATAAATTTCTTTCTTATAGAGGTGTGCGAATAGTGAATTTTTTTGGTTGAGCCAAACTGAGTTGAGCTGGTAATAAAATATTCTGACTTTCAAACCGAGCCCAGACAGCAAAAAAAAAAAATAAATAAAAAAAAATGGACCATAATTTATTTAGTAGAAATACCATGTCTTATCTACCCAAAAGGCCATTTTTGGCCATTCAAAATGAAAAAAAAGTATAACTTGAAGTAAACAAGTTTTAATTGGGGATATGAATATTTCCGGTTAAATTATAAGTTAATTATTTTTTAGCCACCAAACTTCAATGGAATGAGTAAACAGGTCTTCCAGTTGATTGAACATTGAGGTGGACAAAAAACTGAAAGGCTCTCTATTGTTAGGAATCCGGCAGCCGCGGCACTGGGATGTGTAGGATGGTGTGGGGGGAGGGTCACATTCCGCTGGCAAGAGGCAGGGGGAGGGGGAATCCTTCGGTATAATTTATTCAAGATAAAAGCCATATATCCGTTTCTAAACTAATTGTACAAAAATAAATGGCTCATTTTTTGTCTAATTATGTAAAATTGGAAGAAAAGTCAACCAAAGTTGTAGACACCACATTGTTCAAAATTTAGGTTAATTAATGAATTCCTGGTAGGCTAATAAATTTATAACTTTGTCAAATAAAACTTATGTCACTTCATAAAACTTTTCTTGAAATTCATTTAGCGTAATACAAAACAAAATTACTAGGGGATTAGAGTGATAATCATGCACTGAACTAGAAACAAAACCCCACCTTTTTTGGTTTCTGTTTTTAGAACATCCTTTCCCCTGGCGGGCGAGCAGTGTGAGTGTGTGTGCGTGTGAGACTGTGTGTGTGTGTCTGTGTGTGTGTGTGTGTGTGTGTGTGTGTGTGGACAGGTTCCGCCATATTTGTGGGGCCAAGTGTGTGAATTTCACCTGAGTGCGGGGCCTTCTGAAATTATGGGGCCATACACACGGCCCCACAAAAATTTCTTTTTTTTATTTTGAGCTAAAATTCTACTTTTTATGGTCGAAAAAGTCAATTATCGTTAGGTTAGGTTAGGTTAGGTTAGTTTAGGTTAAGTTAGGTTAGATTTTTTTGTATGGCCCCACAATACAAAATGGCCCCACAATACCCGTCAAATGCACATACATGGCCCCACAAATAGATGTGTAATCCCAAGGCCCCACAATTATAGGTGAACAAGCCTAACCTGACCTAACTTAAATGTATGTATTGGCATTCCCGTTGAGAGAAATAAATAAATAAATAAATAAACAAGTTTGTGTGTGTGTGTGTGTGTGTGTGTGTGTGTGTGTGTGTGGACAGTGTCCCCTATATTTGTGGGGCCAAGTGTGTGAATTTCACGTGAGTGTGGGGCCTTCTGAAATTGCGGGGCCATACACACGGCCCCATAATTTATTTTGAGCTAAAATTCTACTTTTTACTGTTGAAAAAGTCAATAATGGTTAGTTTAGTAGGTTAGGTTAGGTTTTTTGTATGGCCCCACAATTCCAAATGGCCCCACAGTACCTGTCAAATGCACACACATGGGCCCCCAAATAGGTGTGTAATCCCAAGGCCCCACAAATATAGGCGAACAAGACTGTGTGAGTGTGTCTCTAGCTGTCAAGATCATTGCCGCACTCCTATTCGTCTTACTGTCATCGTAGACCCCGCGCCGCTTCACCCTGCCATCCTCTTACCTCCCTGACCCCGTGATCACACCGCTCAAGTATAAATTGCCATATTCCTCTGCTTTTTTGCATTAATTAATAAATGAAATAACTGTTAGTACAGAGTTTTCCATTTTTTGGGCGGGTTTGTTGCTTTTGAAACCATTTCAGCTCGACCACTTGAATAGTTTTGCACAACCTCGAGCCGAGCCGAATAGTGCTAGTATTCGACCACTCAAGTACTCGCACACCCCTACTTTCTTTAATTGTATTCATATTTTTAATCTAAGTTCATTAATATTATTACTGTTTTTATTTTCATTATTATTTTTTGTTTGGTACTGTATTCAATAAATGCAAAACAACGTGGGAGGAACGGAGGGCTGTATTTGTAGTTGGAGGCAATATATATATATATATATATATATATAATTGTTTTATATGAATAAACGTCATAATTGTGACTGCATTTTTGATTCATAGTTTGTGAGAAATACTGGATCCTTTTTTATACCGGGAATATACTGGAATTATAAAATCAGATGCCAGTAGACATCCTGTCTGATAAAAGTTCTTACAGTTGTGTGCCCCCTCATCCCCTGCAATGTTGTCATGTGCGAGTAATGACATGTAATTGCCTCTACCCCATTAAACGAGAATGCTGACTTTGAAGGATTAACCTCTCTTGAAAAGTGGTTAAAAAAAATCACTGGTTAATTTTACCATTTTTAAAAAGGCCGGTGGTCCGATACCAATGTGGCCGCAGCTGAGGGCGTCTACTGTACTGTATAAAAAATATCACTTTAGATGGCAACAATACATCAACTCTCAAACTATTTTTGTGCAACTTAATACAGTATTTAGTTCTGATTCTTGATACTAGTATCAATTTTATAGAAAAAGTAGCTCTAAAAGTTAATATGATCAATCAGCTGTTCCAAATATGACATTTAATTTTGTTGGTGTTAAATTGTACTGCCAAAATCAAATGAGCAACGAATAGGTTATTTTGAAAAAAGTATAAATAGTTTTGTTTGTGCGAATTTAGGGCACAAACTTGTAACCATAGTAATGTTTGCGAAAATAGTCCGATGAACATTTTAACAGCGGTGTGCCCTCTCACCCTGCAATGTTGTCATTTGTGGTTGTGTATAGCATGTGTAACATCGTATAAAAATATGTCTTTGGATTAATTTGGCAACAATGCATCAAATTTTATCGGACAATGTTCGTGAATCCCTTTATAGTAAACTATATTACTTACATTACAAACCAAGTTATCCCTATTATATATCTGGCGTGAACTAATTTAACAGCAAAATACTTATCAGAGATGCAATGAAATATGCATGCTATCTAAATTCACAATTTTAATTTGAGCTTATTTTGAATTTGGATTATCAGACTAAGAAATCAGAAGCCACATGTCTGTGTCAAATAAATATTATAGAGAATATTATTGATTTCATTTAGTCAAGATTTGGAAGAGAGTCAACATAAATAAATATACAGATGCAATAATTTGTGACAATCCACAAATATCTTCATAAATTTTGAAATTGAAGAGTTTTATCTGTAGGGCTACTAATATTCTTATTTTAATAAACATTTTGAAACAAAGTACCCTTCTTCATTTAATATCATTTTAATATATCGGCAACTAGTTTTGGCCTTAGGCCATTTTCAAGTCAATTTAAACAAATACAATCTATTTTATTTTATTTGTTTAAATCGACTTGTATTTATTTAAATCGACTTGAAATCGCCTAAGGCCAAAACTAGTTGTTGATAGAATAAAATTATATTAAATGAAAAAGGTACTTTGTTCCAAAATTTTTGTTAAAATATTCATAAATATATTATATTTTAAATATGTTATAAAATCTATCAAGTCAGTATACTCTTTTATGCTATGGTAATTTAATTTGTGTACCATTAATGATTTTTCCTTATGCAATCAGTCCTAAATCCCCTAAAAAAGGACCTATTACCATTAAAATCTCTTGTAACATAAAGTCTGAGACTGGTTTAAAATTTAACAGATTCTGTTGAGGAATTGGAAGATCTAAAGACAGCGTATGAAGAGACTAAAGGAGACATAGACAAAATTTTGGACTACATCCCTTTTGTGATGACTATGGAAGATAAAGCAAGGATCCGAAGCCGTATTTTAGATTTGATTGAGAAAGAGAAGATCCCGAAATATGACATATTCGTCAATGAGCCACAAGCAAAGAGAGACAGACGACATCGCAAGGTTAGTAATTTTAATTTAGTTTGATTGAGGATATTTGCAAATTGTTATTTTGTGACTAATGTAGACTTCCTCTTAATCGGCCACCTCGGGACCAGGGTTCGGCCAGATAATGAATTGGCTGGTTAAACCGATGTACATTTAAAAACGCCAAGCTACAATTTTATATGGCCTAAATACAATTAATTATGACTTGAAAAAAACTTTAAATACATCATTTTATATGATTTACCATTATAGCTAACATCTGATATACATAAAATCCACAACCAACCTAAACTAATAATTATTATTCCTTTTTTTATTGTGGTCTACTGGATAGTAGGTCCAAACGCATTCATTTCCGTTGGCATTCACTTCCATCCAGTACATTTTGATTGGTATGAGAAAGACCATATGATATAACGTTGGATTGAATGATATAGTAGATAAGAAAACTACGTTTCCAGGAAAATGCAGCCTGTTAAAAGCAATGATGACAGGGTTGCCACAGACATTAAAAGACAGGAATAGTCAGGATATTTGGGTTTTGGTCAGGAAAAGTCAGGAAAATGTTTGAAAAAATGCCTAAAGTTAGGAAAAAATGGGAAAAAAGTGCCGAAAGTCAGGAAAATTTACAGTGGCACAATTTGACGCTCTCGATTTTTTAATGCCCCCATAAATAAGAAGTACTAATTAAAGGGTAAAATGTATTAGTTTTATACATCAATTACCTATTAATAATTTAATTTATGTATACTTCTGTTGGGTTTTAATTGTTATAATGTTAGTTTTCACATTACAGTAGAACCTCGATAGTTCGACACTTTGTGGACTTAGAGAGTGTCGAACTATCGAAATGTCGAACTATAGGGAGTATATGGAAAATTTTAACACTGGGAGTATGAAAATCATAATTTGAATTTAGGAAACACTAAATTTTAGTGAAACCATAACCTAATTGAACTTTAACATAAACAACATTCAAATCATTCGCCAATTTGTTTACATATTCACCTTTGTCAGGCTCCAACATGGACACTATCGGTCATTATTAACATGTTAAGTTGTCATGGACCGTGTCGAACTATCAGGAGTGTCGAACTATCGAGAGTCGAACTATCGAGGTTCTACTGTATTATTGTTACACTTTGTTTATATTTGCAATGACTTTTGAAAGACACATTTGATTTCGATGAAATTCGATATGAAAGTGTAGGACAACGTTCTTCAGGTTTAATTCGAAAACCAGGTTAATCGTACTATGGGAACATAGTTTTATGGGGCTTCAAAAGAGGCAAAATGGGGTTTTTGGTATTTTTCACCTTTAATTATTTTAATTCATCAATTAAAGAGACCAAAAGAACTTTAAAAAAATAGTATTTTGAATCATTTACTTAGCTTTACTGCATTTCCTGCAATTTTTCAAATTAATGTTGAAATTTATAAGCATATCATTCTCTTTGCATAATGCTCTAGCTATGCAAATTTTTCTTTAAACAATTTAAATTAAATTTAAATGTCTATAGACCTAAAAAAAATTAATAAAAACAACTCTTATAAAACCCCACGGTTCCAATAAGTCAAGAAAAATCTCTCAGATTGGTCAGGAAAAGTCAAGAAAAAAGGCTCCAAAAATTCTGTGGCAACCCTGATGCGGGTTATTTGAGCCCAAATTGTCGAAGTATTATCATACATTAAGCATAATCCCCAAGTAGATAACCCATCCCATGTTGTAATATGGACAGGGCCGACGCTAGCGCTACCTCCCTGAACTACTCTGACTTTGAGTGGTGGCCACCAGTGCGGGAGAGAGAGAGAGAATGTTTGTATGGAGAAGGCTATCACATGAAGGGAGACAGAGCTGTAAGCCGTGGTGGCCTGGTTCTTACAAATGGGTCTGTCTGCTCGGCTCAACTCATGGCCGGCGCGGGTCGCTGCTGGACAAATATTAATTAATGAAAACTATTATTCTCAATTTATATAATATAATAATATAATTCAATAATATTATATACTATAATATAATATAATATCCAATAATATTGAATTATTATTCAATATAATGGAATAATAATTATTCTCAATAGTTTTCGTCCATTAAAATTAATTAATACTAGTTGTCCTTACTCGACAGATCACAACGAATAAAGCGCTAGGCAGATGGTGCAAAACTTGTATAAAATGTAGTTTTTAAATTGCTATTTCCTTTCAATTATTTCCTTGTGGCAAATTTCTAGAGGAAAATGGATTAAACAATCAGTAAAATTAATTAATTTAATTTAACTAGTGTTGTTAAAAATGACATGTTGTCATTCTTATTATATTGAAAACTATTTTGTAAATAAATCACAGTTTCTCAAACAAAAATAAATTTAACAAAATGTGTTAACCCTATAGAACTGCCCAGGCTAAATGTGCGAGTGCTTGCTGGGTGTCCCATCAAATTTGCTATTTTATACATTTTTTAAATTAATAGTGGCAAAAATACTAATGATAACATAGTTATGTGAGTATTCATTTTGTTTGGAAAAAGACGTAGATTATTAATAAAAGCACTTGAATTGAATTCTTATCGATAATTTCTTACAAAATGTTAGTAAAATTTTTTTATTAAAATCTTAATATATTGTTTTAACGTATAGTACTAGAGTTTTATAATGATTTTGTTCTTACACGAAGATATACGAAATCTAGGCAGTTCAATTCACTACCCTGTAATATGTTTGGTTTATTGGAAATGTTTTTTTACTAAATGGGAAAAATACAGAAAAAGGACGAAATTGACAACTTAGAAAATGGTTCAAGATATAGGACGCAAGTTATATCGGGTTTTTGTATTTAATTATTAACCTGATGAATAAAGTGGTTAAATTTGTCAGGTTTGAGCTTAAGACACCCTGCATAACACATTTACCTTCTTAATCCATATTGTTCTGAATAATAAATTTAATGAAAATTATCTATACAGGGTGGCCGAAAAGTCCCTTTACACAATTTGTTATTACGTTTTACACTTTTATAAACGGAACGACGGCCAATACTGACACGTGTGGGGTGAGGCAGGGGTGGGAGAAAGTAAAACCCCTCCCCCGCCTCCGCCCCGCCACGTGGGCTCAGCCCAAGGTCGCCGACCCTTGGGAAAGGGGTGGGGGTGGCCGAAACCGATTCCGCGAAAGAGGCACGTGAGATACGGCAGGCACCAACACAGCCGAACGCAAACTATGGTTTTTATAACTAAAAATATAGTGAACCGGAGGTAACGTCCGTGATGCGCCCGATGGAAGGTTAAAAAGTTTTAAAGCTTACAAAGTTGGATTTTGTGTATTTAAAAGTAAATTGTAAGTAACATATTATTAAATAACTACAGGAAACTGTGCAGGGCAAGTATTAAGACGGCAAAAATAAAATTCAATGAAATATTTATTGAAAACTCAAAGAACAAATGCTCTGCAGCTTGGCGAGTAACTAAATCCGAATCTGGTTTATTTAAATGTGGAAGGGATCCACCTCCATATTTTAGAGCCTATCAATTTTAAAGTTTGATTGGAACTTAAATTGCTACTCTTGTCAAAATTTTCCACTCAGTAGGCCTAATCCAGTACAAATTTAAAGAGTTTTTTAAAAGTTTGGGAAGTTTTTATAATGTTATGGAGCTAAAGTCCTTTTCTTTCCTGTGTCTGTACAAGGGGGAAAAACATTGAACTCCTCCAAAAGGGTGGACATTTTTGGCATTTCAAAGTTATTAAATCTATAGCTTCAGCAATCGTAGAACCTTGTCTTATGTAGTTAATCTCTCATTTACTCAAGGTTATTTCCCAAACAGTCTTAAGGTGTCAAAAATGATTCCACTGGCTTAAAAAGGAGATAAGAATACTATTTCAAATTACTGATCTATCTCAAACGTTCCAGTTTTTTTTTTTTTTTTTTTAGTATTAAAATTATGGATGAAATCCCAACTTTGTCAGCATTTTGATGATAATATTTTAACAGAAAATCATTTCGGCTTCATCCCCCAATCTTTAACAATAAATGCTCTTGAATGATAGAGATTTTGACCTCTTTTGAAGCTAGTGAGCATCTAGGTTTGGCTATGGTGGATTTGAAGAAGGCCTTTGACAGTTTCCCCTCATAAGATTCTTCTACAAAAACTTTGCCATTATTTTATTAAAAATAAAGCTCTCTTATTTTTTTAGACCTACATCCGTGGAAGGTATCAAATTGTTGTTTTTGACAATAAAATCTGGACCCTACATTTTTAAAATAAACATTCGATAGGGATGACAATATTTTATTCATTATGTTTCCATTGGTTAAAAAAATCGCATCACAATGTCTCTTTCTTAACTTTTCAGCTGTGATATGAGTAGTTTGTCTAATGTTTGGCTTGGTGTGCTATAACCCGCGGTTGTAGTTGCATCCGTTTGTGCTGCAGGTGATGCCAGTGGCCGATCTACCCTTCGCCTTCTTCGTGAAGGATCTACCCCCGGAGTTGGTGCAGCAAGGGTGGAAGAAGGTGTGGAGCAAACGAGAGAACCGGCCGTACTTCTGGAACAAGTTGACTGGAGTGTCACAGTGGGAAATGCCCACCAAGAAGCCTCAGGTTAGTTGATACAGCACCTGTGATAGGTATACTGAGCTCCGTGCATGAAATTTAATATGGCAAACACACAAATACACAGTGTGAATTACCTGCTATCTGATTTGTAGTCCTTTAGACCATGAGCTGGTATGGGATCCATCCAATACACTCCCTTTTAACCGGCCACCTCAGAATGTGAAAAGGCCACATAGTTTTCCATAGCATAAATGCAATTATAAGATGAAAATAATACTAATATACAGGGTGTCTTCAAAGTCCATCTCCAAATTTCACAATATGGTTAATTGGGTCAAAATAAGCAAAATGTTAGCATAGCGGCTAGGGTTAGGCGAGTATCATATTTTTGGAATGAGTCGAGTCGAGTATTAGGGGAAGTGCGCCAATATTGTACCACCTAAGCATAAAGTCAATTTTTAGAAAACCGGAAGTATTAAAAAAATCAAAATCAGGATGGTCTTGTAGTACTTAATGACATCTATGTTCTATAAAAGTTTTAAGTAATTTCGTTAAAAAATATAATAGGAAAAAATTGTTTTTTTGGTTTTAAAAAATTGCCATAATTGTACCATGTACCCCTAAATTGTACCACCTGTTTCCAATAATTGTACCAGTTTCCTTAATTGTACCTATTGTAAAATTAACCCTTATTTTGCAATAAAAACACAACATAATTATTGAAATTATATTTATTGTCAAAAAAATTATTATAGTATGTTACAAGTATTCTAAAACATGTTTATTTGTATAAAAAAATTATACATAGGGATAGTGTAATAATATAGTAAAATTATTCAGTATTAGAAAAACACTCGTATTTATCATACGATTTATATCATATATTAAAAGTTATAAAATCGTTAAACATAGAATGTGCGATGAAAATTATATGTAAGTTGTCAATCTTATATACAAATTACATTAAGTCATACGACTAAATGCCGCAGGTAAAAACAAGGATAGCTCCTTTCAAATATTGAATGTTCTCAATGGAAAATAATAACTTTAAAACATGTTATTACAGCTGGTCTTCTAGTTCTTTTGGTAATTCTTGAGAGTGGCCAAGCTTTTTAGAGTCATAATTTGCATAGACTTTAGTTCCCTGTATGTGCCTTTTTAAGGTCGGCTTCGGAATTCCATAAGTTCGGCAAACTGCATTTAAACCACCGTTTTCATAGGCCGAAATAGCGCGGGACATGTCGTCTTCCGTCCATTTGTCATGCTATTTAATTTTCTGAGCCATTTGGAAACAAAATACAGTGTTAGCCAAAATTGTACCACTTAGAATGGTGGTACAATTATGGAAACACAGAGTGGTACAATTTAGGGTAACGCGCCATCTTGAACTCAACTTGCCATAACTACACTGAAAATACACCTAGGAAATTGGTTCTTACGTTGATTTACAGGCAATCAATCACTTAACCAATAACATATTCTGAATATTAATTTACCCTGGATGGTTTCTTATGAATTCCAATAAACTAAAGCATCAACACTATAAGAAACGAGTCAAAATATTAAAATAATTTTTCACAAAATAACGAACACGACTCCATGCGTCCCAGTCAATGCTCTGGCTAATGAGGTTGACTAAGGGTCAGAAATAGCCGTAATGAGCGTTATTGGCAGCTTAGTTTCCTCAAAACCATGGTGGTACGATTTTGGCGCTGGTACAAATTACGCGTACTTCCCCTAAGTAGAATGCTCGAGTTTCGAGTCCAGTCGAGTATTACGTTAACATTAAAATATTGAAGATTGCCTTAAAATAACTAGCCTATACTCAAATATAAAAATATACTAGCCTACGATACTAAAATAACTTGCAACGTGTAACGTTTTTAATGCAATTTTTTGGTGATGTATGAGTTTGGAATCAAGGCTTATTCAATTCTATTTCTTCCATAAAAAACTGTACAATATTGGAACAATACAGATTCAAAGTAGCAAGGATAAGTCCCCAAATATAAACTATACTGGGTGTCCAGCTTCAACTGTCCGAAACTTTTTCATGTTGTTCAGCAAGCCAAAAGAAACAAAAAAGTTCATATAAACATATGTCCTAAAACAAGGTGTCTACTGATACTGGAAATACTTGAAATACTGGAATTTTATTTCCATTCTGGAAATACTGAAATTTCAAAATAGATACTGGATTTTTAGAATTTTATTAAAATGCGTATTTTTTAAATGCATAATATGTAGATTTTGTCATTAGATCTGTACATAATAGTGTAAAAATATTTTACAAGTCATTTCTGCTGTTTAAGTATGTTTGCAAACCAAAATCAGAAAACTTAGTTCTCTTCAAATAGTTAATCAAGAAATGTAAACATTTGTGTAATGATGGAGCCTAGAAAATGTTTTATTTTATACTCAAAATTTATTTCTATTTCTTAAATTTTAATCGTATTCTACTTTTTTTTACTTTTAAGTATCAACCTATTTCATTATTTTGTTGTAGTTAAATGTTCTTTATGATTATCTTTCATATTAAATAAACTCAAAATGAAGTAGGAGGAACAGAGGGCTATAAAGTGAGCTAAGGACCTTCACAAAAAAATGTCAAAAAATATTAAACAAATGTTATTGTTGGAAAGTACTTATTAATCATAATCATTAGGGTTTCATCTTTATAAAAAAAAATCTATTTCAATATTGATTACATGAATTTCATTATTGTTACTCCATTTTGAATTAATAGTTTGCGAGTGATACTGGAATTTTTGAAAAAAATATACTGGAAATACTAAAAATATACTGGAATTCTAAAATCAGATTTCAGTAGACACCCTGTATGAATAAAACACATTTTAATAGCAACAAAATTGTTTAAAAACTTTTTTATGAGTTATTACACTATTAAATACATGATTTGTTACAAAAAATTACAAATCTTAAATATTATTACAAATGAAAAAAGTACGTAAGTATTGTCAATATAAAAGACTTATTTTATGGACATAAAAAAGCATAATAAACTGGAATAAAGTTCATTAGTATATAAATGACATAAAAAACCTTTAGTCTTATTAAAAAATCATTCGTTACTAGGTACCCATTTTTCCAAAGCTCCTAGTCCAATACCGGTACTGCTTTTCAATACCCCAGCCATGTATAAAAGGTCAATGAAAGCTCTAACTTTATCCGGGGTCGTTGGATTTGCGTCTCTTTCCCTGCGAAATTTGTGTTTATTTTCATTTATATAAACATTTGTACATTCATCAATTTCATTTATCATTTCATCAGTAAAATATAACTTCCACACATTGCTTGCAGTCTTAGCATCACGGGCAGATTGCGAAACGCAACCCATTCTCATCCTTATTACGTTAATTTGAGGTGTTTTTCTTTGAGTTTTAACAGGTTCTAAGTCCCATAACATGTCTCTTTTTTACTAATGTAAGCAAGTTTACCACTTATTCTGCTAACAATATTTTAGTCGAACATTCTATATCATCAAAATCTAATTCAGGATAAACCTCTTGGATTTTGGGCATCGAGTGCAGGCACTAATTCTTCTTCATTTTCATTAATTTCTTCAACAGCCACTTCTTCTTCTCCTTTACTTTCATCATCATCGTCATCATCACGTAAGCCGGAATCCTCCTCTGCACTGCGCAAAAAAGTTCCCGAACAAACGCACCGGTAGGTCTTTCAACTAGAGGGTTCACCCTTTCATCCCTTTCAACACTAGCCAACAATCGCGCAATTCGTTCCGCTTCATCCATTTTATAGCATCGAAAAATATGGTCAGATTAAAAAGCGCACATGGAATTAGGCTCCGGGAAACTGGTTACATCACAGGGCGCACATGGAAGCTACTTCCAGTAGTGAAGCGAATCGCTCCCCAAGGACGACTGAGTGGTGGGAAAGGGGTGGGGGTGGCCAAAACCGATTCCGCGAAAGAGGCACGTGAGATACGGCAGGCACCAACACAGCCGAACGCAAACTATGGTTTTTATAACTAAAAATATAGTGAACCGGAGGTAACGTCCGTGATGCGCGCGATGGAAGGTTAAAAAGTTTTAAAGCTTACAAAGTTGGATTTTGTGTATTTAAAAGTAAATTGTAAGTAACATATTATTAAATAACTACAGGAAACTGTGCAGGGCAAGTATTAAGACGGCAAAAATAAAATTCAATGAAATATTTATTGAAAACTCAAAGAACAAATGCTCTGCAGCTTGGCGAGTAACTAAATCCGAATCTGGTTTATTTAAATGTGGAAGGGATCCACCTCCATATTTTAGAGCCTATCAATTTTAAAGTTTGATTGGAACTTAAATTGCTACTCTTGTCAAAATTTTCCACTCAGTAGGCCTAATCCAGTACAAATTTAAAGAGTTTTTTAAAAGTTTGGGAAGTTTTTATAATGTTATGGAGCTAAAGTCCTTTTCTTTCCTGTGTCTGTACAAGGGGGAAAAACATTGAACTCCTCCAAAAGGGTGGACATTTTTGGCATTTCAAAGTTATTAAATCTATAGCTTCAGCAATCGTAGAACCTTGTCTTATGTAGTTAATCTCTCATTTACTCAAGGTTATTTCCCAAACAGTCTTAAGGTGTCAAAAATGATTCCACTGGCTTAAAAAGGAGATAAGAATACTATTTCAAATTACTGATCTATCTCAAACGTTCCAGTTTTTTTTTTTTTTTTTTTTAGTATTAAAATTATGGATGAAATCCCAACTTTGTCAGCATTTTGATGATAATATTTTAACAGAAAATCATTTCGGCTTCATCCCCCAATCTTTAACAATAAATGCTCTTGAATGATAGAGATTTTGACCTCTTTTGAAGCTAGTGAGCATCTAGGTTTGGCTATGGTGGATTTGAAGAAGGCCTTTGACAGTTTCCCCTCATAAGATTCTTCTACAAAAACTTTGCCATTATTTTATTAAAAATAAAGCTCTCTTATTTTTTTAGACCTACATCCGTGGAAGGTATCAAATTGTTGTTTTTGACAATAAAATCTGGACCCTACATTTTTAAAATAAACATTCGATAGGGATGACAATATATTATTCATTATGTTTCCATTGGTTAAAAAAATCGCATCACAATGTCTCTTTCTTAACTTTTCAGCTGTGATATGAGTAGTTTGTCTAATGTTTGGCTTGGTGTGCTATAACCCGCGGTTGTAGTTGCATCCGTTTGTGCTGCAGGTGATGCCAGTGGCCGATCTACCCTTCGCCTTCTTCGTGAAGGATCTACCCCCGGAGTTGGTGCAGCAAGGGTGGAAGAAGGTGTGGAGCAAACGAGAGAACCGGCCGTACTTCTGGAACAAGTTGACTGGAGTGTCACAGTGGGAAATGCCCACCAAGAAGCCTCAGGTTAGTTGATACAGCACCTGTGATAGGTATACTGAGCTCCGTGCATGAAATTTAATATGGCAAACACACAAATACACAGTGTGAATTACCTGCTATCTGATTTGTAGTCCTTTAGACCATGAGCTGGTATGGGATCCATCCAATACACTCCCTTTTAACCGGCCACCTCAGAATGTGAAAAGGCCACATAGTTTTCCATAGCATAAATGCAATTATAAGATGAAAATAATACTAATATACAGGGTGTCTTCAAAGTCCATCTCCAAATTTCACAATATGGTTAATTGGGTCAAAATAAGCAAAATGTTAGCATAGCGGCTAGGGTTAGGCGAGTATCATATTTTTGGAATGAGTCGAGTCGAGTCGAGTATTAAGTAGAATGCTCGAGTTTCGAGTCCAGTCGAGTATTACGTGAACATAAAAATATTGAAGATTGCCTTAAAATAACTAGCCTATACTCAAATATAAAAATATACTAGCCTACGATACTAAAATAACTTGCAACGTGTAACGTTTTTAATGCAATTTTTTGGTGATGTATGAGTTTGGAATCAAGGCTTATTCAATTCTATTTCTTCCATAAAAAACTGTACAATATTGGAACAATACAGATTCAAAGTAGCAAGGATAAGTCCCCAAATATAAACTATACTGGGTGTCCAGCTTCAACTGTCCGAAACTTTTTCATGTTGTTCAGCAAGCCAAAAGAAACAAAAAAGTTCATATAAACATATGTCCTAAAACAAGGTGTCTACTGATACTGGAAATACTTGAAATACTGGAATTTTATTTCCATTCTGGAAATACTGAAATTTCAAAATAGATACTGGATTTTTAGAATTTTATTAAAATGCGTATTTTTTTAAATGCATAATATATAGATTTTGTCATTAGATCTGTACATAATAATGTAAAAATATTTTACAAGTAATTTCTGCTGTTTAAGTATGTTTGCAAACCAAAATCAGAAAACTTTTAGTTCTCTTCAAATAGTTAATCAAGAAATGTAAACATTTGTGTAATGATGGAGCCTAGAAAATGTTTTATTTTATACTCAAAATTTATTTCTATTTCTTAAATTTTAATCGTATTCTTCTTTTTTTTACTTTTAAGTATCAACCTATTTCATTATTTTGTTGTAGTTAAATGTTCTTTATGATTATCTTTCATATTAAATAAACTCAAAATGGGGACCGCGCCAAGGTCTGACGGCGACGAAGTCTGATGGCGACAAAACCTACCACGTTTTTCGTCAGGTTTTGACGGGTACGTCAGGCGTCAAGCCTCGACGGTTTTTAAAAACGTCAGGGCTTGTCGCCTCACGCCCCCGTCAAAACCTGACGGATTTAAAAACGTCCTATTTTGACGCCTGACGTACCCGCCAAAACCTGACGGATTTAAAACGTCCTACTTTGACGCCTGACGCAACCGTCAAAACCTGACGATTCTCTCTCACCCCTCTTTATGCACCTGACTGTACAGTTTAACTTGTCTGTCCTCTTAGGACACGCCCCTACTAGGCCACACCTCCATTATTATTTACGACAACTCACACACCCGTCGAATAAGGAATAATTCCTCTCACCTGCCGTTTACTCCCAATTTTTTTAATTGCTGTCTTCCTACGCCACTATCCCCACACCTAATTTGTTACCCTATTTGTTTATGCCACAATATTAATAAATGTGTATAATTATATATATTTAAATATGTTAAGCAACCGTGTTCCGGTGGAGCATATCTTCAGTAGGATGAAGTTAGTTGTTCTATCGTGTGGTGTGTTGAATCAGGACCAAGTGAATTTCATTCTTTTAAGTCAGCTTGAATGCATTTTAATAATCTCTTGAAAAAGGGGACTTGGTAATTCTCAAATATTTTACAGCCAAATGTAGGGGTGGTTGCCTGGCAGCGTCCATATTCTGTTGCACAAAAGGTTCGGTAACATTCTGTCCCAGTAACATTTTGTCCTAACTCAAATTTCTTGGAAAACCAGTAATATTTTGTCCCAATCTTTTTTACAGTTGATTAAATCAGCTAACGAGGTAACATCTTGTCCAACGAAAATTTGATAAGGGTTGAGGAACGCAGCTCAGGTAGTAAGAGCAGATCAAGTCCGAGCGGCATGCGCCCGCATGGAGCGCCGGCCTGGATGGGGCGCAGATTAAAAGTACGGTGTTATTTGATAGTTACAAAAAATTAACGCCTTGACAACCGTGTATAGCCTATAATTCGGTAGTGTGTGTCAAAACAGCGCTAAAGGTCTTGGACACACGGGACGGCTAAACTCCCGGAAATCTGTTCCATTTCACAGCCGCCGGCTGTATTTTGAGGGTCCGAACACAAGACAACAGCGAAATAGCCGGGCTTGTGAGACTACCATGTTACTTATTATGAAACCCATGTTGAATCTTTAACACGTGGATTCTAATTATTAAGTTAACAGTCCTTATCATCATTCTTACTAAAGCTTTTGTTTTTAAATTCAAATGCAATTCTACAAATTGATTAGTTGTTTTATACTTTTACATAACTGTTATTTATTTAAACATTAAGTACCTGGGGTCCGAGCATTTTCCCCGATAGACACTTAAACAATTCTGTATTGTACTATCAGTTACAGACAGTGCGCTAAAGTAACAAGTAGCAAAAGATTTGTTGAAAACCAAGACGAGCTCGTTCGCTTCGATCACATCGCCTTTCAGACTATTTCATTGTAGGCCTACGGGTTCTGCACTCCGGTGTATATTTGTTGAACCACATGTTGAATTTGTAACACAGGGAATCTACCTATTTGACTAACAGCTAATTTGGAGCGAGATGGATTTTGGCATTTTTATGACCCCAGTTAGTGAAGAAGACCTGTCAAATAATTTTTGGGACAGAATGTTACTAGGGAGCAGGTAGAGAGTTCGGCATCTGAGGAATTTAGGACAAAATGTTTACTGGGACTGGGACAAAATGTTACCTGGGACAAGATGTTACGACACGGCACAAAACCCCTCTCCCTAACCATGCCGGAAACAGGTATAACATTCCTTACGTAGTAGTCCCCCGTCCCCAGTTCTATTAAACACAACCTCAAATAAATTCTATTAAACCTATTAAACACAAGTCAAGAAGTGAAGGGTGGGAAGTGCAAAGCCCAGATATTTGGCCTGTACTGTACTGCACTGTACAGACCTCATTATACTAGGAAGGTTTCGACAGAAAAAATTGTAAGAGAACAACAACGCGCCCGCCTGACGCTGTTGTAAATTCTTCCAAAGCCAGTTCATAGACTGATTGGCAGTTTCTTTACTCATACTTTAAGCCCGAATGAAAGTAATAAACGAATATAAATTTTTATCTCCCGCTTATTTACTAACATTTTTAAATAACATTTGGTATATAACTTTATTAGGCTAAGAGTAATTAATATTTGTTCAAAACCCCAGATGGTAGCAAAGCTGTATATTAAATCCCATGTCATTTTAATGTAAAATAACTGAATAATTAAATTGAAGAAGGAATAGATTGAGGTATCTGAACATAATCAGCTGATTAGCTTACTTTCTGCATTTGTCATATTAATGTTTATATTAAAGAAATTTATATACTTGGGAGGAAAATAGACTGATTTAATTATTTTTTTTTTATTCATTAGGGCTCTGACCAACACCACCTGACAGGTGTTGCTCTGACCCAAAGGCCATGCTAGTTGTATTATTATTATTATTATGGAAAATATGTTTTGATAAACCATATGCTTACACTACAACATTAAAAACATGTATACAACCGAACATGTAGACCTACCATGTAATAACTGGAACCATTTTTTTGAAAAAGTTTTCTTTTATTAGCTATGTATACTTTTCCATTGCCTTTCGTTTATCTCAACATTCATAATCAGCAGTATAAAGTACGATTTAAAAATTATAAACTTATTTTATTTTAGTACAATTTCATAATTTACTAACTGGCTTCAATGCAAAACCACATGTTTACTGTAACGTGGTCTATATTCTGATTTTCTGCATTTGTCATGTTTATAAACAGATCATTCTTTGTGCATTGTTGCTCTTGCTATGCAAAACTTTTACGATTCTTGAAACCTATTACATCAAGTATAAGTGTGATTAAGTTTATGTGTAATTTAATGTAAATATAACACAAAGAAATATTTTATATTTGTTCGTTTGTAATAATTATTATTACATAGGCCTTCCTCTAATATTTACATATATAAAACCAAATATTTTGTTGATTAAACTAGAACAGCTATTGAAAATTCGCTAAGTACGCAAGTCAGTACAATGGTTAACTATTTGAAAAAAGTCAAAACATTGATGTTTGCAAAGAAAACATATTGCAATGCAGCATTTATAGTTATGTATTTTAGCGAATTTCTTTAATATAAATTCTGTGTGTTATTTTAAGACCTATATAGTTTCTCAACTTGCATTTAATTATAGGAATTTCGGTAAATATACTACAATAATTTAACCAACGCCAGCATATTGTATGGATAAACCAAAATGCCATATTTTCAACATGTTGTTCAACAAATTTATACCATAGAGCAGCACGTAGGGCCTACTTTCATGGCGAGTGAGCGGCCTGAATGAGGTATTTAACAGCTATAATAGCTATAAAATAAATATAGCTGCTCATTTTGTCATGCTTTTAGAAGATGTCCAGTTTTTTAGCGAATTTCCTTTAGAAATAAGCTTTTTTTTTTTACTCTATGCTTTATTCATTTGAAACCCGATCATGTAATCCGATTAGCCTTGTTTTCGAACTTAACCTGAAGAACGCTAACCAACATGCGTTGGTATTTTGGTGCCCTAAAATGACAAGTGCAAAAAAACTTATTTATTCGTTTGCCTGACCCACTCGCCTTTCAGACTGTTTCAATGTAGGAATACGGGTGCTGCACTCTGTTGTATATTTGTTAAACCACATGTTTAATCTGTTACACGTGAATTCTAATTATTTGGATACTATAGGTGATTTTTATAATTTTTACTAGTCTTTTGTTTTTCAGTTCAATTGCAAAGCTACAAATTGGTTAGTCGTTTAATAATTTTACCAATCAATACAAAAAATATAAATAAAGTCAGATCCCATGAGGGAATTTGATATTAAACAGAATAAGATTAGAATAACAGAAGATATTGAGGGAATTTTCATTGTGACGGGAAATAAAATTCTGTCTTTCGACCGAACATTTATTTTGAACGGTGTACAGGTGATTACAGTATAAATAACCCAAAAATTACATATTCGCCATGTGATTCAACAAATGTTACCAGAGTGCAGCACCTACTTGCCCGGCGAGTGAGCGAACGAGGACCGTCTTGAAAAATAACAATGCATAGCCTTTTAACTCGGCATCTCACCGGATGTCACTACAGAGAAATTATAGGGCGATGTTTTGTAAAAATAATACAGTCTTATACTATTTTGACTACTCAATTTTAACGTTATTAAATAAATTTCTAAAACCCAAGACCTCATCGCATAACTAAAAATTTGAGCCATTACTTTGAAACATAAAATGTTAAAATTAGTTAGGTATTGATAGAGCTGTGTTCACAAAAAACGGCTTCACGTAAATAAGGACTTGCTTAATTAATTAATAGTATTTTAAATTGGCTATACTGTACAACACAGTTTTAGTAACACCGTAATATAAGCCTGACAAAGCAGCTCGGACTGGTTGAGCGGTTCTTACAACAATGGCTACCTTCTATTGTACATAATCCACAAACTCCAAAAGGCCCACCATTGGACAGACGGCATGCCAATAATCCACGTGAAGTCCGTAATTTATGAGGGGCAGTACAGTCTTTTCAAAAATTAAAAACGTCGCGAGTTGTCGCCTCACGCACCCGTCAAAACAGGACGAATTCAAATCGTCAGAGTTTGACGCCTAACGCACCCGTCAAAACCTGACGAATTTAAAAACGTCCTGATTTGACGCCTGACGCACCCGTCAAAACCTGACGAATTTAAATCGTCCTGTTTTGTCGCCCCCCGACTTTTTATTCGTCAGACTTTGACGCCCCGTGACTTTTAAAAGTGTCAGGGTTCGTCGCCGTCAGACCTTGACGGCGTCCCCTCAAAATGAAATAGGAGGAACAGAGGGCTATAAAGTGAGCTAAGGGCCTTCATAAAAAAATGTCAAAAAATATTAAACAAATGTTATTGTTGGAAAGTACTTATTAATCATAATCATAAGGGTTTCATCTTTATAAAAAAAATCTATTTCAATATTGATTACATGAATAAATTTTCATTATTGTTACTCCATTTTGAATTAATAGTTCGCAAGTGATACTGGAATTTTTGAAAAAAAATATACTGGAAATATACTGGAATTCTAAAATCAGATTTCAGTAGACACCCTGTAAAATGCTTTGTTAACCCGCAAGCCGCCATTTTGTTTTTTACACTTAATAATTTTTATTTCTGTAACGGATAAATGGATTGGGTTCATATTTAGCATGGACCTTAACCACAACAATGTTTATTAAAAGAAAACAAAATAAATTTTTTTGTGTATTTTCCAAATGGTGGCCATTTTAAATTTTCAAATCCTAATATCTCAAAAACGGCAAATTTTACAAGTGACTAAAAAGTTGACAAATCAAATTATCTAATTAATGAGACCAAGTTTGTAAATATCTGAAAACAAATATCAGAGTTATTGCGATTTTTCTATTAAAATAACCTAAAATTGCATTAACCATAATGCAGAATCAGTGTTTTGCTGCAGAAAAATCGCATTAACTCTGTTATTTATTTTTAGATCTTTATAAATTTGGCTGGATCATTAATTTGGCAACTTTTAAAATGTTTCTAAAATTTACTGTTTTTGAGATATTTGAGGTTAAAAAGTGAAAATTGCCGCCATTTTGAAAATACGCTCTAGAAAAAAATATGTTTTTTTATTTCAATAAACATTGTTGTAGTTAAGGTCCATGCAAAATATGAACCCAATTCATCTATCCTTTACGGAAATAAAAATTATTAAGTGTAAAAAACAAAATGGCAGCTAGCGGGTTAACAAAGCATTTTAGGACATATGTTTATATGAACTTTTTTTTATGGCTTTCCGAACAACATGGAAAAGTTTTGGACAATCGAAGCTGGACACCCTGTATATCTGTAATAGGATCTAGTCTGAACAGTTCTGCCCATGCTAACTAAAAAATAACACTACACTTGCACTGGTCATGGATTCATAGCACAAACTTATTTATCTACTTGTAAAAAAATAACTCAAATGATGATAATCTAACCTACTTTTTTTAAAATCATTCACTCTAAATTAAAAGTAAGAATGAAGAAAAGGTACTTGTTTTTTATACAACATTCACTATTTTACAGCGAGCTTCAGAAGTTAAGTTACAGTCAACTCCTGATTATCCGGGGGCGGATAAACCAGGTTGTAGATTAACTGGGGTAACAAAAAGTTAATTTTATTTATTTTCTCAGTTTGGACAACAATACCATCATTTACCGATCTTATATTTTAAAATTACTTTAGAAAAAATCTCTTTAATAATTATTATTTGATTCATCAATTGGAAAAATGCAATGGAACACGGAAATTTATCCGTAAATTATTTGATGGCGTGATTGTAGTCGTGTGGTCAGGGAGGAATGTCAGAGCGATGGCGTGGCAAAAGCGGGGTGGGATGGGGATGGGGCGCAATGGCGGAGTATAGTGACCTTGACTTCTGTTCAATTGATGGGATGTGATAATAAAAATAGAAACCAAGATAGGTCCCATTCCGTTTCCAGTTCAGTGTGTCATTGCTCTGATTCGTGTAGTTTCAGTGACCCCTAGTAATTTTGTGTAGTATTACGCTAAACAACATATTTATTTTTAAATGAATTTATTTTGCATTTTTTTCAAGAAATGATTGGTAAAGTAACATTAAATTTTATTTTACAAAGATATAAATTTATTAGCCTACGGTAACTCATTAATTCGCATACACTTTGCACAATTGGTTGTTCTTCAATTAGACAAAAAGATGAACAATCAATTGTTTTTGTACACATGCTCTTATCTTGAATTAATTTTACCAAGCGACCCCCCGACTCCCCCCCTCATCCAGCACCGTACCCTCTACCCACTCATCCTACCCTCCCCCTTCACCCAGCCCCGGCTGCCCGATGCCAATCAAACAATAGTACCTGACCTTGGTTTTTTGTCCATCTTAAACCTGTTTATTGTATTCCTTTATGAATCAACTAGAAGATCTGTTTACACTTTCCAATGAGGTTTGGCCAGTAAAAAATAATTTTATCCGATCGAAAACCCGCGGACTTTTCATTAAAACTTGTTTATTTTATGTTTTACACAATTTATTTAACTCTTTGTTTTAACCGTGGTTTTGGGTTATCCAGGACCCTTCAACCAGTCATTACCTCGAATAAGCGGAAAATGAATGTAGGTATTTTATGCTCTATTTGTCTGAAATACTTAACCTAATTCAAAACAAGTCACCTTATAATGATGAAATTTCATTCCGGCTGTCCGGACAGCTATAAATATACCAAGGTCAGATCAGGCGTATAAACGGCATCTAGTAAAATAAAAATGGAATAAAATCTAGAACTAAATCTGTATGCGTTAAAGGAAAATGTCTACCATTCCTTGTATTTATTAGGGGTCTGCTGTACAATAATTTTCAGGTCAGTACGGTACAATTTTTGTGTACCTAGTTTCTGGGTACAAAATCGGTGCGGTACGGTACGTGTTATCAATATAGGCCGGTGGTATTAATGTCAATGGGTAACACTTGAAATACCTAATTACCACATTTGCCATATTTTGTAGGTTACAACTTTAATAGGAAAAATATCAAAATGACTTAAGTTTAAGTCCTTGTACTTCACACCTGTGCATGTATGCTGGTGATATCAGTTTAATGCTAGGTAGTAAAAATGAACATGAAGTGAGTAGCAGCATCATCACAATAATTGAAGACATAGATTTATTTTTTGCTGATAAAAAACAACTGGCTGATAAAAAAAACTGTTGGCTGAATGCAAACATAAATAGAGATTTTCAAAAGAAAGCCTATAGCCTACTCGCTGTATCAGTCTTTTATTAAATTCGTCGCCTAAAACTATAAAAGAAAAATCTAAGTTTTAACTTAATAAAAAAAATTCAAAGCGGAACTCAAAAACTATTTTTAGCTGCAGGTGTTTCGTAGCCGCAGTAGGCTAAGCCTATTGTAGAAGTGACAGATAAACAATTGGAGTGGTATAGCCAGTGTTAGAGTCACTCTTGATTACAATTAATTATTTATTTACAACAAAACTTTTAATATATAGTTATTTCAAAAACATTGCCCATTTTTTAAAAGCCAATCTGGTGTTAGCTTAACAAATTGAAAAATTTTAAATGTTTCTTGTTTTCTCTGATTGATATAAATTTATATTTATGAATTTATGTGGACAACACAGCTTTTGGATGGTCTTACTCTTTGTGCAAAGCGATGGTGTATTATTTCCTGAATGCATTCAGCTAATCCGGGTCACTTTAGAAGTTAGTACGTATATTTTCAATCGGCAGTCGATACAGTACTCGTCACTTCTTATCAAAACTGTCCTTACTGACGCTATCGTCTCTGGCGGCTAGCATTCATATCACTGTAGTTTGTTGTAGTTCTCACCGAATGAGCTAATGTACTTGATCAGCCGCTATGAGTGCTGTTGCCAACGAGAACATGATTGCATGAACGCGTTGGACTGCGAATTGTAAACTGCATTCCTATTCGTGGACTTGGCAGTTGGCAAACGCTACATCGTTAGTTAACTTGTAATCTATTTGCTGAGCGCGATGATGCCAAGCCATTCTTTTTGTGAGTTAATTCATACAAACAAAGAGATAATGACAAAATATTAATAAATTCCCCAAAGTAAAATATAAGTACAGTATAACCTTGATAGTTCGACACTTTGCGGACTTAAAGAGTGTCGAACTATCAAAATGTCGAACTATAGGGAGTATATGGGAAATTTTAACACTGGGAGTATAAAAATCATAATTTGAATTTAGGAAACACTAAATTTTAGTCAAACCATAGCCTAATTGAACTTTAACATAAACAACATTCAAATCATTCGCCAATTTGTTTACATTTTCACCTTTGTCAGGCTCCAACATGGACACTATCGGTCATTATTAACATGTTAAGTTGTCATGGACCATGTCGAACTATCAGGAGTGTCGAACTATCGAGAGTCGAACTATCGAGGTTCTACTGTACTAGATACGTTAATATTTTTGACATTTGCAATCTGTACCGAACCGGATTCGTACCGATGCCTCTAACCGTATTGAACCGGTGACAGTATTTCGCCTTGTACCGTACCTGTACCAAATTTTCGGTGCACCCAGACCCCTAGTTCATAAGCATGATGTTGCAAGTGAGAATCTCATCAGACCTGACTAACCGTGGGTGTGTCTATAGAGGACGTACGTGGTGACGGTCGAGGAGGTCGTGGCCACGAAGACCAGGGCCCGCTCTCCACTAAAGAGGAGCTGGACCTCGAGCCTGAACGAACATTACACCTAGGCTAGGACTATTAACGAATTTATTATTGTTAATTTAGTTGAAAAACTATGTATTTTATGTTAACATGTTTCTTACTACGTTTGCTATTTGTGCTTTATAACTTTAAAAAATGTGCTTAATTAGGTTTTATTAGATTTTTATGAAATAATTGTTTAGGTAGGCCTAATAAATTTCACAGTTTTTTATGAATTAAGTTAAGTTGTGGAACTTAAAGCTAAAGTAAAAATGCATTCCAGAATTTCTCAAAATTCACGTATAAATCTAATACAAACAAATCGGTAAATGAATTTAAATTATTATTTGTTGTATCATAGTTTTGGCATGTAGCAACTTAGACTACCAACCTGAGCTATTGTTGTATCGTTGTTTTTAAAAATATACAATTGTGAAAACAATTTAATTTTGGAGTTGTGAATTACCCTTTTTTGTTAAGGTGACATGCTGCTATTCCACTGTATAGGGGTTATACATTTGATTAATTGCTGATAGTAGTTTGATAGCCTTGGTTCCTAGTTCTTAGAATAGTAAATGGGAGTCTCTTCTTTTAAAAATCAAATGAGAGATGAAACCATTACACTGAAATTAAATAATTACATTCACAATACCTGAATGTGTCTGAGAGTTGTTAAAAGATTGTTATTCCAGAACAATCTATGAGGAGCGTTATCAACTAGTTTCTAAAATTATATTTGACAGTAGAACCCCGCTAGTCCGACCTCTGATCTGATGGTCCGACCGTGTCATCAGCATGATGGGCTTCCGCTTGTTAGACCTTGCCTGGATATCCTCCTTGCTTAGTTTGACCATGATATCGGATTTAGAATTTTCTTTTCATTTCCGGTTCATCACTTCATTCACTTTATTAGCTCTTATGATAATGATAATGCATTATATGTGTGAATGTTTCGGTCAGCAGTGACATTTGGTGCCCGGGGTGGTATGAGATCACGTTAAATTTTATCAATACAGTTATTTATTTACTACAGTTCGTGTGAAGTTTGGTTCAGTTCATCGGTGTTAAACTACATACACTAATCATATCTGCTAAAATCCAAGAAACTAAGTGTACTCAAGGGGTTAGACAAGGGCAAATCTGTTATCCAATGGACGAGGTTGTCATCTGCTAAGCAGAAGAGCAATGCAAAATTTTTCTGCCATTGCAAGACCAATGAAAACTAAACACTTAGGATTTTTAATAGTGGATTTTAAACATTCAAATTTTTTATGCTTTTTTAACAAATTGCGTTTAGACTATTAATCTATATACAAAGTGTGTTTTAGTGTTTTATATAATTCATAGATATTTTAGCGAATTTCCCTATAGGGAATACGCTATTACGGTAGTAGCCATGGTAAGACCTAAGCCCGGGACCATGTTACTTTTTCATTTTGAGGTCCCCAGAAGCCAAAAACACCGTTCGTTCATTTTCATATATATATATATATATCTATGTGTCCGTGGTACTGATAACTTTTGAAGGGGACCTCCGATTTTGATGAAATTTGGTATGAAGGTGTAAGACTGGGTCTATTTTCATGAGTTTGCGAACCAGCATGATCCAGCATGCGTTATGGGAACGGGGTTTTATGGGGTTTCAAAAGGGTCAAAATTGGGTTTTTTGCATTTTTGGAGTATAATTTTCAAAATTCAACAATTTTAACTAAACCATATAAAAGAGCTTAAAAAAAACAAACAATTTAGTATTTTGAATTTTTAACTTGGCTTAACAGGTTATGGAGAAAAGCCAAAAATAGGTTTTTCATGTTAATCTTATGGGAAATCAACGAAACCCTGTATCTCGTTTATTTATTGGATTAACTTGATAAAATTTGGTATGTACATTCACTTGGTAGGGTTCAACTGATATTTGCTTACAACACCCACATGGCGGCAAACCTACGTACTCACTCACCCCTATGGGGTTTATGGGGAAAATGAAAAGAACACCATAACTTGATAATATTTGGTATGTACATTCACTAGGTAGGATTTAACTGATATTTGCTTACAACACCCATATGGCAACAAACCTACATACTCTCGCCCATGGGGTTTATGGGGAAAATGAAAAAGTGCCGAATATTGATACAGTTTGACATTTACCTAACGTAACTATTACATTTCCTAACAAAACTAACATTTTCTAACAACATCCCAAGGCAGCAAACCTACATACCTATTTCTATGGTGTTTATGGGGAAAATACAATATCTCAAGATCGCTTGGAAATTCGCTGAGTACGCAGGTCTGCTGCGACGGGGGGTATTTTTAGTAAAACAATCAGCGTACATCTGAGCTACTTTATTCACCTTTGAGGCAAGTTTTTTGCATTTTATAACTTTACAACTTGCTTTGAACTGGCTTTTTCTCTTCCCTTCAATATAGAATATTGTACAATGTACAAAATTTTTGTGGATTACGTTATTAACTAATAATTCCATTTATTTGGGTTCTTATATAGTTTGTTAAATGCTCTTAAAGCAATGTTTTCTGTTTGAAATATAGTGTTAGTTTGTGTTTAGCGAATTTCCCTATAGGAAATACATTACAGTAGTAGCATGGTAAGACCTAAGCCCGGGACCACTTACTTTTTCATTTTGAGGTCCCCAGAAGCCAAAAACAGCATTCGTTCATTTTCATACGTATATGTCCGTGGTAAGGATAACTTTTGAAGGGGACCTCCGATTTTGATGAAATTTGGTATGAAGGTGTGAGACCAGGTCTATTTTCATTAGTTCGTGAACCAGCATTGTCAGGCTATGGGATCGGGGTTTTATGGGGTTTCAAAGGGGTCAAATATGGGTTTTTTTGGCGTTTTTCGACCTCAATTTTCCAAAGTCATGAATTATAACTGAAACTATTTAAAAGACCTTTAAATAACAAACAATTTGGTATTTTGATCTTAGGGTAACTGGTTGCGGGGTGAATCCAAAAATGTGTTTTCCTTGTTATTCTTATGGGAAATTGAGAAAACCCTATATCTTATTTATTGACATGACTTAATCATATTTGGTATGTACTTTATCTAGATAGAGTTTAACTTATACTTGCTTACAAAACCCATATGATGGTAAACCTACATACTCGTCCCCATGGGGTTTATGGAAAAAATAAAAAATTGTCAGAGCGTGATAAAATTTTGTGTTTACATTCACCAATTATTGATTAACTTAGACTTTCTAACAACACCCAATGGCAGAAAACCTTCATACTTGATCCTATGGTGTTTTTATGGTGAAAGTAAATAATCTGTAATTTCATTGGAAATTCGCTGAGTACGCAGGTCTGCTGCGATGGGGGTATTATGTCAATAAAGTCATTCCTCTGATAATCTGACCATGCCCTTGGTCCTGTTGGTGACAGTTTAGCGGGGTTCTACTGTATTGCTACTGGAGCTCTTTAGGAAAAAGGCCAGACAACACAAGGCAAAAGACAGATTCCATCAGTGTGAACACTGTCATTCAGACGTTTGTTTCTCGCAAGTAAAAGGAACAACTAGATTTAATATTGAGTGATTTTTATTGACTGCCACATTTTGGGACTTCAAAACCCTCATGCTCTTGATATTAAACAAATGCATCCAAAAAAATAAAGGTTACTGCTTGGTTTGAAATTTGGGTTGGTGGTGTGTTTGACCCTTACTTTTTTATATCCCAGCAGAAGTCACACTGAATTCAAAATGTGAAGATAAGCACATGGTCATTCTGACAGGATATAATAAAACAACCATATTTCAGTTAAAATTATATTTTAATTGCATAAAATGATAAAAATATTATAATATATCAAATATCTGACCTTTTAAATATGCTTAAGATAATAAAACATAAAGTGGATAGTTTTAATTAAAATACAAACAATGTAGTGTTATAGTTTTGCAAATTGTTTCTTACATAAATCATTAATAACCATGAAACTTTTGTATATTATAGATTGTGAATACATATGAAAAATAAACTTTATAATACAAGATAAAAAGGCATAGTTTACTATAACTGAAAGTAGTCGGTGTTAGCCTAGCATTGACGGATAGTGTCGATTCGACCAGTACTCGACAGAAGCTGCCCCTGGACTGACAGGAGGGGGTGGGGGGATGATGGAAAGTAGGTCACGGCCTTCCTGGAATGAGGCGTGTGAATTGCAGTTATGGATGACACTGCCAAAACCCAATAAATACTATTTTTATGCAAAAAAAAGTGCCGAACCGGTCATTTTGACAGCTATGCGAGCTTTCAAGGATTAAACGCCCGTGGAGATGCAGTCACAGTCAATAGAGAGATTACTGGAAGATCACAAGTGATTATTTTTGTTGCAGTTAAAAAAAAAAAATTGAGGTCTTAATAACAGTTTATATGACATTTGGTTTTAACAAGATGGGGCTACTTTTCATACAGTGGTTACACACAAAGTTTCCTGGCTGCATCTCTGGAAGCAGAAGGTTTAAGCAAACAAGCCCAACCCAATTAAAATGCCGAACGATTGATATGAAACATAATTTAAAATTTCATCAAAAGGACTGAGGGCTGTAGGGGGCTGCATTTGTGGTCATTTAATGAATACTAGTTTTAATGTTGAATGTCAATATAAAAAATACCAAGTAAGTAAACCAAAATGGATAGTATTTAATTTTTTAATTAAAACCTCTAACTGAATCACCCTTTACAAATGTTTGTGGTTTTATACATTAGGTAAGTAATGTATATATGCAATTGTAACATTAGTAAAAACATGTATACTTAAGGTAATGTGACGTGAAAAGTTTATCTTAAGGGTTTACTTTTAACATTTTTTCTTTGAATTTTTAGTTTGTCTCATAATTGAACATTAAGTGTTTTCTAATGCTGCCCTATTAATGGCTATCATAAAATGCCACTTCAAAAAAAAAAATCTAAATATTCGACTTTGTAAGAACGGGGTACTGAAGTGGTTGAGATATAATAATGGGCATCGGGAATAAACACAAATCTAATTATACTGGAATACGATCCTTGCATTCCAAAATATTATTTCAGAGAAAACCATTCCTGTTATCGCAAATTGATTTAAAATCATCCAACTTTGTGAATTTTGCATAACTGTGTTGCCAGACTATCAATGTTCTCCCCCGAATGACAAATTAAAACTTTCTCCCTTATTGCAAAGAGTCAAGTTTGACTTAACATGACAGATGACTGGAAAAGCTTTAACTGCTGTTTCTGTGTTTTTGCCTGCTCTCCAGAATGCAGGCCCGAGTTGCAGTTTCCACTTCAAAGTGTAAATATTAATAGTCCCAGGGTTTCATAGCTTCCCCTTACTGTTACCAAAAAATACATGTAATTAATTCCTTCTTGAGAAACATACCCATAAATAGGACTCAGTCCGTTTAACTGAAACCAAATCTTAGAAGATTCCAAAACCTCAGTCGCCTTCTGTCTGGCTAGGGCAGGAGTCGATCCTCTGGTAGCAAATGTCGTATTGTCAGCGAACATTAAAGTATTTCGAAGGGCACTAAGATCGTTGATCATGACCAAGAAGAGTACAAGCCCCACTACAGAGCCCTGCGGGACACATGCTGAACTAATCCAGGTGAAGAGTTAGCTCCACACACCAATAGTATTTGCCTCCTGCCACAAAGATACAACTTGAAGGTATCATAAACACTGCTGCCAATACCTAAATTTACTAATTTCCTTAAAAGTATCTTGAGATTCACAGTGTCAAAGGCTTTACTGAGTTCAGCAAGCACCAAACCAATTGAGCCCTTATCCTCGAACGTGTCCAAGATTTCTCTTATCAGCCCAGAAACAGCAGAGATGGTTGAACGACCACGTCTGAACCCATGTTGAGAATCCGCAAGCAGGGAGTTGCGCGTTCCAAATAGTTTACAAGTTGCCTCTTAATAACGGTCTCGAACACCTTTGCAATGACAGGGATTATCGAGATGGGCTGATAACTGCTGACAGATGTCGGTTCACCCTTTTTGAAGACTGAAACCATCCTTGACACTTTCAGTGATTTGGGAAAAACTCCACACTGCAGACATGCATTGATAGTTTTGGCTAGAGGTATGGCTATATCACGTATTAATTTGTAACATATTATAATACTATAGGAAAATATTTAAATGGGTTGTTGCTTTTGCAAAGCTCAAATCAAATGACAAGTTTATAAACTAATCTTACAATAAAACTAAAGCTCCTTGGACAGTTGTTAAAAATGAATTAGGATTGAAAAAAATTACTTCTGAGACGCCTATTGAAATAAAGGTAACAAGTGAAAATACTAAACAAGACGATGTAATTTCTGTTGCGAATAGTTTTAATAATTTTTTTGTAAATTTTTCTTACCCAGCAAATTGGATGACGGATAAACTTCAGGCTCTAAATTTATTCGACAAAAATGATAAAATAAATAAGCAAATGAGACATGTTAGATTTCAGTTCCAAAGAGTTACTGTTGCACAGCTTAGAAAGGTTTTAAACTCTCTAAAAAATAGAAAATCTTCTGGTTGGGATGAAATCCCTCTCTTTGTTATAAAACAGGTTTTTAAATATTTTGAAATTAATTTTTGCAAAATAGTGAACCAGTCTCTCGAACAGGGTCTTTTTCCAGCAAATATGCCGAAGTAATACCCCTTTTCAAGTAAGGGGATGTCAATAATCCTTCTAATTATCAACCGTTCTTCAAAAAAGAGCAGTCAGACTTTTAGCCAAGGATTTTTTATAAAATTTAAAATCCTTTCTTATACAGCTCTTATATTTTTCCCTTGTCCTTAATGGTAAAAATTAATTATGGTGCACTCATGGAGAGTCAGCATAGTCACAGCCATAACACGAGATTTATAGTTTGTCTAGCGTAACTTGGTGTCTGGACCCCTGGCTACCTGCGGCCCAGGCCGGCCGCAGGTAGCCAGGGGCCCAGATGCCAAGTTACGCTAGACACACTATAGGAATGAAATTAAACCAGTTCAACACAGACTTAAACTTAATCATTCATCTCCTCAATATATGGGACCAAAAATTTATAAAAATTTACCTTCTGCAATAAAGAAGATTGACAACTTTCCTAAATTCAAGACAAAGTTGAAAGAATGGTTATTGGATAAGGCTTTTCATTCAGTTGAAGAAAATTTTGAAGCTGAGTAAATTGCAAATAACTAATTAGCAGAACTTTTAGATGTAGATTTTAATTTTATATCTGGACGAATCACCTGTCAAAATATTGATGTAATGTGATTATTGTGAATAAAAAAAAAGAAAAACAAACAAAAATCATCCGATACATATTTAAAAATGGTGACAGTCATGCCATGAACATCGGGGCTGTGGGAGTTTTTAAAGCTGTTGATAATTCCCCTGACTTCACCAGGTGTTACACTGCGCCATCTCGTGAACCTGCTGACAGTTTGATTTGACAAGTCCTTAGAGAGCGGAGTCAAAGAGTCATCAGTCCGACAGTCAAGGGTCTCTTCACAATTCAGTCAACCTCACCGAGGAGAAAATTGTTGAACTCATCAGGGCTAGACATACATTTCATCTCTGACTTCCTTTTTTGTACCTGGTTGACCAAACCCCAAGCAGCCTTACAAGTATTTTTTGCCATACTTATTACAGCCATATTGTCCTCTTTTTTGGCTAAATCAACCTGGAACCTATAAAGCCTTTTGGCCCTGATGTATAGAACATGAAACTTGTTTTTTCTTTCAATTGGAGAAGCGCATGCCTTATAACTATCATGCAATGCTATCATTATTTTCCTTAAGCCTCCCAAGTGTACCAGGATTTATCATTAGGTCTAGATTTACTATTACATGCTTCTAGTTCACTATTACAAGTAGGCCTAGGTAAATCTTTTATAGGGAAAATACTATCAAAGGTATCTTTAAACATGTCAAAAACCATTTCTGGATCATTCCCACAAAGCACACGTTCCAGTTAACTGATGACAAGGCAAACTTAGATTCAGGTAAGCTATCACCTTTAATTGTGAGCTTGATGCGCTTATATTGATTAATCCATTGGAACATGATGTTACTCATCTTAGGTTGAATAAATAAAGCAAGTAAGGCAGGACATTGTTTTTGTCAATGAAAGGGTCCAAGGTTGACACTTCATACTTCAATTAATCAAGGGATGTGGCAATGACATCCAAACAGTTCGATCCGTGGGTCGGTGTCCTTAAGCAGTGACGGCTCCAGAGCCGATTTTGGGGGGGGGGGGGGAAAGATTGGAGGGGGTAGAGTATAAATTGCCGATCACTGGTGTGGTATTATTATTTTCCATTATAAATAGTATTATTTTTCTACATGAAAGGGATATGGGGATGATAGCCTACTTTGAAACAATTAGCTAAATCTAACTATATTTTAGCTATCTCTTTGAAACCTAACCTCAGTAAAAGAAGAGGAAAATTGACAGGAACTCCTCTCTGAATTTTAAATACTATAAATTGTTATAAAGATTTATACTAGTACTATTTTTTATAAGATTTTCTTTTATAAAATCCAGTCTAACAATTTACTAATTTAAATGTTTGAGTGATTATATAACTTCATAAATACATAACTAGTTTTTAAGGGAAGTTTCTTAATTTGATGCGGAAAGAGAAGAGGGAGCCAAAGTCGAAAATTTCACTTTTTGAGTGTTTAATTCTTATAGAGGTCAGTTTTCGGGTACCAGATAACGCGTACTGTCAGGCAGAGCCTGGGCCAGGCAAAGTTTGTGAGAATTCTAACTCTGAATTTGCTGGCAATTTGGGTGTTAGTCTCTTCTAAGGTTAATTAAGAAATGAATTTGTTTCAAAACATCGCCAAAAGTGTCTCTTAGAAAAATATGTATTTTTTTTATTAATTAGTAGTTTTCATTTATAAGTTGTAGGGTGTGCACTTTCAATTCCAAAGTAATAAACTAAAGGTCCCGTCCATTTCCTTTGCGTGTCCTTTCCTACTATGTGTAGCCGCACCTTTACTAAGACTTAAGTAACAGTGGATGCTCTGCTATTAACCAACCATTTTCCATTAATATAAAAACTTTCAACTTTCAACAGGAATATTAAATCATCCTTATTAGCTTATAGGCTACAATATGAGCCGGATATCCGGAAGCGGATATTCAGTGTTTCGGCCTACAACCTTGCCGGATATCTGGTATCCGGTATCTAGCCAAAAGAACTATTAGTGTAGTAAAATTAGTCGGGGAAAATGAAATAATTTTTGGAAAGCCAATTTCTTTTGAAATGTGTTCTATGGCGTCCCCTGACCTTCCTCCGAAAAGTCCCCAGAGATCCCATATGGGGATCACGCTTAAAAATGAGGGGTTGGCCCCTAAGGAGTTACATTAAAATTTGATACTAAGCATACTAAATTTAAATACATTCCAGAAGGTTTATATATTTCAAATTAAAGGTCTTAAAATGTAGAATACAATGCCGTAAACTGGACCTCAATATAACTGTCGGAAGTGAAATGGCAGGCGTTTAAAGTTTAGAATAAAATCATAGGATTATCAAAACTTTGAAATACAATAACTTCCGACATATTTGACCTTTTGAGGTCTGGTTTTCGGCTACGTACTCTCCCTACTATGACCTTTAAAATTATGTATAGCATGGCTATGGACAAAGAAACTTTTTTTTAAACTTCCTCTTTGGGACGTCTATGTGGAGGGTGGTTCAAGGGTAGTATGATAAGCATATGACTAGCTATCCGCATTTTCAAAGGTAATTGTAAAATCAAACGTTTGCCGCAAACCGCACCTCGAAAGGTCATGTATTTCGAAAATTATAGCATTTTTAAGCGTTTAGGTTAAAATTTGATTTTTATTCAAAGTTTGACATGCTGCCGTTATTGACTCAGGCAACCTTTTGAGATGGGGTTTGCGGCATTAAATTCTACCACTTAAGAGCTTTAATTTGATGTACATAAACCCATTGGTCGAAGAAAGATTTGTTTCTGACTCCACGTGGGCCATCCCATCATTTAGGCATGTTGCCCACTGGGGATTTCAGGGGACTTTTCTGAGGGAGGTCAGGGGATGGCATAGAACACATTTCAGCAAAAATTATTTCATTTTCCAGCCATATTTTGGCTTAATTTTACTACACTATATCCACATCTCTAGTGTATAGTACAAACACTCATTGGTACGAACTTTATTTTATTCCAAATATATTTGTTTGTTTCAAACTTTGTTCATTTGATATTTTCTGAACACTTTTATTGTATAAATTTCCAAACTGAAATGTGATTTTAGAAGAAATTTAAATAACTTATTTTTCCTTCTGTGGCGTGGGTCAACTAGTTCAGGCAAACCCAATGAAAGTTAGGTAGAACCTTTAATTAGATACTCTTCACAGTCAAGGGGCATTTAGTCTCCATTAAATCATCATTCCAATAAGACCATCAGGATAAGCCCCAAGAAAAGGCTTTACGGCATCTATGAACAAGCCATATGGTTCAATACTTATATTGAGTTAGCTACTTGTTGCCTGACAATTGGGTTGTGTTGTCTCCCATAGAATAGAATATTTCTTTATTTTCACAAACATCTTTTTTACACAGTGTATATAATAGGCCATTGCTTCTCAAACTAGATGGAGCTAACTAAATTTGGCTAATTCTGCATCTTATGGGACCCCGTTTGACATGAGAAACCATAATTAACCTTGACGGAAATGAAGGGTTATTACAAAATTGTGTTCAATATTAAAGTGTTAGTACGTTTTAACTCTGCAATGCTAAAAGTTTTACCAATGGCTGAGGTTAACAGTAACAGACTTTTTTTAATATTAACTTAAATTCTCTGTAAAATATTTGTTAAATATTGTTCTGATAATGGACTTTGATGATTATACTTTATAAATTCGACACACAAAATTTCACAGGTTGACTGGAGCTCCGTACTTAATAGTTTTGATGTTAATTGTTGTTCAACCTTGTTTTGTAACAAACTAACTGAATGCATTTCTGCATCTAAAAAAGTAATTGACAGTCGATAATCAAGATTTACAAAAATAAAGCCCTGACTTTGAGAATTTCTGCCAGGATCCTCAACAGATAATGAAATTAAAATTCAAATTTCAAATGAATTTAATAATTTGTTTACTAAAGTTGGCTCTAACTTAGCAAGTTCAGTTGATTCTGGAGGGGCTCCAGTTATCGATGCGGAATACTCACTCGATTCTACATTCACTTCTACTCCTGTTACAGAACGCGACATTGTACATTACGTCCGGGTTCTATGCGGCAGGTCGGCGCCTGAGCATGATGTCATCTCGGACTCGGTCCTGAAGGATAATATCCATTTCGTTTCAGCTCCTCTTCATCGTATTGCGAATCTCAGTTGGATCCTCGGGGGTTTTTCCTGACGTATTAAAATAAGCAAAAATTATTCCCTTGCATGAATCAAACAATTTCCCAGACATGAATAATTTTCACCCAATTTCCCTGTAAGTGTAGTCGCCAAGATCATTGAGAAAACTGTCTAGGACCAGATTGTTTTTTACCTCCAGAAATTTCATATTATTGGTGAATCTCAGTATGAGTTCAGAAATGACAAAAACATATCAGACGCTCTTTTTAACATTAATAAAGACATAAATGACTCTATTTCCTCTAATAAACTTTCAATTCAAATTTTTTTGGATTTAAAGAAAGTTTTTGACTCAGTGGATAGAAACCTTTTGTTAAAAAAATTACATTTTATAAGGGTGCTTGGCAATGCCCTCGCTTGGTTTAGCAGTTATCTCTCTGAGACTGCAGACGGCAGGCTGTTAAATGAAGTTTTACAGATTGATTACAGAGTGGTCCAAGGTTCGACCCTTGGCCATGCCATCTTTTCAATTTACATAAATAATATTTCAAAACTTCACACCAACAGTAAATTAACTTTGTCTGCAGATGATACACTCATTTTTGTAACTGGAAATACCTGGGCTGAGGTAGGAAACAAGGCAGAACACGATTTGTCGTTGTTTAAAAGATTGGCTTGACCAAAATATAACTCAATGTTTGAAAGACAAAGTTTATGCCGATTTTGTTATGGGAAATCACGGAATATCAGCTCTACCATATGGTAATTCATGTCTGTGGCAATCGTTTCGGCAACTCTTGCTCTTGCAAAAAAAATTAAAAAGTTTTGTCATACAAATATTTAGGAGTTGTTTTTTATTCAAATGTGAAATGGTCTTAACACATTGAGTTCCTAAAGAATAAACTACGAAAATACATTTATGCTTTTAGACAAAAAAGTGATGTTTTAAATGAAAAATAAATTAAAACTGCTTATTACGCCTATGTTCAGTCCTTTTAATCATTTGAAATCATTGCATTGAGTGGAGCGTTTAAAACGGTTCTCGAGCCACTTTTTGTCATTCAAAAGTCTATTCCTAAGGTTGCTTTCAAAAAGTGTAAAAAGGTATCCCACCAGTAATCTTTTTTCAGAAACGGTGTTTTAACATTTAGACAATTGTTTCTTAAATTCATCTTGGTTTTATCTGTGTTTATTCATCTAATCAACACACATTTCCCACATGTACACTCTTTCCTTTTTAAATTTTTTTCAAGTGAATTTTAAAACATTTTTGATTTATAAGTTGATTGTTATTTAGTTTTTTCTTATAGTTATAGATTTAAAAATAAATATAATTAGCATTGTTTGGGTTGTATTTGCACTTTGTGCTTTATGTAATTGCAATTGTATTGGGAAGAAAGTCATTCCATTAAAAATAAATAAATAAATAAAATAATTAATATCTGGTAAACAAAGCAATTTGGAAAAAATGTATTATTGATTTTTTATATTTTGATCCATATGACCTTTTCCTCATTCACATTTTATATGCAAATCTTTAAAACTGTGTTTTGAGTGTCATAAAAAAGCTGCAAAAATATTCTCAGGTACGATAAAAACGCTGTAACTTAAGAGTAATTTAAAAAAACTCCCGGGGGAGGGCCCGTAGTGAGCCAGTTCCTTTACAGTTCCCTTACCTCTTTTTTTAGAAATCGAGCACTGGTTGGTTTTGCCCTCACTAGACACAGTCAGCTCTTTGTGTCCCCCCTCCCTCCAAGGTTTGTTGATGTTGGTATTCCTAGTTAATCAAAACTGAACTGGGGATTGTAATTTTAATATAGCCTACATCGATAGATTTTTGTATTATTTTCTGAAATCAGGCCTGTCTTTACTACCTGTCTAGTAGTACAGGCAAGACAAAAATCATACTGAAATGGTGATTATTATAGTAAATAAATACATGTTTTTGTGGGCATACACCTAAGTATAAAGCACAAATGCCAAGATGTGGTTGGAAATTTTGTCGGGGAGACTTTCCAAAACAGGAGAAAAATGGAAAATTGAAATTTTGTAGAAACCCTGTTCTTAATCCAAGGCACCATTTTGTACACAATTTAAGGTTTTTTTGTTTAAAACAGGCCCCAAACTACACTTTATGTCAGAAGTCATTACATCTTTAAGTTTGGAAAATTTTAATTTTAATTCCAAGACAATTTGAACAGTTGTTTTATGCTCCAGCTGTCCATTTTGAGACAAGGTTTCAGGATCAATCTTAGCATAGCAATCTTTCAGGATCTCTACTTTAATATGGATTTCAACTATCTATCATTTTAAGCTCTTTTAGCGAATTTCCCATAGGGAATAAGCTATTACCGTAGGTCTCATGGTAAGACCTAAGCCCGGGACCATGTTACTTTTTCGTTTTGAGGTGCCCAGAGACCAAAAATAATAGTCATTAAAATTTTTATATATATATGTATATATGTGTCCCTAGACACGATAACTCGCGTAAAAATGGTCCGATCGACACCAAATTTGGTAGAGATGTGTAATCCTACGTTTATTCGGATGAGTTTGAAAACCAGACATATCGACCTACCAAAAGGGGTAGTTTTGGGGGGTTTTGTACCCCAAAAATGGGTTTTTTGCATTTTCCATATTTAAATTTGAAAAATTTTAAATTTTTATTTTGACCATTGGATTTAGCTCAAAAAAACACACAATTTAGTATTTTGAAGTTTTGCTCTATCTCCATTGGTTACAGAGATATTACAAAGTCTAAAGGCAGTACATTGTCTTTTGGGGCTCCAATGTTAATCTTATGGAGAATAAGGATGTGTTAATATTTCACTTATTAACAAATATTTTTGGATGAAACTTGGAATTTAGCTTCATTTGGTTGAGATTCATCCATTTAAGGTAAAAAATCTTGGTTTTTGTACTTATCATGGCAGCAAACCTGCATACTCTTTTCCCATGTTAATCATATGGAGAATAGGCAAACTCTTTTATTTATGGACAGATATTGATGAAATTTACTATATGGCTTTATATGGTCGAAATAAATTTTTTCTATGCTAAAAACCTTTTTTTAGTGTCCCCCATGGCAGCATACCTGCATACTCTTTGCCTATATTTATCTTAAGGAGAATAGACATTTATTTCCCTATTTATGAGCACGTGATGAAATTTTGTTTACATGCAAGTTTAGCTGGTCAAAATTAATATTTCTAATTTGGAAATTCGCTGAGTACGCAGGTCTGCTGCGACGGGGGGTATTTATAGGTTTTCTTCTGACTCCTGGTGGGTTTAAGCACAGGGGTTTAACAGTCATAGTGGGTGTACCACAAAATGTAATACTTAACACTCAAAACCTATGAGTTAAAATTCCCATAAGTCATTTTGTGTAAAAAAGCCTCAATTTAAAAACCTCTAACTGATATTGCAGACTCGAATGTGTCTGGTTATAATCTTCAAAAAATATCATTGGCACTGATTTATATGGTAGGCCTATAGTTCAGGTAAAAGAGCAAATAGCAATTAATTTCAAATAACTATACTGCATAGAGCTTCAACTGAAGGTCGTGATATAAAATGCTCAAATGCAGAACAGGTAAACTATAAGTCTTATTAATTATAAGTCTAATTAATTATAAACTACTATTTAATTTAAAATATAAAAAACAACAGGAATGGTTAATAAAAATTCATGAGCTTAATAAAACAATATTTAATGTCTGTTATTGCCAAATACAATAATATACAGGGTGTCCAGCTTCCACCTTTACAAACTTTTTCAGGTTATTAAGCATGTCAAAACAAATAGAAAAATCATATAAACATATGTCCGGAAATGCTTCGTTAAGCCGCTAGCCGCCATTTTGTTTTTTACACTTAAGAATTTTTATTTCCGTAACGGGTTGTTGTAGGGAGTTCATATTTGGCATATGCCTTAATCACACCAATGCTCATTTTTAGAAAAAATATTATTTTTTTCCGATCAATATTTTCAAAATGGCGGCCATTTTAAATTTTTAAACTCAAATATCTCAAAAACCGTAAATTTTATAAAAATTTTACTAGATACAAAAAAAGTTGACAAATTAAATTATCTAAACATTGATACCAAGTTTTTAAGGATCAGACAACAAATAACGGAGTTATAGAGATTTTTCTCTTAAAATAACCTAAATTGGCATTAACCATAGTGCAAAATCAGTGTTTTTCTACAGGAAAACCACCATAACTCCGTTATTTGTTGCCGGATCCTTACAAACTTGGTATCATTGTTTAGATAATTTAATTTGTCAACTTTTTTGTGTCTAGTAAAATTTTTATAAAATTTACGGTTTTTGAGATATTTGAGTTTAAAAATTTAAAATGGCCGCCATTTTGAAAATATTGATCGGAAAAAAAAATAATATTTTTTCTAAAAATGCGCATTGGTGCGATTAAGGTACATGCCAAATATGAACTCCATACAACAACCCGTTACGGAAATAAAATTTATTAAGTGTAAAAAACAAAATGGCGGCTAGCGGCTTAACGAAGCATTTCCGGACATATGTTTATATGATTTTTCTGTTTGTTTTGGCATGCTTAATAACCTGGAAAAGTTTGTAAAGGTGGAAGCTGGACACCCTGTATATTGTGTGGTAACAGTTTCACAGGTACATTCAGTCTATAAATGGGATATGATATGAATGTTCAGTAACTACTTTTCCAAGTAATGAAAATACTTTTGCAAGAGGCAGGGATAACTAATAAGATATTTTAATTAAATTCTACTAATCTCAATGATGGCAGCACAAAATTCATTACTCTTAAATAAAGCGGACAAAGCTTGTATCTGGGCGTAGGTGTATTATGATTTAGACCTAATTCTGTTTCTCCATTGCTGAAAAGTCTTGAGATGGTAATGCATCTTCTAAATATTAATTTCAAATTAAATCATCACAGGAAATTGTACATCATAAGGTTGACTTATAATATATGGCAATCACTTAATCTTGGAAGTGCCTGTAACTTGAAGCCTGTATGCTTGAAAGGAAAATCTAAGTATGATGATTGAAAGGAAAGCATTAAACAATAGAAATGGGTCATCACTTTATGATCATTGATCTAACCAACATAGTGGACACCCTTGAATGTGTATTCGTAATAAGCCTATAAATCAATTATTTATAGTTTGGAGGACATAATTTGTAAAATAGCTGAATGTACTTTCACTGTTAGCATGCTAAGCTCACATATTATAGTGGTGACAACATATTAGAGGTATTGCATGCAAACATTTTTGTAATTACAGTAGACTCCTGATGATCCAAGCCCTGGTTTACTGAGGTTCAATGTAAGCTGAATTTTCATACTGTATTTAAATTTTTGGTCGGAACATAATAATAACGTGCTTCACTTCTATTGTTGTCTAAAGTAAAATAAAAATAATCTCAATATATAGGGTTAGTTAAATAAATACTTGCAAATAAACAGCAAAAGTATTATTTTTAACGTATGAGTTATGCACAATAACCTTTCGAAAGCATGAGCTGACAAACTAAACTACTGGTTGTAAACAACAGTTCGAGTAACAATGGGTATTTTTGTCTACACTCAGGGACATTCGGTGTACCTTTCCATGGAGTCATAGATCTACACAAACCACAGTGAAATCTTAGAAACGTCATGATGCTGATATTGAAACTACTTGTATAAGTGTGTCTTTGAAGTTATAAACGCTTTTTAAATAGTGGGTTTCCAAACAAACCTGAAACATCAGCGACCCAAGTGAATGGGATAAAATCAATTGGATTCAAACAATTTCGAGGTTGGCTGTTGATTAACTCTGACACCAATCGAAACGAGCGCTAAAGAATTCTACCACTCCAAACAAATAAAGTGCAAGGTTGTTACGGTGGGGGGGGAGGTTTGCATGTGCAGTCTGCACCCTTTCAGTTTGTGTGATTACAGGAAGAAGTGTATCTTAGACTTTCAATGTTAGTTTGTTTTGATTTAAAAACATAAAAAAAGCGTTGAATATTTTAACCTCTTTATGACTATAAATAATTCTGAATGTCCTATATCCCTGTATATTCATAAAACATATAGTTAAAGAGAATTACATGTGAGTGTAGAGTCCTGTAAGACCCTAACTTTAAAATAATTTTGTTTATCCAAGGTTTTTGTTATTTGAGATAGCCTTGGTCCCTAAGACCTCGGATAGTCGGGAGAGTACTGGGAGGTAGAATATAGGGGGATCTACCTGAACCTGACAAGGAAACATTCAACTGCAGAACATTTGTGTTTATTATCAGTGATTTGCTGGTATTTACAATGCAAAATGGTTTGTTAAGGAATTCATGACTGCCCATTAAATATCTTCAGGAAGATTGATTTTAAATGAGTAACCAGACACAACGTCTTTCACTCTTTCCTGGAGTACAGTAGGAGCCCTGTTATGTGTCCATAAGATATTGGGATGGATAACCCAAGGAAATAAAAGAACGATAAAAAAGATACTAAACCATTAATTTCTAAAGTCATAATATACAATAACAGAACAATATTAAAATCTAGTTTTTATATCATGTATGATATAAAAACCCTTATGATCTCCAAATATCTCATTATTTTTAAGATACTTAATCAAATGAATTAAAGATTTTAATTTATATATAACAACAGTATCGTATCTCTAACAAAATATTCAGAGCAAAAACTTTATAAACACTAATAAATCAAGGCATAACGTATTGGAACATTTGTTAAGCCAGAAAAATAAAAATAATATTAACATCATTTAACACTATTATTCTAATATATAAATTTGCTACTGAGCTTGCTTACATAAGAGTACGATCTGTCTATGAATAAAAATACTTATTCTGTATTTCAGTTCAAGGCACAACAATCCTTGTCACAGTCTATAGATAGGGCTGTTGAGGTAGTTCTGTTTAAAGGCTATATTTGAAACGAAAGTGTTATGCCTCCTTGATAAATCTTCAACAATTTTTTCTTCAATTTCTTTACCATTTGCAATCTCCTCTTCTGACATTGTTATATCGTAATTTAATGTTGGTTCAACCATGGTCACACTGTACTTCCTTGTATTCAGAATATTACCGATAACTAGCTGGAAAAGTTTAAAACGATTAAGTAAAATTACAGTCATGTTATTTAAACAATTTTCAAATAAATAAAATGTACCAAAGTGTAGTACTTTTGCACTATTTGCAACATAACTTTCTATACCAAGCATTTCTTCAAGGTGATTTTACAAAAAATTCAGTTTCAATTGCTACTGATGAATTTATAGCCATTGACAAACATAAAATTGTAAAAGAAACCATACACAGCAGTAAAAAATAAAATCCAAGTAAATTGAATCACAGATAAATTTAAGTGTTAAAACATACAGTATTTTCTAAAAAAGTCAGCTAGATCCTATAAAATGGCGTCCAAACTCAAGAGTCATTTAAAAAAATTCTCAATATTAATTTTACTTTCTCCCCCTATAGGGTACCGGTACCATAGTATATGGAGAAAGTATTGTTTTCATCAAAATTTTCGAATTTGAGTTGTTGGTGGATTTATTTAATTTAACTCCATGTTGTGTCGCATCCATCATCTTGTCTGCTGCGTGTTCGGTAACCTTCCATGTCTTGGCCGGCCAACCTCAAATTAACTGTTAAATGTTCGTGCGTGTGTTTGTTATGTGTCGTGTTATTAAATGTAAAGTATGACAGTGTTTAAAAGTTCTGACGACGTTCTACTGATTTGATAATGGGACAACAGTCCCAAAACTAGTTATCAGAAAAACTATATGGATTGACTAAGGCACAAGGTATGTAACCTAATCATCAGTCATTTCATTTTGCTTGTTATCCCTAACAAATCACAAAACTATAACCAAAATTGTTAGAGCCGTTTTTTTACGTTTTTGGGGAAAGACAGCCCTTAAAATTAAAAATTCAAGAAAATGGAAAAAAATTAGAATTCATTATTGTTGATTGAGCGTACATCAAGCGGTAATTCCGAACATCATAGCCTAGGTATGGTACCTAGTACCATACGCTGGAACTAGTGTGTGAAAATGAAGAAATCATGTTCTTTATCATAAGTTTAGGGTACATTTGAGAAATAGGGGTTTGAATACATATCAAATTTCAAAATGTATTTTTTTGTCCCACATGAAGGGACATAATAATAATAAATTAATTGCAAGAATAAAATTTTTTAACTATGACACACAGACTTTACTCCGAAAACATCTTTTTTGGACTCTGGGGGTACCACCAACCACTTAAATTCAAACATTTTTACAAAAACAATACTTTCTCCATATACAATGGTATGTAGAGGGAGAAAGTAAAACAAAGTGTGAAGCACATATGAAGCATTTATTGGAAAAAATCACACAAAACATAAAGGTATCTTATTATTAAAATATTACATCATTCAATTCCTGTACGATTCTCATCACATCCTCAAGCCTTGCTCAAAAACTGTTGAATGCTTTCTCTAAAATTTCAGTAGTGATTGAACCCATCCCTTATGCTATGGCTTCCTTAATGTCTACTTGTGTTCAAGGGTTGTTCACGGACTCCTTTGACTTGAGGTAACCGTAAAGGAAAAAGGCATCATAATAATAATAATTTTAATTAAATAATAAGATGTCTTTATCTTTTGTTAGGTTTTCCTCAATAAAGGCTTTATAAGTACACAGGCTTTAAACTGTGTTTTTCATTGATTGCCTTCTTTTGTCATTCATAACAAGTATAAAACATGTAAAATCTTACAAACACGCAAGTTGCTGCCAATGGAAAACCTGTACAATTTATATTGCTTTATCGTAATATCAATTTTTAAATTTGAATTTATTGAAAGGAAAAAATATGAAAACTCATAAAAAAATCAAGTTACCCTGTGCTTATAAGTGCTGAGGGCCTCTCTGGCTTTCGAGATGAGGATGTCAAGGTCAGTCTCAAGTTTGAAGGACACGACAAAAGCTTCAGGCACCCAAAGAGACACGAGTGGTGCCAACATCTTGGGTACCAAGTGAAATTGGATGGTTGGCGCCCCTGCCCCCGACTGAATCTTGTGCTCAGGCTGCAACACAAACAATCAAACTTGAACCTCTGTAATGAGATTGCACGTAACCAACTTGACCTCGCAGCTGCTATGGCGGCGTTTACACATTTCAAGTGATCAATAAAATAGTGATTACCGGCACTATCTAATTAGACACTTTAGTGTTTAGTACAGTAGAAGTTTGATTATCATGGGCGGATTTACAGGGATGCAACACACTCCCAATGTTTGGGAAGGTATTTTAACAATTGTAATAAGCAGTAACATAAACTATCGAAAGGATTATTGTTATATAACAGAAATAGGATACCTTTTCAGGCCTAAAAACAAACCATGTAAATTGGGTTTTGATAGTTTATGTATTTTGTAATGAAATATCTCAACCACTCGGCAAGCTCGTACCTCCAGATATCAAAACCTCGATCCGCCCAGGATGCTGATTATCCAAGTTCTAACTTGGTTAAACAGAAACTACCACTCAGAAACTCATTAACTAATTTAACTGAGGTAAATTTCAAAATTATAAGTAGCCTACAAGATTTTTTGCCAAGATTTGAAATGATTTTACGATCTGAATGTTCATTAAATTTAGCACTGCTGAGAATAAAGCAGTTGCTTTAACTTTCCTGTTGCTAGGTTGGGTTTGGTTTACACTTTACTGGCTGTCAAGGATGTTTCATTTATTACTCCGTTCACGGCAGTCTGTTTCTCACTCTACTTCAACATCCTGGGGCGCCCAATCGCTAAGCAGTACGTTTCATTATCGGTATCACGTTTAGGTCAGTCTTGTCTTATATCGTACAGCAAGATTTGTGGTAAAAATCGAGTTGTAATATCTTGGGTGAAAATTTAACAGCAATAATGAGATTAAATAGGGGAAAGTATTACAGCGTATAAAGCTGGGTCCACACTTAACAAATGTTCGGCAAACATGTTTTACAAACATGTTTGTTGAGGGTTTTCAGGGACAAACATTTAAAAAAGTTTGGACAAACATTGTTTGTCAAACAACAAATTACTGTTTGGCCAAACGTTTTCAACGTTTGCTGTAAGCGTCAGTATTTCAGTGAGTGCCGAGCTAGTAACATGGACGAAATTTTGGTGTACCGTCGTCGACGCCTAGCTTTTGTAGCCGCGGCCGCTGCGTTTGTAATCATCAACTCACCTAGACCTCGAAGATGGTGGCAAAGGCAGCTGTTGCAAAGGAGGTACGAGTATAGTGGTGAGGACTTGCGCACTGACTTGAGAGCTGGCTGTTTGTTCACTAACTTTACTCGAGTCTCAAATGTAGATTTTGAAATACTTGCTAACATGATTGGGCCCATGGTTGCTAAGAAAAATACAAACTGGCGAGAAGTGATAAGTGTAAATGATCGATTAGCTATAACTTTAAGATTTTTAGCAACTGGCGATTCTTACCATTCTTTGATGTACTTGTTTAAAGTATCGAAGCAAAGCATATCCCAAATCGTTCCTGAAGTGCGTTCTGCTCTTGTTAGTACATTGAAGGACTAAGTAAAAACTCCTTGCAAACCAGAAGAGTGGAAATCGATTGCAGCTGATTTTAAGCGATCTTGGCAGTTTGACCAATGCATCGGTGCTCTAGATGGGAAGCATATTGTGATACAAGCTCCAGAAAACAGTGGCTCCACTTTTTTCAATTATAAGAGTCACCACAGCATTGTATTGATGGCTCTTGTAGACTCTAACTACTCATTTATCTATGTGAACGTTGGATGCCATGGACGAATATCTGATGGTGGTATTTTTTTAAATTGTAGTTTGTGGAGAATCATTGAGAAAGGAACAGGTCTACCTAAGGATGAAGCTTTACCTGGAAGATTATTTGATGTTCCATATGTGATTGTAGCAGATGATGCATTTGCCTTACATAAGCACATAATGAAACCGTTTCCAGGCCACCAAGAAAAGGGAAGCAAAAGAAGGATACTAAACTATCGCTTGTCTCGAGCTCGCAGATGTTCTGAAAATGCCTTTGGAATTCTCAGTTCAGTCTTTAGAGTACTAAGAAAGCCAATGCTTCTAGACCCAGAAAAGTCGACAGTTGTTACCTGTGCGTGTGTACATTTACATAACTTTTTGCTTAAAAGTAAGTCATCAGCAAATGTGTACACACCTCCTGGTTCCCTAGACAGTGTAGCTCCAGATGGAAGTATTGTTAATGGAGATTGGAGGAAAGACAACCATGGATTAAGATCATTCTATCCACTTCCTCGAATAGGAAGAAAACCCAGTGAATTTGCGAAAGCTGTGAGAGAAGAATATGCAACATACTTCGTCTCAGACGTTGGTAGTGTACCATGGCAAAATGACTACTCATGAGCAGTGTGGCAACACTGCTTCCTTTTGGTATACTCAACTAAACAGACTTTAAGTATTTCATTAAGTTTGAGAGTGGAAAATACGTCAGTTTAATAATATTCGAAATTTGGACATTAACTCAAAGGCTCTTGGTAAATATAGAACTAATCATACATAATTTAATCCATGAGATTTGATGAAACACCTTTTTTTATAACATCAGTTTGTCGATCATTAATAGCTTAGCTTAACTTAAAATTTTGTAGAAATAATGAGTTTGATGCTATAATATATAAGGTAAATGAAATAAAGACTACTCACATTGTGTCACATTGTAAAAAGCTTTATTTTCTTTAACAAACCTGAATTCAACACTGTTATTAAGAAAGTTATAAGTTCTCAATCTAAAAAGTATTCAGAAACTGCATTCATTGATGACACAATCAATGAAGAAAAATTCCCGATGTCTTCTGCTTCCCCTTGTTCCCCAAAAGTTCCTGATGGTTGGCCAGATGTTTTTTCTTAGGATTTTCAGAAACTGCTTTATACTCTTCCATTTCAGCTTCAAAAAGTATATTATCTATCTTGTTTTTAACGATGCAGAGTCTCATGGGGTTTTTAATTTTTCTCATTCGGTTAGCAACACACTCCCCATAAACTGCATGCTCATCTTTTGTTGGTTTTGGCTCTTGCTGCATTTCGTTAAAACAAGTTGTCATCATCTTATACGCTTCATCAACTTGTTTTCTTTTGTTTCCTCGATTGGCAACCGGCTTACTACCGAAACTACTGTTCGAAGGGCCACAACGACTAGCAGACGATAAAGGTGTACTGCTTCTTGAAGGGCTAGTAGGGGGAGGTAAATCTTCATATTCTCAGTGGTTCTTCAGAAACCTCATCCTGTGTGTCGCTTGACACTAATTGTCTAGGTACATTTTTGTTACTTAAAAACTGAAATAATGGTAAACCCCACCAAGGTTTTTTCTTGTCGGCAGTTCCCATTCCTGACATTAATACTACTGCCTTTTTCTCTCTTCTGAATTGAACTAAGAGGCTTTCAATTTTTTTCTTGACCTCTTCGGTATTATTTACACCTAAAACTCTTTAGCTATACTATCATAGGAATCTTTCCTCTTGTACTTGTTTTTTTTTTGTAGTTTGGATCATTAGTGTCCCAAAGTAACCTGTGCGATTCGTACAATTGTATTAACAAAGTTACATTATCTTGCGTCCAAAAGTCCTTACTCATTGTTGTTCACTTACCAATTGTAGTAGAAAACACAAAAAACAGCAACTCACTCACAGAAAACACCGCAACAGAAATGCCTCTGATCAGGAAATCGCACAGACTGACAACAAACAGTTTGCCAGTTGTCGCTGTGAGAGCGAACATTTACTCCAAACAAAGATGGCGGAGCAGGAAGAACCCACCTCAAAATATTTTGTTTGTGACGGGTCCACACTGGCCACGGGCAAACATTGTTTGTCAAACATATAGTAAAATTTGGCCAAACTGTTTCAACAAACATGTTTGCCGAACATTTGTTAAGTGTGGACCCAGCTTAACAGTATTATTTATTAATTACAAGTATTACAGTACTATTTATTACAATGAAAGTACTAAAAGTAAAGGAAAGTAAGATTAGAAACACAGGAACAAGAATGAAGCAGAAAATAGTTTGAGACTTTCATGAATAAAGTGTGTGTGATATCAAAACATATAGAATTTTATTCATTAAACATTGCTTTTACTGTGTTAATAAAATGTATCGTTTAGTTTCATAGTCCAGGCTCTGAACAGGTTGAGCATGCACAAAAGTCTAACAAAATTTGACTTTTGATTATTGTTGGGAACATTTAGTAGATGTAAAAAATCGATGTTGCCACATTTCCAGAGTGGGCACAACACGGGGGACGCCCCCAGAGGAAGTCGTAGAGGGAACTGTATTGGCCTATGTCATGTTTTATATCATTTTAAAGGTCTTTGAATGTAGATTCAAATGCCACAAACCCGATCTCTAAAGGTCAAATATCACACGAGTTATTGCGTTTTGAAATATCGGTAAAATCCTTTCATGCAATATTTTACTACCTGCCACTTCTGGCTCAAACGTTCATTTGAGGTTGAGTTGGCGACATTGTTTTCAAATCTATTTAAATTCTATCTATCTCCTCTTTATAAAGATCCTGAAAATTAAGTTAAATGTTTTATTTTAAGTCTCATTTGCCGTTTTCAATTGCTGTCCGAAATATTATGATTGCATTATGATTTTCATCCGGATTTGGCACAACCCATGAATTTTTGTGTGAAATATTTTACGTAAGCTTTAGGATCATGTTTAACAGAAAGCAACGCCGCAAAGCCGACCTTAAATGAACGATCGAGTCAGAAATGGCAGGCAGTCAAACTTTGCATAAAAAGCATTTTTTCAAAATTTCAAAACGCAATAACTCGCGTTGTATTCCACCTTTAGAGATTGGGTTTGTGGCATTCGAATCTACATTCAAAGACCTTTAAAATGATATACAACATGGCATAGGCCAATACAGTTTCCTCTACGACTTCCCTTAGAGGGCGTCCCCCGTGTTGTGCCCATTCTGGAAATGTGGCAACATCGGTTTTTTACATCTACTAAATGTCCTCAACAATAATCCAAATTCAAATTTTGTTAGACTTTTAGTGCATGCTCAACCTGTTCAGAGCCTGGACTATCAATACTTTTTATAAGTGATTTTTATCTCTTTCCTTGTATTATATGAATTTCTGTTATCCGAGGGCATCCTGATTTCGTTTAGCTCGAGAGTATTAGTTGTTTGTTAAGTGTTAAAATAGAAGCAAATAGATTTTTACAGATTTATACTTCAGTAACTTAATTGATAAAATTCGTATTATCAGACTTCTACTGTATGTATAATAGAGTATTAGTTGTTCGTTAAATGTTAAATTTTAAGCAAATAGATTTTTACCGATTTATACTTCAATAACTTAATCGAGAAAAAAAATACTTGATCAGAATAAACATGAGTGAGTTGCATAGCATAGATATCAGCTAACATTTCAATTAATTACTCCTACAACTGAGAATTATTATTATTATTATTACAACTGAGTAAACCTATCGGGATAATACAGTAGAGTTCTACTACTCCGAACACTGATATTCTGAAAATCTGCCTACATTCCTACATGTAACATAGTTCTATCACTAGTAAAAGTTTTCTGCAGTCCAATTATCATAGAGTTCCAGTACCATACGCTGTGTTTGAGTAATTACCAGGAGCAATCGCTAGTGAACGCTTTCCTCAGTCCAATCGTCATAGGGTTCCAAGACCATACGCTGTATTTGAGTAATTAGCGGGAGTAAAAAAGTAAAAAATATATTGCATAAATTATGAATTCCGAATTCCGCCTATTCCTGAAACTTGGGTAAACAAAAAAGGGTCTGGTCCTTATTTACAGTAGTTATTTGGCCTCCCTCACCTCCAGAATATGTTTTCCCAAAACAAACAAATAAAACAAAACAAAACAAACAACAACAAATAAAAAAAAAAAAAACAAAAACAAATAACAAAAAAAACAAATAAAACAAAATGTTTTATTGGTTTCCCAAATTTCGGTTAGTTATGATTGATTAAGTGATATGATTTTTTTTTGCTATGTGTGTTTTATTTGTAAAAAAATTCACAAGTGTGAAGATCACCCCAGAAAAAATGGACAAAGCCATTCATATCCTGGAGGTTGGAGAGCTCAAATAAGGTAAAATAATTATTGAAATTACGACGCCCAAAAACATGTCTTTTGAAAGAACCATTTACAGTAGTTTAAATCAGCTGGACTATACTGTACACTTTTCTAATATTAACTGTAAACTCACAATCTTATCGGCAGGTATGTAGAAATCGGACACAGCAGCAGCCAGGTAGAGCATGGCTTTGGTGCGATGGCCAGCGAGCTGTTGGCAAGCCTCTCGCAGCAACCACAAGTAGTCAGAGAGGGAACTGAAGTCAATGCACAACAACCGTTGACTCTCAGTCTCAACCACCTCCTTGTAGCGTGTTAGGATGGGCAGCATCTTGGGGGTGTACTCAGCCGACACTAAAAGTATCAAAGTATGGAAAATTAAATAAAACATTCAAATCTTATTAACTCTCCAACAATGAAAGGTTGAAAATGAAGAGATCATGTTTATTATTCAGGTGTTACTAGTATCCAGATATAATATCAGTGACCTTTTGTGTTAAAGTCTTTAAAAACTAGTGCCCTTTTTTAAATTGTTCTAGTAAAATCCATGAAACATCACTATTTCATTTGAGACAGATCACTTTATATAGTGATCTTGTATATAAAAAATAAAATATCTATTAAATTAAAACCCCCTCCATCAAGTTAACAAACGAATTTTCAAAGTAAGTGACGCAAAGCACTGATGGACTTTCAAAATGAAAAAAGGCTTGTGTTTGTATCTTGTCATAAGTGTCATATACTATCTTCAGTCCTACAAAATTTTATGATAATCACTTCTCTGTAGTCAAAGCCTGATAAATCAACTAACTATTGTTTATAATTACAGTAGACTCCCTCTTAACTGGTTACCTTGGGACCAGACTACGGCTGTATATTGAACTGGCCGGCTAACCCGACATACCTTTGAGAAAATTAAGTACAGTTTTCTATGGACTAAATGCAATTAATAAGATGTAAAATAACATTAAACATTTTAATGTATGAATTTTATAGTTATCTACCATCCCCTAGAAACTTAGTTTTCTGGTGTAACAAAGTCAAAATACATCTTAACACAGATTGATAAGACTAACATTGTAAAAATTATGTATTATGATCTACACACTGAAAAAAAGGTAAACAAATGCAATCACATCTGGTGACTTTCACTTCCATCCAGGGGAGTTCACTTAAATTTTTTGATAGGAACGACTATAATATGATATAAAATAGATTTTAAAGATAAATATAAAAACGATCCCTGCAAGATATGAAAACAAGACCCGTTAAAGCAATGTTACATGGCCAGTTAAAACATTTTTTTGTTTTTTTTCACTATGTAGTCCAGTTAAAGGGGAAGCCGGATAACAGGTAGCCAGTTAAGAGGGAGTCTACTGTAGGTGACAATTATGATTAGTTAGGACATATACCGATTGTACAAATGAGGCTAATCATATTACTGCAAATAACATGAGAAATTGATAAGTAGGTTGTCGAGTCGAGTCGAGCCCATGTTGTTAAGTAGCTTTTGTGAAAGCCTGATAAATTATACCTGACCATCATAAAACACAGCATAGGCACATTATATTAGACCCTCTTCTATCTGACTCTCATCGGACTGCCTAGGATGGATAACATAAAAGGTCGGTTAAACAGGCAACTACATTAACGGTGTAATAGCCTGATTTTATGGGGGGTAAATTTGTACATTTTATTGAATTCATTATATCACCACGAGTTTATCTTAAACTTTATAATAAAAAAAAGCGCAGAAACGTTCCCACTCCACAGGGTCTACTCATTGGCCGGGCGCATATCCGGCCCTTTCTATCTAGTAAAGGGTAAAGAGCCAGTTAGTCATTCATTGCCTTCTGTATAATAAGGAACATCATGGATTTTCAAGGTGTGATAGGTTATGTTTTGTGAGTAAAGGCTTTTTCTGAATTTGTGTAACATAAAACATCTCATAGAATTGATCATCGATAATTTAGTTTTATAATTTTGTGAACTATTCTGTCTGGGTTTTCTGATTTGTTTTATAATTATTATTTTATTGTTACATTTAAAACACTTTTGGCAGATTGTAATTTTGTATGTAGGATCCAGCTGCCTCTCCTCTAAGGTTAATTATAGTTAGGAACCTAATCTTGAATTTCGTCTTTACGTTTCATTAGGTTATTTGACTAGTGTCTGCAAGGAGTTCAGCTGATAAATAAGGCAACAGTTAAACTATCAATTAAATTTAATTAAGCTTTATGAATGAAATTTATTGGATTTTACACCTAATTATCTATATATTAATAGGCAAGCATGTTCCTTTTCCTAATTTTTTCTAAGATTGTGCACATCGAAAGAGAAATTCGTGCATTAGGAAGTTGTACTGTAGATGAGCGGCATCTCATTATTATTCACATCAGCCCCCAGGGCTACGCCCTACAGGCTTTTAAAGTTACAATGTTAATCTTATGGTAGAAGATATGTTCTAGTTATAAATCATTTTTAAAATAATTGGCTCAATATCAACTGAATTTTTTTTTTGTCAAATTTTGACCAGTGGGCGATCCCTAGTTTTTAATTATTAGATTATTTTAATCGGGTTAGCTAGGTGGTCAGCTGATAAGGACACAATCAAACTATTATTTAATTTTCATTCATTTTTAATAATTTATTTCACTACAGTTTATTAGTTTTAAATAGTTGATTTTGTCTACTATATAAATGTTTTAGCCTCTGGAGGTATATAAGTTGGGATGTATTGGATTAAGATAAAGACTTCTAGACTCAGTTTTGAAGTATTTTTATGTTATCACAGCGTAGCGCAGACATTTAATTACTTTATTGTATTTTATATTAGAATTTATTTTAGGCCTCAAGTCATTTTCTTTTACTCAATTCCTGTGTCGGCGTGCGGTTATGAAAAAAATATTAAAAACATGATTATTGCAGATGTAAAGTTTCTTTTTTTAACCACTTTTATTTCATACTTTCCTCTTGTCATCGGGTGGCAACAAGTTAATTTAATAGTAACACTTGGAGTGATTTAGATCTCATTTCCACTCTCCCCGTGTGAACAATAATGAGTGGCTCTTATCTCAGGTATGCATAAAATTCCGAAGAAGATAAGACAACACTGAGTATAAACGGTGTAAAATAAGTGATGATCATGAGCCTTCTTAAGAATCCAATAGAGCTATCCGCAGGATACCTTGGGTACTGTAGCCCACACCACAGCGTCACTTCACAACATGTAGGTTATTTCAAAATGCTTGTATTGTATTACATATTTTAAAACAAAAATACCCTATCAATTACAGAAATAGGTTGTACAACCGTGCAGCAAAAAATTAAAAAATAATTGCTGTTAGGTAATGTTTCACAATATTGTGTTTCCTGCGTGATTCATATTAGAGATTTAATTTATCGGATGCTTTTCTATTTTAGGAAAGCGGAGAAGAACTATCTAGATTCATGAAAAATATCTGTTAAACAGACTGTTTTTAATTATCAGGTCTGTTAAACCAACCTTTTCATGAAAGGTTGTTAATGCGAGCAGCGGTTGACCCAGGATTGGTTAAAATAGGGTCTACTATGGTATGGCAAATAATCATTGCATCAAAAACTCTACTGAATTAATTGATAAGATCAAATATAGGTAAATAAAATCTCATTACATGTTAGCTTCTTTAATTATTAATTTGTATAGGTATGTACCCCAAGATGAACGTATACAGTAACACTTCATCATCTGAAGTCCTAAAATTTTTAACCTGCAGTTGCCAATGAGTTGATAATTTCAAAAAGAGGAATGCAGAACAAAACAGACTATTTATACTTTGGTGGGAAAATTCAAGTCAGCCTATTGATCATTACAAACTGGGATATGTAATGTTGGGCGACCACGAAAGTCCGCATCAAAACCTGTACATCTCCAAAAATTATCGAAGCATTATTCATGCCACAATGAAATTCCACACCAGAGTGGTTTGGCAGTGGGTACAGGTAGTATCCCCTCCCCATCACCATTTTACCCCTCAATCACTTTTCCTTTCCCCCTAGCTAACTCTCTCTCACCACTCTCAGCTCATGGCATGATTCAGCTCCGCCGATAGCCTCGGACCATTGATCCTCGGAAGGCCGTATTTAGCTCAGCCGATGGTCACTTGTTTCTGCTCCCCATTACTCGGCCACTCATCCCATAAAGCCCATTAATTTTTCATGGCAGATTCCAACGATGGTTTAGGTAATTTTTTTTCTTTTTTATCAGATAGGTTCTAAAATACAGGTTTTAGATCATTGAGAGCTCTGTATTTGACAAAAGTTATGTTTAATAGAAACTAAGCAATTCGCACATCAGCTGATGTTCCATTACGTTTCATGTTCTAGTTTCTTTATGAGTCTAACCTCAAAAGTACGGAAGCCCTGAAGGGCCAAAGAGTAAGCGATCATTTTTTACACCGCCGTGTTTCAAACACGGCGAGCCGTGTTTGGAAGGCGGCGAGCCGTGTTAGAAAGGCGGCGAGCCGTGTTTGAAAGTCGGCGAGCCGCGTTTGTAAGTCGGCGAGCCGTGTCTGCAAGTCGGCGAGCCGTGTTTGGAAGGCGGCGACGGCTCGCCGACTTTCAAACACGGCTCGCCGACTTTTAAAGACGGCTCGCCGTCTTATAAACACGGCTCGCCGTCTTCTAAACACGGCTCGCCGTCTTCTAAACACGGCTCGCTGTGTTTCAAACACGGCGGTGTAAAAAATGTGTGCGTACTCTTTGGCCCTTCAGGGCTTCCGTAAGTTGCAGTTCGGTCAAGCGACATCTGTGTGATTACATTTTGGATAGATGACTGCCTATAACCTATAAATTTCCAACATGTTTACCAAGGAGATTTACCAAATTTACAAATTTAAGTTGGTCGTAGATAAAGTAATGTATACAACGATTGTATTCACCTCTATAATGCAATCGTGTGTAAACTACTATCATTCATATACAGGTTGTTCTTATGTTATTATTGGCAGTGGTGTCATGGCAATTTTTGCAGTGGTGGAACGGTACCTAGTGATGGCAAAATTTCTTGAAAAATCGATTTTTCGATATATCGATGTATCGTAAGAGTAAAATCGATTTCGATAGAAAATCGTGGACAAAAAATCGATGTTTTAAGAAAATCGATTTTTTATCGACGCTTTTAAATCGACTATAAGTTATACCAGGAAGTAAAATATAACCAACAAAAATTTCATTAACACTATTAATATGACAGTATTTATAGTCAATGGTCACACCTTTGATAATATCATTGATTTTGTAGGCAAAACCAATGATTAACTTACATATCCTCTACGCATGTAAGGAATACACTACAGTATTTAGTTTGAAATAAAATTGAGTTATGAAAATAAACCAATATTGTTTGTTGAGAAGATATATTAGATCGTAGACTAAAACAAAATGACTTCAAATGCTGTAAGAGCTAAATTGCTTCGTGGGGTCTCATAGTAGCTACGCTCATAGCAACTATAATTTGAATGTTAACGTAGCAACTAAAATGGCAGTGTGAATTAGCGCCTACACTTGTAGGCGCTGGTAGAACATTTCAAATTTGTGTAGGCGTTAACGAGAATATGACCTATACTTTTTAGAACATTGATTTTGACTGTTATATTGGTAAAATATATTTCTCTTGTAGCATCTAAAAGTAAAAAATGACTTTTAATTCCGACAAATTGCTGTATATCTCGATTAGCAACTATTCTACATAGCCACTAATATCGAATTTGTAACATAGCGCCTACAGAGTCGTTCGGAGTGAACAGCTCTTTTACAGAGCAGCTCTTTTGAACGACTTCCCTGCCATGACATCTGCAACCAGCAGGGTTGCAAGAGATGGTATTTTCTCTGCGTTTGGGGATTTTATGGATCTTGCTGGGATAAGCGGGAATAATTATGATGTTTTATGGGATTTTTATGTAGGATGACGAAATTTCCAATGAAACCGAGTATTTCTGGAAAAATAAATCCTATAGGAGCCTAGTTGATACTTATAAGGGCATGTGTTTGTGAATTAATTACGAATGTCTAAATGTATTATAGAGTCAGCAAGTAAACTCTTTACAATGTGAATTCACATTGAATTTAATGAAATACAGTATTGTCTAAAGAAGAGTACTTCCGGTTAAACGTCGCGGTCGGATGCGCACGTGGAATCGGCAGCAATGAAATCACCAACTTTAAACTATAGACAAAGACATAGTACATTACTAGGGGGGCCGAGCTTATGCGCGGTAAAATTTAATATTATCTCTTGCTTTTCTCAGACAAAGCTCGTTCGCTCCGCTTTCTCGCCCGGTCGGCTAAGTAGCTACAACCAATCTTCATAAGAATAACATGGGAACTTTATAGATGGGCTCTAGGACGAAAACCAGATTTCCCAGCTACAAGACTAACTCCAATTGGTTTGTCTCTTGGCCGAAACTATCATATTCAACCAAAATATTAAAACCCTTTGACGGACAAACACTTTGCCAGTGCAAACATTGCTTATTTTAGAGTATGAAAATAATTATATACGTACAAAAGCTGTTGCATGGTTGTAAAATAAATTGGACGGATGAATAGATAAACCAAGGGTATAGCGAGACTGTTCCTCTTGGTTGCCGATAAACTCGAGATTGTGAGCACTTTGGTGTGTAATTTATCAAGAATTACCGGGGAATAACGGAACATTTAATTTTCTCGATAAATTTGAGAGACGAGCTCTTCCGCTCTGCTCACTTAGGGTACGAACAGAACGAGTGGGTCGCGGTGGAAGTGTAGGTCGCGGTCGCGGTCGCCGTCGACATCCATGTAAATCAAACACATTGTAGTTAACGAGGCCTTGCATAACGAGTAAGTCGCGGTGGAGGTGACTCGCGATGCCATCCAGGAGGTTTACAGCGATGCTTTTAAAAATCAAAATTGTTTGATTTATTTACATGGATGCTTACCTCGCGGTTTACCTGGATGCTTCGTTGTGATTGGTTCGTTAGACAGGGCCAAATTTAGGAGTAGGCTATGCCGCCTGTAGGCTATCCATTTTCTGCCGCCCCCTCCCACACTTAGAAACAGACTCATTCATAGTTTAGATTTTTTACTTATATATGGGCGTATTAACCTTAAAATATGCACGTAATTAATTGTAAGTCTCAATCAAATACATTTATGAACTATATATTCTTTAAATGAATACTTTAAGCCGGGAATCACAACACAAAGAATAAATAAAGTGACTTCACAGGAGCAGATACAACAGCAAACAGGCAAGGCAGTATTGAGGCAACTGCCAGCCCAAAATAATGTTTACTTGTCACAAGCTAGAAAAAAACATATTAAAAACCACTTTAAATTAAAATTGAAATTTGTATTGTAGCAAATTGAGGTAGTAAATTTGAACAGATAATCAATTTTTATGGACCTACACCTTTGACCTTTATGTGTAAAAGTAAACGTTAAACTTTTTAGAAAATAAACAATAGGACAATAATCATAGCAAAAACGATTCACCATTCGACAACATTGGTTTATATATACAGTTATCAACTTATTTTTGTTCAATGTAGTAGCTACAACCAATCTCCATACGAATAACATAGAAATGGCGAAAGAACGGCTTTAGTATATTTAACTATTACCGTGTCGCTATTTTGAGACAGGGACCTCACATAGTGGGTATTTTAACCTGAATATGAATGTGAGAGGAATGTAGGATGATTGTGGTGCGAACTTGTAGTCTTGTTACTGAAGGCCGACATAAGTTACACCTTAGGCAAGACTGTTAATTAATAGCCCAAAACAGCCAAAGGTATCTAGGGCCCTACAGTTTAACGTTTACAGGGTGTCTCTGAACTCTCTACCGCCCTTTTCAGAGGTATTATTCCTAAACCAAAGACAAGCCAAAATATCATATCAAAATTTCTAAAATTTCACAGTTACTCGTACAGCCACCATTTTGTATTTTCCAAAGAATAATTTTTAATTTAAGAACATCTTGACGTAAGCAATTAAGATTTTTTGTAATAAATAAAATTAAAAAATAAAATAAAAAAATTATTATTTGAAATTTGGGACACAAATGTTTTAAGTAAAGACCTAGCTGTAAAAAAATTATCAACTTTTTATCATTCTTATTTTCAAAATGGGGGATGTTTAAAATCTTTAACCTTAAATTTCATAACAACTTCATAGGGTAGAAAAGTTTATGTTCTTGCGTGTTTTTGGGGAAATGTAATTTAAAATCCAGCGATGTAAAGATTATGAAAATCGGTCCATAAATAAGAGAGATAGAGCGATTTTACTGATTCCAGTCAAGCTTCAGCGGGAGCAGTTGTGGTACGAAATCCATTGTTGAGCTGGCCCCGCGACCGCGCTTTTCGCGCGGCAATCTGCTCAGGTGCGTGAATATTTGAATTAAAATCACTCTATCTCGCTTACTTATGAACCGATTTTCATAATTTTTACATCGTTGGATTTTAAATTAAATTTTCTTAAAGTTTATATGACATGAACATTGCTAACTTATGTACTTTTTGTGTAATTTAAGGTTTAAATTTTAAACAGCCGCAATTTTGAAAATATTGATTGTAAAACAAATTGTTCAAATTATTATTTTTTTTAATTAGACCTTTAACTTTAAAAAAAGTTGTTTACCAAGTTTTTACTTATTACAACAAACCATTCTTAAATTCAAATTATTCTTTAAAAATACTAAATGGCGGCTGTACGGTTGTCTATGGAGTTTTGGAAATTTTAAATATGATATCATGACTTGTCTTTTTAGGTCAGGAATAATATTGTTTATTGTTGGATGCCATGACGCACATTAGAATATTAAAAAATACAATAATTTTCTATTAATAATACTTACTAGCTGTGTACCCGTTCCTCGCACGGAGTGTGTGTGCAGTTTATTAAACCAATTATATAAATGCTTTCACAAATTAAATATCAGCTTCAGTTGGATTATTCCAAAATTCGGGTTAGAAGTTATCTATCTATCTCCTTATTTCTATAAGTGTTTCGTCTGTTACGTCCCTTTTCTCTCGACCTACTGAACCGATTTTTAAGATTGAGAGTCATTTTAAAGCTTAGGATATATTGCAGTGACGAATCGTAATGAAAAAGGTCATATTGTTTCGGGCTTCGCCCCCCTCGCCTTTGATTTATTTCTAGAGGGCGCTTTAAAATGTTGACAAAATTTTATTACAAGTTCTTTAATGTGAACTAGAGATCGCCTCCTGATCGAAATTTGATCAAAATTTCAGTTGATCTGGACCCAAAAAGCTTAAAAGCATTTTAGAATCAAAACATCTGTTTTTCCTGTTTTTCTAGCAGTTGTTATTACAACAGATGTCTAATGATTCATTCAATTCTCCTTTCTCCATAAGATTAACATTGGAACTTTGAAAACCTGTGGGGCGTAGCCCTGGAGTCCAATGTGAATTAGAATGTGATTCTGCTCATCTACAGGACTATACCTTTCTAACGGTATGCGCGGATTTCTTCTACTGAGAAAAAAGGAGGAAACGAAACATGCTTGTGTATTAATATATAGATTGTAATTTAACAGCTGATTACCTTCAGATGAATTTTAAAAGCCAGATGGTAAACAAAAATAGATCTCTCACTTCATAATCAACATTCACGTTGTAGGTGAGTTTCACTCACACAGGATCATAAAATGCGCAATTTGCGCAAGGGCCACCTCGTTTCTATTAATGTGTTTGTTGCAGTTTGATTAAACATTCATATTCTTATAGTGATTTACATTATAGTTCTATGAGTATACCATGTCCCCCTCCCATCTCCCATCAGTCCATCACCCCGCAACGTCCAGTCAGTCAGCTGGCGATGGTCTACACCCGAGCTGCGAATTTGTTTGAGTTCTCGTGCGGTGTTTTCTATTTATTTTGTTATTTCTCAGTTGTTGGTAGTTATTTGTTTGTATAAATATTAGTAATCGCGAAATTATTTTGTAAATATCAGGATCGCGTGTTCACTTCGTTATAATGCTCGTATAATAATGTATAATTTTGACCTATAATTTTTATACAATAATTATAACTGGACTATAAATATGGAATCTATTTAATGCAATTAAAAGTAATGAAAATAATTTTCTGCTTGCATAACTATTTAAAAATAAAAAACTTCTTAATTTGTTCGAAGATGTCGTTAATAGTTCCATGGTTGGAGTCCGTACGCCGTTGTTCAACAACTCGGAGGGTTATCGTTGTCCGTCGGGCAGCACTGGTTTTTGGAGTCCCAGAAGCGCTTTCGGCGGCTTGTCATTGTCAACTGCTACTGACATTTTACATCTTAATTTGGCCATTTTACATCTTAATTGGTTTAATTAATTGTTTATCAAATGCAAAAATGTTCGATAATTTACCACCGTTTTATCAGCAAAATTGTTACGTACTGCAATCATCTCCTGAGGCTGAATGAAGTTCCTCATATACGTGTCTTGATTTTGAATTGACGGCGACACTTTATTTATATGTTCATCAAATGTATGTGTAGACATACGAAAATGATTGAAAATTTACTTTCTTTTTTCCCTAAGAAATAAGTGTACAACAACCCATGCAAGTTCCTTTTCACTATGATTGGGTGAAGCGAGTGAACCTAAATAGGCTACTGCGGTTCCGTTTCTTTTTTTTCCTATGCCTTAGCAAACACGGCACAGCCATATTCTTACGTGTACTCAGCACATAGAATAATATATAGGGTACACCTGGAACTTGGAACGCTCACACCGTTGTCAGAACCCGCAACCTGGGAGAAAAGGGCAGGCAAGAATGACCAAATGACTAATTATGGCAGTGAGCGCGCTTTCATTCATACGCTTGTTCCTCATGCATACAAAAAATAACAAGAATGAACCTTACATATTTGTAATCTGCATAAACTACTGATTCCAATTGTATACAAATATTTGCATTTTTATATTAGGAAAGGATAATAATTATTAATAATTTTTTTTACGTGACATTGAAAAGTTATTAAGCGAGAAAGTTTTTTTGTGTTAGGATCAAACTCTCAGCGGCAAAGTTTCAGATTATGAGTTGAGTTTATCTAGAATGTTTAAATATTACATTTTTACCTAACAGTTTTAGTTTCGGATATAATCGATCACAAAGCGAGCGTTAAATGTTATCGACGACGCGCTGCCGCAATAAGCATTATTGCGACACGTCGATCGCCGTCATCGGTCGACTCGAAATAATCTAATAATGCCTCTTCAGTGTAATGCAAATTGAATTTGGATTATTTACTTATTTTCAATGTTAGTTTTTTAGGTTGTTTGTACTATCTACATCAAGTGCTTTGTTGGATATTGTGTAACTTATGTCAAATAAACCAATTAAAAATTAATAGTACAATCTATATACTAGCAAACAGTTAAAATAAAGATTGTGGGAATATGAAAATATTAATTAAATAAACTAAAACAATAATTATAGAATTCAGTCTTTTTCCAATTTTATAAATAAGCCTACATTTATATTTTGATTTTTTCATCTAATTTTCCCTAAAGATAAATATAATTAAATAGCCATTTCATATGAATGTGGGAGTAACTGAAATAAATAAAAGAGCCAGTTCAACTCGTCTTATGTTTTATTAAAACACAACGAATAAAGTTTTATATTCGTATAATTTAATAAGTAAATATTTGTCAAGTAATTTAATAAAATCAAAACATATAGGCCCTAACTAAATTACAGTAAATTAAAATTTAACACTCGTGAAAAGAATTGCCGCTCCCTCTTATTTTACAATTAATGCAGGTGAACGCTGAACACGACACTATTAATGTAATAACTATCCAACTCAATGCATTAACAATTAATTTAAAACTCACATCGTTAACTCAAACTTTACCTTATGAAACGTCCACGTGTTATGAGAGAAATTAGGAGAATAAAAATATTTCATATGTGAAAACAATTAATTGTAGGCTAATAAAACGAAACCGAAGAGATAATCTTGACCTTCGCGCATAGACGCGATTCTCCGAAATCTTCAACGTCGCTCCACTTTTATCTTCACACCTGTCTTCCGAGAAAACTATTCGCTTAAAAAATTATAATAGAAAGATTGAAATTCTTTCACTATCTACGCTAGAAGTCTTTCCTGGCCAATGAATAAAAAATATTTACGCTTAGTAACTTTTTCATGTTCTAGTTGTCTATTGACATTCGTTTTTATTTAATAGCTAGCTGTTTACTAGTTAAACATAATGAATAAGATATTCACATCGTTATGACCAGTAACTCTTTTTCTTTAAAACGTACGTGTTTCAATGCATTTGGATGGTTAGCGACCGGCAAAGAAGCATGTAAGTCAGTGAGCACACTAAAGATTTTGGCTGCTCATTTTGCGTTTTTGCCTGCCCTTCAGAACACGGGTTGCGGTTTTTGCCTTGCGTGAGCGTTTCAGGTGTATAATAGAGTTCTATTACTCAGCACCAGTTCTACAATGAGACTAAATTATTTAACTGCGCAACATGGCTGGCTGCTCCGCCGGTTCTGGCTGTCTCGCCGTGCCGTGTGCATAGAACTATAATGTTTATATGTTTATATTTCTATGGCCGTGTGTTCTGGTCGCTCAAAATACAGCGGCGACAGCTAAAAAGCCCCATATCTGGGACTTTTGCCGTCCCGTGTCTCCCCGTTCTTATTTTATTGTTAATAATAATAACTTGTTCCTCTGATAAAGTTTATCTTCAATAGCATTAGATTTTGATAACAAAATTATTCTACTGACTGCTTACCACTGACATATGTTATATAGCGCCAGTATACGGCCCCGAACATGACTTGGAAGACATATAGACTTTACAATACCAAATTCCTTGGGTTTTGGGCTCCTGAATATGAGCCCCCGTTGGCAGAACTCACATTGGGCACCATCCTTCACGTATATTATATTCACACGCCTTTGGAATCAAACTATGGGACAGCTGTGCAAAAAAGTCTTAAAAGATTATTAATTCTTAAAAAAATATGTACGGATAGTTCAATTTAAAAAGAAACATATTTTGTAAAGAATTATAAACACATTTTCAAAGACATTTTTGAGACATTTTGAAAACGCATGAAATTACTCGCTCTTCCCTGCATTTATGTTTTAGAGAGAGTTTTTCCATTACTACATATAAACTACATAAATCGCTTAAAATCGATTATTATAATTCCACATTTAATGATCCGAGTCTTTGCCCGTCGATATCCGACGGGTACAGCTCTCCCCTCCATATCCGTGGTGATCAAGTGGAGCGCTAGGCAGATGGTGCGAAATACATATCAAAACTAGCTAATAGCCCATAAAAAATGACGGGTAATTTTTATTCTGTAATATATTATTTATAAAAAAAGACTATTCATCAAATTCATTTTTTATAAGTTTGAATGGTTACAAAATTTATGAGAACCCTGACAACATAATATTAAAATTATTCTTATGGCTACTAATGAATTTATAAAAACATTTTTAGTAAATTCACTTTATGAATTGTTTTATAAATTCATGAGTAACTATAATATCTAATAATTATTATTTACCATGGAGAAAAATACATACCGTAAGGAATTAATAATATTAAAACTTTTTTCTATTTCTTTGGCAGTGTGAAAGTAATAGGCTACATCATAAGATTTTACAAAAAATCCTATGGGCCTATGGGAATTTACACATAAAAACCAAAGATAATAGTAAAGGTTTTCAACCTTACTTTAATTTATTTCATTCCAGTTATCTTGCCAATTAATTATTGGTATAATTTCGCTGACTCAGGGTCCAATTTAATTTACCAGAATCGGGAACTTGGGTTTAATTCGCTTAACGCCCAAGAATTAAAAATCTGACCGTGTGTTTCTTCAACCTCTAGCAATCAGAATTTTTGCCTCCTTAGGTTCTTATTAAGTTTGTTAGATCCATGCAGAGTCTAACGTCCCATTATAGGTTTTGGTATCACCAGCCCATCGCTGAGCACCAGGCCGTGGGCTCTTCAACAATACTTAAGACAATTAATTAATTGAATCATGCTTTATCGGACTTGACTTTTATCAAGCAATGGTAGAAGTACATTTCCTGGGTGAACTAAGTGCTACTGGACGTGTTTTGCCAATTGTCATCTAAATCAATCATATAGTGGGGGTTTACATAATGTGTTTTTTTTCTATTCCCTGTCTTTGTTTGCAATTTATTAGTCTAATTTCTTCTTGTACATTTCATTACTTTGGATATTTCTTCATAGTTCCTAGTTCTGATTTGTCACATTTTTTATCAATCTTCATATCAATGAGATCAATAAACTATTTGTTAAAAATGTTGAAGCATAAGAATACATGACCATTTCTAAGAAGTTAAAGAATTATAGTTAACTTAAATTATAAAAAATAAATGGAATAAAATACGGTAGTGAGTATTTGAAATTGAAAGTTAAATTGGCCTATATTTATATCTCAGCATTTTAAAATTTAAAATAAATCCCTTTGAAAACAGAATTTCGGGACTTTTGGCCGTCCCGATACCATTTTTCAGGGCATCGCATGTCATGATCAAAAACCGGGACAGTCCCGGTTTTCCGGGAAGTTTGGTCACCCTACCTAACCACCATCTCTCCCTAGAAAGATCAGGTTTAAAAAACGGACTATATTTACTAGAGCTCGCCCGCTGCTCGAAATTCAGTTCATCTGAGGAAAATTAGTTTGAAAATGTTTGCTACAACATCTGTTCTTCATTATTTTCTACAATTTGTTATTAAAACGGCTGCCTAATGATTCTATCAATTATCTTTTTCCCATAAGATTAACATTGAAACTCCTGTGGGATGGTTCGTTCCTTTTTGCATAACTACATCCAAATGAATTGTAAAAATGCATTCTTTTCCTTGACTAGGCCTTTAACTCGAAAATCTGTATAGGTCAACCAAGTTTCAATTAATTATAACAAGGCATTCTGAAAATTTAAATTATTCCTAAAAACACAAAAAGGCTGATATTGTGCTTATATTAGTTTTTGAAATTTTTAATGTAGGCCTATTATTTTTGGCTGGCTTTGGGACAGGAATATTACCTGAAAAGTTTTTAAGAGTTCAGGAACTTAGTATATATATATATATGTGTGTGTGTGTGTGTGTGTGTATATATATATATATATATATATATATATATATATATAGGCAGTGAAACTTAAAGAAAAAAAAAATATATATATTAATTAAGAAATGAAACTTTTATTTTGGAATATTACAAAGCTTGAAAACGCAATGATTCACCAAGGTCAAATTATGTCAGACCCATAGTCTTTGTAGGAATTAATTCCAATTTTATGTTGCGCTGTAACTCTGTTCTTAATTTTGAGGAACAATTGATTTTAATTTGAATGTTTATTTTTATTTTTTGCCTTAACTTTTCATGTTATGTTTAAGAACAACAGAGTTTGCCGGCACCAGCTACCTCCACTAGCCGACACATCTTGGAACATAGATCTACACTAGATATTTGACTCCCAGTTAAATGTTATTGTATACCGTAGTCGTAGTCTGCCCAATGTCTAAGTGTGCTGGTCCAAATTATCACTACGCAATATGTTGATGATGCTGTAGGAAGATGATGATGATGACGAGTTGTTCGCCCCTCGTGTCTTGTGTTCATCGGCTACCACGAAGACTCCAGCAGCAACCGCCGCAGCAGCCGCAGTAGACACACCAACCCCAGCGGAGCGCCGGTATACAGCCCCCAACATGACTTGGAAGATATAGACTATTTACAGTATTACCAAATTCCTTGGGCTGGGCTCCTGAATATGAGTCCCCGTTGGTAGAAACTACCTTGGGCACCATCCTTCATGTAAGACAATACATACACGGTGTTCGGAAACTCTCCTCCGAAGCTCCGTGTGGTGATTCCTTGGATCAAAATGAACAAAAAATACTATGGGAACATGTCTTAAATGCTTCTTTAACCCGCTAGCCGCAATTTTGTTTTTACACTTATTAGCGAATTTCCCATAGGGAATAAGCTATTACCGTAGGTCTCATGGTAAGACCTAAGCCCGGGACCATGTTACTTTTTCGTTTTTAGGTGCCCAGAGACCAAAAATAATAGTCATTAAAAATTTTATATATATATATATATATATATATATATATATATATATATATATATATATATATATATATATATGTGATGTGCTCCAGGAAAAGGGACCTTATGATACACGACCAAAATTTTCAGTGCAGCCAATTTTGTGAAATAAGGTCAAAAATATCAATTTTTAGGTTTTTATTTAAATTAGTAGTAAATATATTAATCTACATAGAAAATCTATTTTTAATTAAGTAATTAAGTTGTAAAACAATTAAATATCGGTTTTCCACAGAATTGTTTCCTTGCACGATAAACAAAAGGGACCTTAACTTACTCCATTTAAATAGCATGGAAGTGAGTTAAGGTCCCTTTTACATTCCATACATTGTTGTAGTATTTACTTGGGGGAATTATTTTACCTTTAAGTGACAATGTAATATTTCTCCATAGATTAAGCATACATATGCTTAGTTTATAATTTTACTATGTTTGGAGGGGGATTTTTATTTTTTACTGAATATCACTGGCTGAAAGTCTGCTGTTGTTATTGACTGTATTGTTTACATGATTGAATGCTAAAGATAAACATTGACATGTAAAATTAAAATGGGGGGCCAGCAGTTACTTTTACCATTACTAGTGACACAGGAATTATTGAAGATCACCCAACAGAAATTGTTGTTGGGGGCTCTCTGGAAACGAAAAAATTGCCGATTTCAGAAAATTAAGCCTTACTGTGAAGAAGTCCACAAAACTTACTATGCCCAGATCTAGGCCCAGAACCCTTTGCAAATAGGTCTTCTAATGAAGAAATATTACCAGAGTTTGAAGAGGAAGAAGAAATGTTATTGACTCCAAAGCCTAGAAAGAGAGCGCGGAAGCAACAAACCAAACCGAAAGCGGCCCATGACCCCCCGGAACTTCAAAGAAGAAGAAGAAGAAGAAGAAGAAGAAGAAGAAGAAGAAGAAGAAGAAGAAGGAAAATGTTTGACCTCATGTACATATTTTTTAAATATCACTCAGCATACAAATATCACCATAACTGTTTAAACTGTAATAATACAGCACATTGTTATGTAGAAAATGTGAAGTTGAAAATTATTACCTAATATTCTTCCAAAATATTTGAATTTTTTCACTACCCTTAGTCATTTGTTTGTTATAAAATGAAAGAAAATGTTTCAATAACATGTGTTCTTCTATTTCTTTTATTGCCCAGAAAATTTGCAACATTTTGATACCAAATATAGGTAGAAATTTAGTAATAAATCATGCATGTTTCATTAGGTTAAACTTTGTTTAACTTTAAACGTGATTTACCGAAAACTAACATTTTTAAAAACGACATTTCAAACTTCCATAACTTTGTCAAATATTAAGATAGAATTTTTTCAAAACTACCATTGGATTCAGCAAGAAAAATACTACAAGAAATTGTGAATAACTCAAAAAGTGTCTCATGTATCATAAGGTCCCTTTTCCTGGAGCACATCACATATATGTATATATATATATATATATGTATGTGTCCCTAGACACGATAACTCTCGTAAAAATGGTCCGATCGAGACCAAATTTGGTAGAGATGTGTAATCCTACGTTTATTCGGATGAGTTCGTAAACCAGACATATCGACCTACCGGAAGGGGTAGTTTTGGGGGGTTTTGTACCCCAAAAATGGGTTTTTGCATTTTTCATATGTAAATTCAAAAAATTTTAAATTTTTATTTTGAAATGAAAAACAAACGTCTACAACACTCAAAAATATACCATCTATCCGCCATCTATCTATCTATCTATCCGCTATCTATCTATCTATCTGACCATCTATCCGCCATCGTCTCTCGTGCCAACTCCTTGCTAGGATTCATCTTTAGATCCACAAAGGATTTCAGATCACCTACAGCTCTAGTAGTTCTTTACAAGTCCCTGGTTCGTCCAGTTCTGGAGTATGGTTCTACCGTCTGGTCCCCGTATCAACTTAACCACATTGGTGCTCTTGAAAACATCCAAAAGCGTTTTGTGAGAATGTTGGGCCTTAGACTTGGTTATTCCTACAGAAACTCTCCAATCAACTTCATTGAGGGGCAGTTTGAACTTCTCCCTCTGCAACTGAGACGCAAACATGCTGATCTTCTTGTGCTCTTCAAGTTGGTAAATGGTCTTCTGGATAGTCCTTCCCTGCTAGCCAAAGTGGACATCTCAATCTCAAGAGGAACTCGATCAAAAGCTATCTTCAGAAGGCGTTATCTTCCGACCCTGTACGCATACCACAGCGGCTTATCGAGGCTCCTCAAGTTTGGAAGTGAGGCCCCAGAGGACATCGACTTCTTTGGAGAATCCACCAGATCCTTCAGGAAAAAAGTGGCCCTGGCAGTTAAGTGAAGAGTCGTGTTTGCCATTCATGTTAAAATGCCAATTGTTTTACTTTCCTGTTATTGCTTCACTGTTATTGTTATTGTTGTAATGTTGATATTTTTTTACTGTTACACATTGCCACATTGTTGCTTGTTACCATGTCATATATATTTATTGCTGTATTTTGTTATTGTTACCTGTTATTGTTACTGTTATTGACACATTGGTTATTTGCATCGTTGCACATTGTTGTATCGTTACGTTTTTGTTTGTTTCTTTTTTTTCACCATCTTGTAACGCTATGTTTTCCACTATTGTAATTATTATGTAAATGGTGTTTGCCGTTGAGAATAAATAAATAAATAAATAAATATATTTACACTTATACTGCACAGAATACAGACGGTAAATATATCAAAAGATGGAAAATGGCAATCGATTTCGACCGGACACACCGATCATCATCAGGCCCAAAGAGAGAATGACAGAATCCAACATGGCGGACAACAATACAGAGACAAATGACGTCATAGTCACATGACTTCCTTCTTCACTGCTATTGGTCCAAATTGTACCAATGGAGAATCAAAGTGTACATACATAAAAAATCATTAAAATTACCAAATAAAAATATGATGAACCAAAACAAAATAAAATATACATAAATATAAGATAATAAAACATCCAAAGAATAATACAAAACAAATTAAAATACAATGAATTTCATAACACAAAACTACACTGAACCCCATTGGTAACCTGAAACAAATTGAACATATTGCGATAGGTGCCACCAGAGACAAAATTTACCTGTTCATTGATCAATTTATCCCTCCTACATTTTTCTTTGAAAATAAACAACTCCTCCCATGCACTCATTAGGTTACCCTTCTTGCAACTCTGCAACACACTCAAATTGTCCTCAATGTTTCCCAATGAGTGACCGTTTTCCAATAGATGCTTGGCAACATTTGATCTTTCTGCCCTGTTATTACGCCAAGCCGAAACATGACTCTTATACCTTTTCACAAAATTTACAGTTTGGCCTACGTAAAAACTATCACAATCATTACAACAAATCTTGTACACACCAGATCCATCAAACCTGTTACAGTTTTCTATTTTAGGGTGCAAGATTCTGCTCATCGTGTTTTGTGTTCTAAAGGCTACAGACACACCATATTTCTTAAATCTGTTTGCAATCTTCTGTGTTCTTTCACCTGTGTAGTTGAAAACGGTGTATTTCTTGTTACCTTCATCATCACCTGTCAAAGTTGTAACATTGCGCAGACGCTCCTGACTTCTAATCTTACTACAGATCTTCGCACCAATTTCATCAATTACAGATGGATGGTAACCGTTAGCACTTGCAATGGACTTGATTATTGTTAGCTCCTTTTTCCTACTCTCTACACTCAAAGGTATCTTATAAGCTCTATACAACATGGAACGAAAAGATGCCATTTTGTGACTCTTTGGATGGACAGACTTATTATTGATTGTGGTGTTTGTTTGTGTCGGCTTCCTATAAATATCAAAATTAATATTGTCTTCACCCCTCCTTAAAGTAAGATCCAAAAAGTTAATCTTCCCACCCTCTTCATATTCACATGTAAAGCTGAGGTTGGAGTGATGCTCATTAAATATTTTCAACATGTCATCGACTTCATTTTCCCTAGACTGTTTAAACATGATAAGTACATCATCAACATATCTTACATACATATCCACATCATGATTTCTTTTGATCTTCTCAAGGATACGTTCTTCATGGTACTGTAAAAACACTTCCGACATAATTGCTGACAAAGGACTTCCCATAGCCAATCCATCAGTTTGTGCAAAAAATCTATTGTTGAATCGGAAATAATTTTGTTTAAGCACTACCTTTAGCAAGTTCACTATCTGGCTAACATAGGCCCTGTCCAAACCATTTCCAATAAGTCTACGTCTAATAAGAGCAACAGTTTCATTAACAGGCACATTAGTATACAAATTCGAAATATCAAATGATACCAACCTACTATCACCCTTTACAGCAACTTCCTTTATCTTACTTACAAAATCCAAGCTATTTTTTACGTTGTACTTATACTCTAATTTCAAATCATTGTAGAGTCTAGCAGACAAAAACTTTGATATACTGTATGTTGGCGCACATTGAAAGTTTACAAGAGGTCTAACAGGAACATTCGGTTTGTGAATTTTTGGAATACCTTTCATAACAGGAGCTTTGGAATTCAAGATGTTCATTCTTGACCTACATTCATCCGAGACAACTTTATTGGCTTTCTTCACAGCATCATTCAGTTCTTTTTGATATCCCTCAGTAGGGTCCCTAGGCAACTCTTTGAAATTGTTTTCCCTAATAAAATCCTCTGTTTTCTTTATATAATCTTGTTTACCCATGATTACAATAGCATTGCTCTTATCAGCCTTCACAACAATAGAATCACTATCTTCCATTTTCTTCTTAATACCTATGCACACTTTTAAGGCCATATTTTCCACATGACTGAAATCAGCACATTGGACATGAATCTCCTTTGTTATATCTTGACGCACAGCACGTTGGTCAACATCCTTTAACATTCTTACATTTGCTTCGATGTCAGTTGCCAACAGATCATTCCCCTTTTTCTGGCTGACAGAAAAGTTGTGTTTGAGACCATACTCCAATACTTCGATTTCGTTTTTGCTTAACTGCACATCAGTGAAGTTGACAATCCTTTCTTGAAATTCATGATTAGTCACAATCGATTCATTTTCACCATCACGTACAATCTCCATCAACCTGTCAAGTTTCGAGTTAACCCTTGCATACTTTCTTTCCATTACATCTTCAACTTCATCGGAAACAATATCATACAATATGTTCCATGCTACATGGCCATACTTTTTCACAAACTCAAGATGGAAATTGTAGGACTGAAATGAAAGTTCAGATAAATGAAGTAGGATGAAATGAATGATTCATCCTTCTCACAATACAATTGTTTGATCATATTTTGGACATACAAAACTTCAGCCTTCTCTTTAGTTTTCCTAGCAGCGAAAGAGTTACAATTTATCTTAATTCTAGCATACACTGGTGTCACCTTGTTCCTAAGACATTCCTTGTTAAAATATATATCAGCTATTTTTGTATGAATTTGGATTCTGACATCCCTATAAGACATTGCTAAAGCTGCCTGACTGGCATCAATAAACACTTTTTTTATTCATGCTAATAAAAAAAGTGTTTATTTTTATTTTGACCATTGGATTTAGCTCAAAAAAACACACATTTTTGTATTTTGAAGCTTTGCTCTATCTCCATTGGTTACCGAGATATTAAAAAGTCTAAAGACAGTACGTTGTATTTTGGGGCTCCAATGCTAATCTTATGGAGAATTGGGATGTGTTAATATTACACTTATTAACCAATATTTTTGGATGAAACTTGGTATTTAGTTTCATTTGGTTGAGATTCATTCATTTATGGTAAAAAAATATTGGTTTTTGTAATTATCATGGCAGCAAACCTGCATACTCTTTTCCCATGTTAATCATATGGAGAATAGGCAAACTTCTTTTAGCAATGGACAGATATTGATGAAACTTATAGTAAATGGCTTCATATGGTCTAAATAATTTTTTTTTTTATGATAAAACCCTACTTTTAGTGTTCCCCATGGCAGCATACCTGCATACTCTCCCTATATTTATCGTAAGGAGAATAGACATTTATTTCCCTATTTATTTGGGAACAATTCATGTGATTTTATTTGGTTTACATTTTTATGTGGTCAAAATTAATACTATTAATTATTTGGAAATTCGCTGAGTACGCAGGTCTGCTGCGAAGGGGGGTATTTATAATACTAGTTTACTTGAATTTCACCAAGCTTAAAGACAATAAGTTTATTTTTGATTTTAAATAAATACAGATTTTTATTTGTGAAATAAAATAATGGTAACTGATCATTTTCAACTACAATGTTAAATATCGTAAACAACAATCCATAGGGGATCCATAGGTTATTAACTTCGTTTTGTCAAATGTTGAATTTTCAATACTGTAGTTCTTAATGATTAAAAATAAACAGTTTCAAGAATAAGTACAGTAGTAGACTTATTATTTTGCGTTGTTTTACATTTTTTTATTTTTAAAACCGCACAAAAATGTTAGCTTTCAACAAAAATTTTTTAGAAAACTTAAAATTTTAATATTTTACATGAACGTAATCACAACAACTTAAACACATTTAAGCAAATTAATGATTCATAATGAAATTAAAATGTTAAGGTAGTTTATTGAACCTTTAATCATTAGTTCACTTTAGCACTTAATTGCAATGTCAATTTTGTCTTGAACCAGACTGAACCATGTCGGGGCACTTAAAAAGAAAAAAAAATTTATTTTGTTAAATATTTTTTATTATTATATTTTAATTAATGTTATGGATAAAAAACTATGTTACCTTTAAAATTATGCACATAAGAACTACATATAGTTCAATAAGTATGTGCAATTCAGCATCAAACATTAAAAACATATTCCGGCTTGTTCTGAAAAATTAAATAAATAGACTTGGTTCACTCTGGCATCAGGCCATCCATATAAACCCTGTAACTGTGCTGGGTTGCTGCTGCTTCTGAGGGTGGAAGGGCAGCTATTTTGATGAAGCTTTATCTGCCTTCAGTTTAGGAAGTAGTTGGTTCAAAGAGGTCGTGGTCTTCCCGTTGTAGCCTTACACTTCCAATGGCAACAATCTTTCACCAGCTACTGCTATGCTTCGCGGAGAGGCTTCACTGTTTTTGAAAACACTAAGAGCACTACTAAGTTCAGGAGTTTTTGTGGGTGCTTTCACAAAATTTACTTTTCCTAGGTTGAATGGTGCAGAGGTCGTTTCAAATCCACTCAATGCATGTAAACACAGAATATTTTCTGCAACAATTTTGTCCTTGACAAGGAGTGGGTAGAATGTTGTTTGTGGGGACCCAGCCCTAATATGAGATTTATTTCTTTATTAACTAATAAGCTGAGCATGCGATGGATTACTTAGAAACTAGCAACAGAAGACGCATACACATTGATAGTTACAGAAGCTATATCATTAGCTAAGTTTTGTGAGGAAATAATTGTTGGTGAGGATGTTGACCTGTTTTTTTCTTCTTTTGCGTGTGAAGGAAAAAATGTTTTGTTCTTAAAGCCAGGGAAAGGCAAGATCATCTGCGCGAAACATCAATTCGTTTTACATCAACTTCGCGAAGCTCTAAAAAGGTCCCTAAAAATGTGCATCAACTGCGCAAAACCCGAGCCAGGTATACGGGAGTTGGCGGCGGAAGAAATCTCCTAGTATACAGCTCCTCCCGTATCACAAAATGTGGTAAAACCCCTGGCTTTGGCACTAGCATTCGTAAATATTTATAATCTCCACTCCCCTGTTAGTATATTGATTATTTTGGCCCGATACGGTGTACTTTACAAAGTAACAACACCCATGTTGCCTTGGATTTTTTCGTAAACATAAGGTTTTTGTAAGTGTTCTAAATGCTTATATTTTTTGTTAAAAATTGTGTGATGATTTTGGACATATTTTTCACTGTTAAATTTACTAGTGACAAAGTATACAATTTAATACCGTACTTAATGCCGGATACTCTACATTTTTCAAAGAGTTCTGAAATCGCCAGAGTATTACAATGTATCGTCCGTATGGAAACTATATTTAAATAAATATACAATAATTTATCACCCCGTTATGAAAATTAACATAACCATAAAGCTACTCCCCTTCATCGGGTGAACAGATTTCACGTCAACAAATGTATACATAGCGTCAAAAGGAAGACAGTTGACAGTTATTGACGAGCGGCCTACTAAGCTTTTCACTGGATGTAAGTCAGCAAAAAGAAAAATTAATGAAAATATTTCAGTTTTTTGTTTCATTTCAGTGGGAAATTAATTGATTTGTAAATATTAAAACCTAATGTTGTCTCATGATATGGTAGTAAAATAGACCCACCACCCACCACTTCGCGCAGTTAGGGCACGCCTCTGGCGACGTCCCTTGGAGTGTTTCATGCACTTGATGCACGCCCACCTGCAACCTCAGTAATTTCGTTTTATTCATCTATATTCATTTATTTCTTACATTTGATTTTAATCAAATATTATTAAATTTTAAATAATGTTCATAGGTAGTCAAAAATCATCATGGTTTTTAATAATTTTTATTTTTTCTTAGCATTTCATTACATTTTGTATCTTACACAGTCAAATCCATCATAACATTACTCGTTTCCATGAAAATAGAAAGTTAAAGGGCAGAATTTGGCGTTTTTGTGATTTTTCCAATTTCGGCTCTTTTTCAAAGCGCTCTAGCGGATAAACGGTTTGTCGCAGAAAAATGTGTCAAATACAAAACTTGTAGGAAAATTTCTCTACTTTAATTTAATAACTAATACATTTTTGTAATAATTCATAATAACCTAGATTTAGGCCAAAAACATAAAAAATGTGACTATTTTTGCAATAAAGGCAATGTTCCGGACAAAATATCTGTTAGCAAACCTCATATTCGTATTCAGCGACCCAAAAAACATGAAGAAATAAGTTTTTCACAACTGAGGCAAAACTTTCCTTTAACTTTCTTAATATGACTAGACTATATAAGAATTTTTCACATTTTTGTCATAGGCTAAAATGAATAAAACAAATCTTTTGTTTGGTTTTATTCTTTTATAGTTTAATGATTAAAATTAGTAAATTCTTAGTAAAATCAATTTAAGATAGTGTTTCCTGTAACAGTATATATGATCATAGACATACCTATTATACAGTATAGGTGAACTATTATAATATTTGACCCATTACACTGTAATATTTTTTATCAAAGGTCTGTGATAAAATATCTATGACATAAGACTATGATAGTGTAATACCGGCCTTAAAGACAACAATTAATGCAAGATTTTTACATTTATTTAGTTCCACATAAAAGTTATATCAGCTGTTTATAAGGAATATTTAAATTAAGATGGAAGTCCACAGCAAAACGTAAACAAATAATGAAATCGTATACTATAAAATGAGAAATGTCTGAGTTATGTGTGTTCCACAATCTTGAAATCTAGCGGGTAGATTTTGCTTAAAATTTGCATTTAAGAGTGTTGTGGCCCAAAAAAGGGTTTAAAAACAGCCTCAATCCCAGGAAAAATCGAATATGGTCTAAATTTAACTTTCAAAATCATAATTTTTAACATTGGTCTTATGGGTTGCTATTTTGGTAACGAAATAATAAAAAAAGGTATACAAAACTAAAAGAACATCAATTTAAGCAGACTTTTTGAAACAGCTGTTAAGTGTGAAGAGGTATAGTTGGTTGTTGGTGGATATTTAATATCTTGATTACCATGACACTATTATCAAAATTGAATTAAACCAAAGAGCAAGGCTCAGTTAACCTGGTACTTTTAATTAATTTACTTTTAAATTAGTTATCCATTTAAGAGTCTGCAGTACCTCCGCCATCTTGATTTTAAGTTCCATAAGAACAATGTTAATTATAGGTGTCTTTAAAACACGTTACCTGGACAATCTTGCATCGGATTTGCATGGAACTTGAATATGTTCACCATAATGGTATGGCGGTTCCTTTGACAAGGATAATTTTTTTAATAAACCTTCTAAATATGGTTTAACATGCTTTAAAAATGGTGATAATATACATTGTTTTTCATTTGTTATTTGAGTGGATAATTTTTTAAATTAATTTTTAATCACATCAAATGAAAGACACTATGGTAACATTTAAAATGACAACCAGTTTTTAATTTTCTGATGAAAAACAAATCCCAGTAATGTGTTTTTAACATTGCTCTTATGGGACAAAATGCCAAAATGGCCCGGGTACTGCAGAAAGGAAAAATTTATAAGAAAATAATAAAATAAAGATTAAAGGAATAATACATTTTTATTATTAATGGAAATTTTAACACAAAAACAGTACAAAATGTGTATAAAGTAGTACAAAATGTGTATAAAGCTATACAAACCATATTTCTTAAGCAAGGTAGATGAAAGAGTTTAAGAATATTAAAAAAAATTTAACATGATGTGAGACAAAACAAAATAAGTGTCATAATATTTTCAGCTTTCATTATGAATTTCACTATAAAATGAGTTATAACAATATGTCAGTACTAGAAAAATGCATAAAACCGATAAAACAACAAAATATTTCATCTCCCGTAGCGAAATGAAATTGGGGTTTTACCAGCAATGTTGTCAATGCTGACAAAAAGAAAACAACAGTGCTGACTAAAATAAAACAACGGATGTCCAGACTTTACTGAAGCGGAGAGGTAGCTTAGCGTTTTATTTTTTCCATACACAGCAGTTCAGTTATAAGCCTGAGCTGCCTCAAATTTAAATACTATAACATAAAATAATATTGCAATTTAAAAACCAACCAGTTGGTTGTGAAGGGTTTTTACAGAATCTCAATTATTAATTTCCCTGACTTTTCCCTGACTTTCCCAGACCCTTTTGAAACACTTCCCTGAGCAAAATTCCCAACAACGTCGCGGCAATTGTGCTTTATAATTAAATGTGTGGTCAAAGAAACTATTTAATACACTATTTAAGCTGTATGTTTGACTTAATAATTTAAGAAAATTATATGCTGTGGTTCCCAACCTGTACTTTGCATACTCCTTTTTTGGGTAGCCTATGCAAAGGGTTGGCTGGGTGTACACCAGAATTATCAGTGACAGACCCTAACTGTTTCACATATAGTGCCACCACATGGTGACAAAAAATTCGACTAAAGTCAATGCTGGATAAAACATTGATGTAATTTATGTAAAAAAAATAGGAGAAAACAATTAAGACAATTACCAATTTTACTCAAAATACCAGTACAGTACAGTAATTTATTTCTAAAGAAAAATTTTTACTAGCGAGAATTTACTAGTGAACTGCGTTTTTATCATCGAACATTCCGTACAGAACGAGATGGAAGTCAAGTTCCTGGAGCCTTTGGCACAACGTAAGTGTATACAACAAATTGCTATAGTACATTTAATTACATGGTTAGAAATAGGTTAGTTGTTCTCAAATTGTGATTGAAATCTGGCTTCATAAAAATAGAAAAAAACTAATATTTTGCATCTAGTTTAAAGAAATAAGTGTAAATGAGAGTATACCAGGATTTAGCAGGTAATTGTAATTAATAATGTTGGTTATCAAAAAAAGAAACTAAAATAATCATCGGTTTAGTGTACAAAGTTTTGTATTCGGGAAAGGAGACCCAAATGTACATGTTGAGTGCAAAAAGCTTAGGAAAGCCAAATATTTTAATGGTTTTTAAAATTAATGTCTTTTTCCAAAAGTAAATAAACGGGAAGACTTATGAAGAGCCTTTTGACGTTGATACCAACTACTTTGATAGCTCATTGTAGTGCATTAGTAAAAACTGGAGTTTGATTTGTTGGTGGTACTCATTCTGTGTAATTTTGTTAAATAATTTTCCCTCTCAAAATAAGACAAAAACAGTTTCCTGACAGCCATCATATAACTTTTACAAGGATAGTCTCATCTAATACAGTTTAATGCACATGAACTTTTAGGTTTACAAATGTAATAAGTTTCTACCAAACAACTTATTAAAATTTTAAAAACCAAAATTACTAATATACAAAATACACGGTTTATAAAAAAAGACTGAACAGTGAATCGCATTGCCTATAACTTTGTAGTTCGTATATTCATTTGTGGAATCAAGTCATCGTAAAATATGCTTTGGGTCTGAGTTCCCTGACTTTCCCTGACCTTCCCTGACTGTAGAAACACTGTGTGATAATTTTTTCAAGGGTTATAACTAGTGTTATAATCCAGATATTTGTTAGGTTTATCTTGTGATTTTATAGTTGATAATTTAAGTAGGCCAATGGAAGTTAGTTGGGCCTTAAATAAGTATGGCAAAGCAACAGTTAGTTAAATATTGCTCATTAATCATACAACGCGCACAGAAAAAGGAGCGCACTTTAAAAATCAGATCTGTTATTCAATATGAACCACACTGAGTTTGCATGTAAAGACAATTTGGTTTGGTTGGTTTTATAAAACCGCTCATTAGAACTGTAGAGATTTTTAACAATGGTGAACAATGAGATGGCTGACAGAAAAAAAACACAAATTTTTGCTCTCCCACTTCAGCACATTGAATGAAAACCTGCCACATCAATTTTGTCTTGCTATCAATCCACTGTTTGCCCCCCGTAAAAAATACCTCTGGACAATCCTTCTTATATTAGCCTATTTCAAGACGTTAACTTAAATTTAACATTATTGGACTGCAATAACATTATAAAGTAGCAATAAAAAAACAAAAATTGAATGTTGGGAAACTTTTCAGCGCGCTTTGAAATTTCAAGTTTGAAATTTGCCAGTGCAAATTTAAATGGGGATGACTTATAAGTTTTCATAGGATCAATCACAAGGCATGGAAAGTCCTTTGCTCCCTTTTCACTAGAGAAAATCCCTTTACCTTGAATCCTCTACCAAAAATAATAGATTAATAAACGTTTCCGACAAGTATTCGAATAGAGGTATTTCACTACCGCTTTTGAGTGAGCTGGTGTAAGCTTTACATATTGAGTAAAGCATGTAGTTGGCAGTTTCACATAGTCACAAGGCTCAATTTCAAGCCTTTTATCTATCAACTTATGTAATGTCCATTTGAGTTTGCTTGACTCATGAAGATAGGCATCAAAATCACCCTGCGAGCCATTAGATCTGACGATGGCACCACTGTGTGGGTGGAAGGATACTACCTCAGCGTATTTGAGGAAGATGAATGTAGTTGATAAAGCTCCAACAGAGTAAAATTGTTCATGAAAGGTAAAAAGTAACTGAGAATTGACGTAGTTGTAAACTTTAGTGGTTCTTCCAAAGCATACAGCTAAGTAGTTTTTGATAATAGCCCAATAACGGACAGAATAACGCCCGTGACAGAGGAGTCGAAATTGTAAAAACTTTAGTTCTTTTACACTGTATATAACACAGTAATCAGAATCCAAACCCGCCAACTCTTCAACAATCAATATTACATCTTGGCAGAATTTTGAACAAATAACCTGCCTGAAAGTACCACCATTAGGGCATAACTCTAGTTTCAGCTGTGACGCCTTCTCTACATCCCAAATATGAACTCCTCTTCCTATCATAAGAAGAACATTGCCAACAGCAACATCAGCGTAGAACCAATCCGGAACTCCACCATCATCAATATAAAACGTGTGCTTGACAGTCAAGTCGTACGCATCCAAATCCACTTGAATAGCTTGAGCAACGTTATTTCTCCGTATTACAAACAAGTCACTCCTGACTTCAATAGTGTTGTAATCATCCCCAAACAGTTCTTCATCGAGATCAATCCGTGCCACGCGGACCGGAGAGCCTCCACGGGTATCCATTAATACAATAAAGCCGGTGTAACATATTATCAAAAGATCATTCGTTAAGAAGAAAAATGACTGAACTTTTCCTTCACAACCTATTTCAACATAATTTCCATTTCCTCTGATCCAGTTCTTCAAGAGATGAACTTTGCGCATGTAGGCCATTCTCCAATGGCCGATAGGACTCAAGGTAGTGTTCTTGGCCTCAGGACTCTCAAATTTCGGCTTGATACGGCAGGGAGTTGTCTTCAGATGCTCATCTGTCATCTCACCACAAAACTGTCTCCATACCTGCACAATTATTAGCACAATATCTGATAAAAATCTGTATTTTAATGGAACTTTAAAAACATTTGAAAATACCAGAAAAGAAAATTGTGACATTACTTAATGGGACAATTTTTCAAGATTATTACTGATCAGAAGTTAGTCTCTTTCATGCTCAATTATTTTATTCCAGGAAAAGTTAAAAATTAAATTATTTATCGATGGAAACTCGAGCTGTTATGTTTTAACTATGACATTTTTTACAGACATGGATATCAGGGTGTCTACTGATACCTGATTTTGAAATTCCAGTATATTTCCAGTATTTCCAGTACATTTTTTCAAAAAATTCCAGTATCACTCGCGAACTTTTAATCTGAATATTGAGTCACAGTAACGAAATTTTATACATATATACAAATTTATAGATGTTTGTATTAAGAGATCGCCGCTGGTCGAAATTCTACCAAAAATTCACCTGATTTGGGCTCTAATTTATCTCATAAATACCCTTCTTCCATAAGATTAACATTAAAACTTTGAAAGCCTGTAGGGCATACCTCTGGAGGCTGATGTGAATTATAATGACATTCTGTTCATCTACAGGATGAACCTTTCTTACAGTATGCACAGATTTCTCTTACAATACACACAGGCTTAGAAAAAAAGGAGGATTATAAAACATGATTACCTATTTAATATATAGATACATATGATTGTGATTAATAAGGACTTTCCAATGATAACACTTTTTAATATTAATTTTGTACTAGGCAATTTAAACCTCCCTTATAGCCTTCCATACCGCTCACTTTATTTTGTATTTTTTAATACAAAAAATTATAAAAAAAGTATATTAACTGGAAAAAAATTAAATAGAGTAATACTAAAAGTAAAATAAAAACTCACATTATCAATAAAATTTAAGAAAGAAAGCTGAATTCTTAGTAAAAAATCCAACACTTTCTAAGGTCAATCTTAACACAAATGTTTAGATTTCTAATTGCTAAATTTATTTGAACAGAGCTACAAGTTTTCTGATTTTGGTTTTCTAACATACTTGAACAACAATAATGACAAGTGAAACATTTATACATCGGAATGTAAGGATCAATTGACAAAATCTACATTATATGCAATTTAATAAAATTCAATTTTTCCAGTATCTAATTTGAAATTCCAGTATAATTCCAGTATTTCCAGTATGGAAATAAAATTCCAGTATAATTCCAGTATTTCCAGTAATTCCAGTATCAGTAGACACCCTGGATATCAATTTGTAGCTGCTGATGCATTATCTTGCTACTGCTGAATTTATTTAAAAAAAAACTTACAGACACCTATGAGAAACCCTGTCACCCTGAGAAACCCGACTATCATTATATACAGAGTAAAAACTGACTGTACTCACTTGAAGAAATCCACAAAATAATTTCAACATGCCGAGTATGCACTGAGGTTAAGCAAGGGTTTTACAAACATGAAGGACCCTAGATAAAAGCCACACAACCTTTTGAGCGTTTGAATATAGACTTCAAAGGATCCTTGCCCTCAAAAACAGGAAAAGATAATACTGTTGTTTAACACGTTTGCTGCTACCGTCTACGATCAGTGACGTTCTGCAGTTCTATTCAGAAATGTTTGGCTCTCCACCAGCGTAGTGCGAAACACTCAGTTGAGACTTGGTGCGTCTAGGGGACACATGTCGAATGTCAGTTTTCGCTTGGGTAAGGTTACCCACCATTTTTGTCATCACGGTGCATGTGAGTATACCTGTGCACAATGGAGGGTGTTCATGGAGATTTTAGAGGTGGAAATTGTTAAAAATTAACTTCTATGTCGATTTTTAATAACATATATATTTCTATAGTAAAACTTATTAAATTTTATAATAAAACCATAAAAGTCTAGTTTTAAAAACTATGTTCTACTCACACGTTGTTGCCGTCTCCGATCAGCGACTGAATGGCGGCTAGCCTTTTTTTCCATGTTTTTAAGGTTCAAAATTTTCTTTTTTTGCTAAAAACTTTTATTTCTGGTGCAAAACTATCAAATGAGGTAAACAACTTTTTTTAGCATCCGGGTGACCTACACGTCTCAGATCCTTAGCAGCAAACGTGTTAAGTCAAAGGAACACAATACCTTTTTAAATAGTTATGGTGTTGCTTAAAGTCTCACAACACCATACATCTACAAGAAAACATTCGGGCAGAACAACACAATGTCCCCCTAAGACGGGACTGGTTCTCAATAAGAGGTTTTCAAGACTAGATCTAATAGACAGGGTATTATTTCTTGGTCATCGACAATTTTACAAAAACTAACGGGAAAGTGTGAACCTAACAAAATTAAGCGAACCAAATTGTTAGCTAAACAGACACTAGGAGAGTTGGGGAGCGCCCATGAGAGTCTGTGGATGTTGCTGTCCCAAGGTCATCACTCCGTCAACCCCCCTTAACTCCTTACACACTGCCTGTCAACACACAGCTTTGCAAAGCTATAAATAAGCAATTCTGTGTAAACTGTCACAACAAGCTTTTGCGTCCGGTGCATGTAATTTTCTTATGATATTTAAGTTAGGTCGTTAGCCGAGTGTTTAATAGGCGAGGAAGGAAAACACAATTACAGTGTTCAAAAACAAATTATATACAATAGTGGTTTTAACGAATTTTCTTATATTCCGTTGACGATCCGAAGGCTGCTGGCCAGCTGAGTCCACGGATCGTTAATGTCGCTTGGCTGGTTTTGCTTGCAGCGCCTCCTACGATCTGGCCAGTTCAACTACACAATTTTGCATAACAGGAATTAGCATTGCGTGAGACTTGTACCTGGTTAGTTTTTCTATGGTAGAACGTGTATCTGAACATAAGGAGCGGAGTGAGGTGGGTGCAGCAGCTTTGGATGGATGTTGAAGAACAAATCCTGGACCGAGTAAGAGAAGACCCGAAGATAAGTAGCAGAAATCTCATTGGTGAAACCGGTGGAGTAAAGCTAAAGTTTTGTCTCTTTTGCACAAAAATAAATTCCATCCTTACCATTTCACAAAGGTGCAAGGCCTTGAACCCAATGATTATGCTGCTAGGTTAGATTTCTGCTGCTATTTATTAAGATCTGATATTGAATAATACCACATTTTTAAAATAATCTTGTGGACGGATGAAGCTTTTTTTACAAGACAAGGTGTATTCAAATTTCATAAAATGCATATATGTGGAGTGTCGAAAACCCACAGGGAACAAAAGAAATGTCCTTTCAGAAAACATTTTGCATAAACGTTTAGGCACGTGACGTTGGGGGAAGGTGTCATCAGCGACCACTTGTTGGGTCCACACATTTTTCAGGGAAGTTTGAATGGAGAAATATATCTAGGCTTTTTTGCCTCAAATCTTGGATGTAATTGATCCTGTGCTCCGTCAAGTCATCATTTATCAACAAGATGGAGCACTTCCTCATTTCACAAATAACGTCCCGAGACTGAGTGCTAACTACCCAACATGGACAAGCCGAGGAGGTCCAATACCTTGACCACCAAGATCTCCAGATCTGAATCCCATGGATTTATTTGTGTGGGGATGCATGAAGTCTAAGGTCTACACGACTCCGTGAATAGTGAAGAGGAACTTTTAGACAAGATTCAAATCGCAGCACAGGCAGTTACGGATAAATAAGCCATAAAGTGACTATTGGAGCAATGCAAAAGAAAGCCAGAGCCTGTATAAGGTAGAATGGAGGACATTTTGAAAATAAATTTAAATGAAGCTCTAAATTCTTATAATTTGATAAAGTCTGTACTCGAATTTTTTTTGCATTTGTGCAGGTAAAACTTATTGCAGCCTCATGGTATTCCTGCAACAATAAAATCGATAATGTGTGTCTTTTTGGCTTGGTTTAATGTGCTTTTTATTTCCTCAAATGAGGTTTACACTTTTTGAACTTTCATCACTGAACTAAAAAGGAAGTGAAAAAACGCCTATTGATATTTTTCAAAAGCCTAATTTTTGGAGCAGTTTTTGTAACAGTTTGCTAAACTCTAATAATTTTCTTTAAAAAATTTCTTTAGGCTTATTTTTTTATTGTTTTTAGAAAATAAAACTTCTGAGTTAAAATAGATTTTATTAATAGTTCTGAAACTTTTGGCTCACCAAAAGCTATCCATTCTTTCTTTAAATTTAAAATACAATAGTAGTGTCAAAGTTTAAAAAATGTATTAGGAAACTAAATTAGGCCTAATTAACTTTTCCAAGTTGGTATGAAACTGCTTTAGCTAGGCAAAAGGTGCTGCTACTTATTCATAGGCATAGGCGTCATTTCAGCATTCTGATTGGGGGGCAAGATTTTCATAAGGTCATACCCCCTCCCCCTTCCCACAAATACGCCAAACATCTTAAATTTCGCTAAAAACTGTCAATAAAAGCTAACTAAGTTTACATTGTGACACTAACCTGTCCATAAAATGTGAACTTATAATATAATCTCACAAACCCATGAAAACAATACCCTAATGCATATAAAATTTGATTATATAACATGTTTCTATTTGTAAAAAGTCATTATTCTTCTGGAACTGCCAGTGGTTACTGTGATGTAAAACACCTTAAGAAATTTAATGGATTTAATTGGTTAATGGGTACTAAATCGTTAAAATAAAAAACATAATTTTTGTCTATTATTTACAACTCTAAAGTTTTACAGTCGGATACATAGACAAAAACTTCATAGGTTTGTATGGTAAAACACATTGTTTTATCTTTATCAAAAATTAGTTTTTGACAAAGCACCTTTTGCAGTCTGCCGTACAAGGGACAAAAAAATCATTTAACATTTAACTACCGGTACTGTTGGTTAGGATCAGTACAGCTACGGTATATTGTCCATTACATTACCTAAAAAAATTAAATTGTTATTGAGGACAAGAGAGGTAAAAAACTACTAAGTGATTAAAAAAAGATAAATAATGATTTACAAAATCATCTATACATATTTAATACGTGATACGGGTTTTTGTACAAGAAACTCCTCCCACAATTTGCAATATATTTTAATGATGTTAGTGCCATTGGATAGAGCTCGTTGTGAAGTTGTTTCTAAAGTGAATTGGTAAATTGTCCATTAAAAAGAGGATACCTTCAAGTCCTTAAAGTTTGTAATTTTCCCATTTGATTACCCGTCAGTAAGGAAATTGATTGATTTTCAAGTAAACAACAGTGTAAACATAGGACATCAGCGAAGGTACTATATCTACCTTTTCACACGAAAGAGGTTATGTTTAACCAAGGCAAGGCTCCGGTCTACCTGAGCCCGAACGACGTTACCGAATGCCGCCTCGCGGCTGTAGCGCTAGGCGAGTTTGATGGCTGCAGAGGTTTACGGGAATCGTGTTTTAAAGTTAACTAATTAAGATAGAGATTGACTCTTAACTTTTTCTAAAAGTAGAGAGACGGATCTCGTCTTCTCTGGTTTTAGAATTTTTAAATACAATTTCTAGTTTCAGTTATAACTGTCTAAAATCAACTGTTTTTAGTGGCAAAAAAGTTTTATAGATGCAGAGGTTTACGGGGACCGTGTTTTAAAACTAACCAGTTAAGATAGAGATTGGATCTTAACTTTTCTAAAATTAAAGAGACGGGTCTCTTCGGCTCTGTTTTTAGAATTTTTAAATAAAATTTTTTATTTCAGCTATAGGCCTAACTGTCTAAAATCATCTGTTTTTCTCGAAACAATTGCAAGAGTTTTTAGAACCCTGTTATCTGTTAGCTAAATGCAGCCTAGAGCTACAACTAATGTGTCATATTAAAGAAAAATAACTGTGCTAAATTTCCTTTCTTACACTTTGGTAATCTCACTTTGGTAGTGTTATCAAAACTAATGGAAAACTTAAGTTAAAAATCGAGAAAAAAGATGATTTTAAATAGTTATAGCTAAAATTAGAAATTGTATTTAAAAATTCTAAAAACAGAACCGACGAGATCCGTCTTTTTACTTTTAAGAAAAGTTAAGAGCCAATCTCTATCTTAATTGGTTAGTTTTAAAACACGATCCCCGTAAACCTATGCATCTTTAAAACTTGCCCCTAGAAAAATAGACGGTTTTAGACAGTTATAACTGAAATTATAAATTTTATAAAAAAATTCTAAAACCAGAGAAGACGAAATCCGTTTTTTCTACTTATACAAAAAGTTAAGAGTCAATCTCTATCATAATTTGTTAATTTTAAAACACGATTTCCGTAAACCTCTGCAGCCATCAAACTCGCGGAACTCGCCTAGCGCTACGGCCGAGAGGCGGCATTCGGTAACGTCGTTCGTGCAGGTAGACCGGAGCGTTAACAACACAACAGACGTGAGATGGGACTTCCTGCTACAGATGACGATTGCAGAATGAGTCAATTTAAGAGTTTTGTGTAAATAATACAAAGTAGACATTTTGTTAAAGTCTGATTCGGAAGTTTATAATTGTTATATTCAAATATTTCACCATATTACATAACCTAACATTTTAATTTCCAATTAAAAAAAAACCAAGTGTAAATGCGTTCAATGAAGAGCTGAGCTAAGCAAAACAGCCGTCGGCGTCACGTCAATCAGAATTTTTTATTTCTCCCTTTGCCTCTTGCGTACCACCGGTGGTACGCGTACCACTGGTTGGGAAACACTGGTGTAGTGCATATATAATGTAGAGTAAGTTAATTCAATTCAATTCAAAATATCTTTATTCATTTGTAGTGATATAAATACATGAATAGGTCTAATGTTTATGGGTATTAAATAGTTATAAAAAATTATTTAGCATAAATCTCAGAATTTAACGAAATAGAAATTATAACCCTTAGCTTAGAATACATAGCTTTGTTGATGAGGTACTGCTTAAGTTTCATTTTAAATTTCTTACTTGAGACCTCGTCTGTTACATCATTGGGTATGTTACTGTAAAATTTTGAACCACCGTATGTAGAATTTTTCTTAAAAAGTTGTAAATTGTGGGCGCTTATTGCCAGGCATTCCCGATTTCTGGTATTGTGTTCATAATTGTTTGTTACCAACCAGTTTTGTATCCTGAAATCTATTTTTATAGATAAAACTGTATCAAAAATATTCATTCCATAAGCTGTCATTATTTGTTCTGGTTTTAAATAATCCTCTACTGAAGTTCTGAATTTTAAATTACAAATTTATTTTATTGCTTTTTTTGCACTATAAAAATGGTATTTAAATTATTGGTTGTTGTTGCACCATACAATGATATTCCAAAGGATATCACTGAATGGATAAATAAATAACTTTCAGAGTTCCTTTTATCACAATAATTTTTAAATTAATGCGTAGAGGCCAGAATAAATTTTAGTTAGTAATTTTTCAACATGATGGTTCTATTTAAGTGTGTTTTCTATTTCTAATCCTAAAAATTTAATGCTGTCTTTGACTTCAATTTTTTTGTTGATGATGGTAACGTTAGGTAGAGGTACATTTTGGACTGATCAAGTTTGAAAATTTACAGTATTGTTTTTTTTTTTTCAAAATTCAATAGTAGTAAATAATTTAAATTAAAGAAGCAATTTAAAAATTTTAGGTCAGAATTAAATTTAATTTTTAATTCATTGAGAGTTGAAGCTGTGATTTTTAAATCACATTACAATAATTATGATTGCTTGTATTTTTATAAGCTTAAAGACAAAAAAGTTCTGATTCTGATTCTATGCTAGATTATGCTAAATAATACCTTTCTATTTGGTAACTATAGTTTTGTTCATTTCACAAACTATTGTGCCTTCACCAACAAATTGTGCTTTTGAAATGATGTTGATATGTCAGGAAAACCTAAGTTTATAAAAGAGGCAACTTAAAATATGTTTAAAAAAGTATCATTCTGAGGTGATTTTTTCTAGCAAATTGATTATTTTTAACATCATGCAAATATTAAGTTATTACTTAGTAGGCCTAGCATTTTTAAATAACACTAAGGGCTTGTAGGGGCAAAGGCCCCTAAAAATCCAATTGGTGATGTTATCTTCAAAATTAAGTTTCAATTCATCAAAACTAAAAAGCTGTAGTGTCAAGCCGACAAGCTGTAGTGTGAATTTAACAGTTAGATTTTCTTATGAATATTACCTAATCTTGACTAATGGAGGTATCAAATCAGTAATTAACTAATAATCTCCCGTGTATTAAATACAACAGGTACGGTACTCTATTTTGTGAGATAAATAAAATTTATTGCACTAAGGGACTTCCGGATGCAATAAAATTAGTTTAATGTTAAACATGTACACATAATGAGTTTGTAACTCAATTAAATACAATAGTTCAATAAAACATGACAGAATGGTTATTAGCCCATTAATACTGCACACTTCTGTATCCTGGACCCCTGTCTCCCTACTTCCCCCATGTCCCAGTGCCCCAACCCCCACACTTACCCTATCTCTCATACCCATTGTGAACCGTGCTTCCTGTCCCCCATCTGCCCCCGTGGCCCCAATACCCCCCATGCCCCCAAACTCCTGTGCCCTCCATTCTCCTGTGCCACATGCCTGCCATTCTTCCCCAAGGCAGCCGTGCCCTCTATGTCTCCCATTCCTCCCACGTGTATCCCATGCCCAACTACCTTCCGTGCCCCTGTCATTACCCGTGCTTCATGTATTTCCTACCCCCCCCCCTACTCCCCCACGCCTGTGTGCCCACATGCCCACCCTTCTTCGTCGAGGCCCCCATGCTCTTTATGACCGCCATTCCTCCCCCCCATACTCTACTAACCCCCGTGCCACTGACATTTCTAGTGTTCCTAGTACCTCCATACCCCGTTGCTTCCCATACCCCCGTGCCTCCATGCCCGCCGTTCCTTTCCATGCCTCCCATACCCCCATGCCTGCCATTTCTCCACTTGCCCCCGTTCCCCTCTTTGACCCGTGTTTCCTGTACCCCCTATGGGGCCATTCCACCGTTACGTACGGGACATTTGTACTATGATTTCTTACCTTTGCAATTGTTTAAATCCTATTTGGCTGAACTGAATTTTGATGATTATTATACTATGTCACAAACTGACTTTCATCTAAATTTTGACACTTAGAAATTAATAATATGTTTACTTTTGTGGATGTAATAATAAAAAATATCTTTGTTACGTACGGGACATGTCAAGTCTACCATTACTTTTGATTTCGAGTGAAAAACCCTAAACTCAGCTCAGTTATTGAACATATATTGTTCTAGTATTTTTTTACCAATAAATACTGTTATAACCTTTACCAAAACAATAATTTTAACTCTTAATTTGTTAAAATGTATTAGTAGGGAATTTTTTTATGGCTGTTACATACGGGACAGGCGTTGTTACGTACGGGACTTTTGCAAATAATAGAATGTATTATGTATTATTTTTAAAGAATACTTTATTAATACAATTATACAATGAAGTTTACTTAAATTATTATATTTTTAACCTAATTGGGTGCCTACAGAAATGAAATACAACCATATTTTATGTAGGAATAACAAATTTTTAGGAATTGAATTAACATGGAAATAACATTCCTTAGTGATCCTTAGCTAGACAAGAAGAACCTTTTAAATATGCAGTAAGTAGCCCAACTAAGATATTTATACAAAAGGTAAGAACAGGAATTAAAACCAGCCCTGCAAAACAACATTACAACCAAACATGAAAACTCACATTTTGAAGGAAATTGGCTTTTACAAATCATCAAAAAGAAAAATACCTCTAGCTTGTTTAAGTTGGCAAGATTGTTTTAACAATATCAATTTGGTAAAAACTAATGCAGTAAAATCACCATTTGAAGTGTTTGGGTGAATTTGTTAGCATTTAATGAAACTTCAAATACATTTTCACTTATAACCTTTAGGATTTCTCCAGGGTAAAGTGGTCCTTCATAAGTGGAGGGGTCAGAGCAACATCAGACCAAGCCCATTTTTTACAGATTTTGAGGTAACCATGACAAAACATGTCTAAATTAATGTTCTTTCAGTGCCACAACAAGCCAAGTCCATAGTACCTCATTTTGCCACTAGAATGCGCACTAATCTGTTATTGCACTGAACAGATTGCAACACTGTTTCAGAGCAACAGATGACCAAGTCCGGTTTTGAGGTTATGCCAATGTACAAGGCTTCTTTACCTACATTTTTTTGTACTTAATCGTTGTTTTAATCTTTTAGTTGATTACTATGAGTTGTTTTTTCAATAAATATTATTATCATGTTTTTTCTTCAAAGTTTAATCTTCATTTCAAACCTCCTGCTAAAGATTCATGTAAGGATTGTGATGCGTTTCAAATACAGATCAATGCAGAAACTGACGAAGAAAAAGATCTCTTCACAACTAAAGAAAATCACCTCATTTTAGCTGAAACTGCCAGAGAAGAGCTAAATAATGACAAGGCAGCTGCATCTAATGACACCTATGTTTGTACATACGGCTTACAAAAAGCACTTCCATTTCCAAAAATTATCAACTTCAGTGGCGTATTATAAACGCAACATGTACATGTATAACTTTGGGGTGCATAGCTTCAATGACTCAACGGCCCACATGTATGTTTATGATGAGACCGAAGGAGGAAGAGGGGCAGAAGATATTTCAAGCTGTCTTACTAAGCATTTACGAGAAAATGCAAAGGAACACAAAAATATTGTTCTATTTTCAGACAGTTGTGGCAATCAGAACCGTAACATAAAAACTTCATTGACCATGTTGAAACTTGTGCAGGATCCAGCGATTAAAGCTGAAAAGATAGACTTAAAGTACATGGTTCCTGGACATTCTTTCCTCCCTAATGATACAGATTTTGGGATGATTGAACGAGCCAGTCAAAAGAATCACCAAATATGGGAGCCACAAACCTGGATTGATATTATTAAAACTTCTAAGCGTAAAGCGCCTCACTTTGAAGTACATCCCATGAGTAGAGATGAATTTGTAAGCACAAATTCTTGAGCTTTAGAAGAAGTCATAACTAATCGAAAAAAGGCTACTGATGGTGAAGCTGTCAACTGGTTGAAAATTAGATAGATGCGGTTTGAAAGAAGTAAACCTTTTGAAATACAGTTTAAACATTCCTTCGAAAAGGACGCTCCATTTAGAATAGAACCATCAACTTAAAACAAGACTCAAGTTGAAATCACTTTTTGATGTTGTACAAGAACCTCTCTATCAACATCGCAGATCAGTTACTGTGGCAAAGAAGAATGACATGTTGTCGCTTCTACAGTTCACCCCAGGACGTCATCATGGTTACTTCAGAAATCTTCCGGTTGACGTTGCAACAAGATCCAAACGCCCAGCAGACGCCGATGAAGAGGATGATGATAATGACGAAGTTATCTATGAATAAGTTCCCTTTATTATAAATATAGTTTGAATGGACTAAAACTTATTTTTACTACTCACATGTAGGGTCTTCATAATTTTTTTTTAATTGATAAATACCCCCGTCGCAGCAGACCTGCGTACTCAGCGAATTTCCAATGGAATTTCAGATTATTTACTTTCCCCATAAAAACACCATAGAATCGAGTATGTAGGTTTTCTGCCATTGGGTGTTGTTGGAAAATCTAAGTTAATCAATAATTGGTGAATGTAAACACAAAATTGTATCAAACTCTGGCAATTTTTTATTTTCCCCATAAACCCCATGGGGGTGAGTATGTAGGTTTGCCGCCATATGGGTTTTCTAAGCAAGTATAAGTTAAACCTTATATAGATAATGTACATACCAAATTTGATTAAGTTATGTCAATAAATAAGCAAGATATAGGGTTTTCTTGATTTCCCATAAGAATAACATGGAAAACACTTTTTGGATTTGCCCCGTAACCAGTTATGCTATGATAAAAATTCAAAATACCAAATTGTTTGCTTTTTTAAGCTCTTTTAAATGGTTTCAGTTAAAATTGATGAATTTTAAAAATTAAGGCCCAAAAATGCAAAAAACCCATTTTTGACCCCTTTGAAACCCCATAAAACCCCGTTCCCATAACCCGACAATGCTGGTTGGCGAACTCATGAAAATAGACCTGGTTTTACACCTCCATACCAAATTTCATCAAAATCGGAGGTCCCCTTCAAAAGTTATCAGTACCACGGACACATAGATATATAGATATATAGATAGATAGATATATAGATAGAGATATATATATATATATATATATATATATATATATACATATATATGAAAATGAACGAATATTGTTTTTGGCTTCTGGGGACCTCAAAATGAAAAAGTAAAGTGGTCCTGGGCTTAGGTCTTACCATGGCTACTACCGTAATAGCGTATTCCCTATAGGGAAATTCGCTAAAAGGCCATGTTAATTTTATTTTTGGTATTTTATAAGTGTAAGTCTTTTTATAAAAATAAAAATAAGTTTTACAAAATATCCGGTTTTTATTTAATAACAATAACATTTTAATCCTAACCAAACTCTCAGAAAAACAAAAAACAAACTCCAGGATCAATATGTGGATTGATCATAATTTCATTATGTGTTGTCATAGTAAAGTTATAAATTTTAAACTTTGAAGTCATTTTTCTCAAAACTTACTCAAGTGGACTTGGTCTGTTGTTGTTATGAACCCTCCAAGTAACAACGTAGAAGAAATAAATTCCCTGCTAGTTTATTTTGCTCAAATACTCATCTCTGGAGACAAAGCATTTAATCGGGCAAAAATAGATCCATTCATGTATAAAATTTGATGAAATGATTTGATACCAGGTAAAGGAGCTACATTTTCCTAAGGGTTTTTTTTTTTAATCAGTTGTATGTGAAAATATGATCTTCTCCAAAATATTAATAAGGCTAATCTGTGTATTAATAAGCTATTATGTTTCTTTTTGTCCTATTTTCTCAGCTTGTGGGAATCGTAGGATAAATCTGGATGTACCGTTAGAAAGGCAGTGTCCTGATGATGAGCAGAATTTCATCATAATTCACATTGTTCCCCGGGGCTACACCATACAGGCTTTCAAAGTTTCATTCTTAATCTTATGGAAGAAGGGCAATTGCTTGAACCATCAGACAGCTAGTGTTATGCTAACAAAAAACAGAGAGCAGTTGTTTCAGTTATAAAATATTTTAAACTGCTTGGGTTCAGAGTTCAGTTCAACTGGTTTTTTGTCGAATATCGATCAGGATTTCTCTGGTATATATCTTAAAATCTCATACCTACATTATCAGAAATACATTGTTCAGCAAAAATAAAAAATCAATGATGACTTAAAACTGTAATCAAAATACAAAAGACTAGTTTAAGTTTTTACTTCATCCGGACATCAGAAACTTTGACCGCCAATGTAACAGAATATACACCAAAGTAAATATGATTAAGAGGTGCTTAAATGTTTAATAGAATAAAATTGCAGTGTAAAGCACTGTAACTTGATCCATTTACAAAAAAAAATTAAATACATCCTTATAGAGTCCTGAAAATATCATTGTAATCACACATTTACTTTTTACTTTCTAGGGGACACCTACGTAACGTTACGTACGGGACAGTTTTAAAATTTCAATTACATTTTGGAATGAGGCAACAAAATTTTTGTAACTACATACAGAGTCAAATATAGGCACCTCATGTTTAGATTATAAATCATTTATTGATATTAATTATATGGTTTGCAAAAATTAAACTTAATCATGTTTCATGTTACGTACGGGACGAATAATTTTAACAATCAAAATTCATGTGTTATAATAACTTGTAATTACATACAACTACTGAATGTCTGCAAATATGAAGTCAACCATTATGACTATTAAATAAAACTCATTCTAACTTTTTAATTGAGGTGTACAGTAGGAAAATGCAGCCTTGAACTTACAGTTTTTATTATAAGTAGAAATCAACTGATAATGTGACTCGTTTAATTGAAGTTATTGCGAAATAGAAGAGTACAAAAAAATCCAATGCAACTTTTCATAGCTTTTTAGATGTTTATGGAACAGAAATTAAACAGTTTATCAGCAACTACTTCCTTAACCCTAGAGAGGTCACGTGGCGTCAAAAGTCCGTTCCGTTTTTTGTTATACTACGCAGTAGGGTGAGGCCATCGATGTATACTACTGGATTGAACTCTAAATGAGCCCCAAACGGTCCGGCGTGGATAGCGCTGTAGGGCAACTGCGGAATCAGCGTCATTTCAACGACAGTGCGCGCCGCCGTTTACACGCTCCTGTACCACAAGAGAGTGGATAAAGTGCATTGAAATATATATATTCCGTTTCTATATTAAATACTAAATCCAACAGTGTAAATATTTTTTAGTTCCTAAACTAAAGGTAATTATTAAAGGTGGAAATGTTTGAGAATCAATTTAGTCGGACATGGAAAAGTCACTAAGCGAGGATTTTTTTTTTTTTTGGGTCAGAAACAAACTTTCAGCGGGAAAGTTGTAGCCAATGAGACGAATTTCATGATTCGATCAAGAAACTTACGATAAAATGACTAGATCGTTGGCAATCGAATAAGTAATAGTGGCGCGACGAAGTTCATTTTGAGCCTCGTGATCTCACTGAGGCTACCGCCGGTTTCTGGAGCTACAAATCTCGTAGTTCATTCGATAATTATTGGTTGATGTGTACAAATAAACATTTTTAATTAATTCATTAATTTATTTTGACATTTGCAATTAAAATGCTGTGAAATATTAACGATTCATTACAAAATAATTGGGTTAACTCAACAGTTACATCGAATATAAAAACCAGCTACAAATGACAAGGAATCAAGGAATCGTAAGAAAATAAAAATAATTTTACCATGTTTGCCTTTTTGTTCAAAAATGTTTAGTAGACCTATTCTTAGATGTTTTTAGTTATAAAAAGTTACAAATTAGTTTTAAGCTTTGATCAATAAAGTATATGATTATAAAATGTAACTTACCATTTTCATTTGTTTGTAACCTCACCCTACACTTATGAACGTTTACTAAAAAGACATAGTCGTCTTGAAATTTGGATTTTATACTACAACAAAAACATTTGTATCAATAAATTTTAATGTTACATATAATTTTAAAAATGTCGATATACTGGGCTTCATTGTATTTCATAATAGAACAAACTGTGTTACTGTATTGTGTAAAATAATATGTATTCAAACACTTATTTTAAATTCATAAATTGTAAGATTTTGAAATAAAAAGTAAGAGAAAATGGTTTAAAGAATTGCCATAATTTACAAAGGGTTAAATCCATTCATAGAAGCAATTATTGGAAATGACATTCCACTTAAATTCCAAGTTTTAATTAATTTTAAAATTAAAATAACGATAAATAGTAGCCAATATGTGTGTCTATGGAAGCAGAGTATACTTGAGAACACGAATCAAAAGATTTTGTATAAATAAAAAATTCCATTGCCTTAAAAATGTAATTTTAGTAAGCGCGCGTCACGATTTTCCCTATGCTGCCCGTGTTAGCGGCCGGCGCTGTTGCCCTACAGCGCTCATCTCGGCCGGACCGCGAATCGGTTCGCTGCAACACGGGCGCGAGCAATCCAGTAATATACATCGATGGGTGAGGCAGCGCGATGTCGGTCAGTGTATTCTCCCTCCACCTTCCCCTACCCCAACCAGCAAAATATCGATCGGTCCGCTGCGAGCATTCGATCAGTGCGTACGTTTTTTTGTGGAGCGCGGTCGTTTTGATATCATTTGACTAAATGTGTCGTGCAAATTTTGTTTACTAAGAAATAACTAAATTTCATTTTTCTAAATACAGTACACTCTCGTTCATCGGACTCGGCGACATCGGAACTCCGCTTCATCGGAACTGAAAATCTGGATATTATTAATTTTTTTTCTTATGAAATAAATAATTTTTCCGTTTTAGCGCCTTCAATTTTCATTCGTTCTATCCGCAAAACAGTGAAGTATCACATTTTGCATCAAACGTCATCAGGCGTTTCCCATAATCTGTACCCATCGATGTGATTTACGAGGCCGTGGAGTATTCGCACAAAAATAGAAAGAGGAAGGGGTAGGAAGTGAACATCCGGTTCGACCGCTTCCCAAACTGTCATTCAGTCTGTCTCGCGTCACGACTGCAGTGACTGCACCTGTGTTACGTGGACGTCAGTTGACTGCTGAGTTGATGAGTGGAATATGAGTAGACCTATGGAATATGAGAATAAGGATTTTGGATCTTTATTTCCTGTGTTGTTTTTATTCCTATCTGTTCATTGTTACCATGTTCAAAGTTTGAGTGCCGTATTTTCATAAAATCTCTTGTGTTACCTTAAAAAAAGAGTGAATACAATCACGATAGGTCACCGTACGGGCGGAAATGATGACTCACGACGGACTCCGCTTCATCGGAATTTTTTGACATCCGAACCGGCCGTCCGCCACATTAGTTCCGATGAACGAGAGTGTACTGTAATAAAATATTAACTATGTAAATTTGACATTGTCTAAGTAAATAAAAATTAAGTACAATAAGATTTGATTACTCTTTTACTGCATTATACCCCCAATTTACAATTTGCGGTCATTTTGACACCATGCGACCAAATGTGTTGTGCAAATTTTTGTATATATGAAGAAATAACTAAATTTCATTTTCTAAGTAATAAAATACTAACTATGTAAAAGTTACATTATGTCAAAGTAAATAAAAATTATATACAAAAATATTTTATTACTCTTTTACTACTGCAATATATCCCAAAATACATTTGCGGTCATTTTGACGCCATACGACCAAATGTGTCGTGCAAAAGATGCGACCTCTCTAGCGTTAATTAATAATATTAGCTATGAATTTAAAAACAAGCAAATGATTTTTAAATTAGCTTTAAATTTATGAAATGTTATAAATATGAAGAAAAGAAAGAAAGGTATTTGAGAAATAGTAAGATAAAGAGTCACAGGTAGCCAGCCACAGTAGGCTATTCACAGCCTTGTCTAACTATACAGGGTGTTTCCGAACAACCTGGAAATATGTTGTGTATTTGTTCCTTAGGTCAAGACAATAAAAAACATCATATAAACATATGTGCTAAAATGGTTCGTTAGGCCGCTAGCCGCCATTTTGTTTTTTACACATAACAATTTTTATTTCCGTGACGGATGGTTGTATTGAGTTCATATTTGGTATGAACCTTAACAACATCAATATCCATTTTCAGGAAAAAAATTATTTTTTTCCAATATGTATTTTTAAAATGGCGCCCATTTAAAATGTTTAAACTTAAATATCTCAAAACCGGTAAATAGTATCAAACTTTTCTAAAAGGCAAAAAGATGAAGAATTTAATTATCTAACCAATGATACCAAATTTGTGAGGATCTGACGACAAATGAAAGAGAAATTGCCATTTTCCTGCATAAAAACATTTATTTTTCATTAAAATGCATTCAAATTTAGGTTATTTTAGAAGAAAAATCTCGATAACTCCGTTATTTTTTGACCGATCCTTACAAACTTGGTGTAATTAGTTAGATAATTTTATTTATCAACTTTGTTGTACCTTGTAAAATTTTGATAAAATTTACTGTTTTTTAAATATTTGAGGTTAAAAATTTTAATCGACTGCCATTTTGTAATTTTACATTGGACAAAAATAATTTTTTTCCTGAAAATGGACATTGATACCATAAAGGTTTATACCAAATATGAACTTACAGTAATACCACCATCCGTCACGGAAATAAAAATTTTTATGTGTAAAAAACATAATGGCGGCTAGCAGCTTAATGAAGCATTTTGGGGCTTATGTTTATGTGATATTTTGTATTGTCTCAACCTAAGGAACAAAATACACAAAATATTTCCTGGTTGTTCGGAAACACCCTGTATATTTTGAGATGGAAAACGGTTTGTTATTTCAAATTTATACAGACTACCAGACTGTTTGTTAATAAGTCTAGATTGAGTTGATAAATAAAGACTGTTTACCATATCGGAACCAAAAATGTCCCTCCATTCTCTGGACACAGCACAACATATTACTATTTCCTTTACTGATAGGTGTTTGGTAATTTCAATCACCATTTCCATTGGTAGATGCTCCATCATCAACCTGAAACAAATTTTTAAAGTGTTTATAAAATTATGATTTTCAAAATATATGGTTACTTTCCATGAATTTTACCACTTATCAATTTTAATAAACAAATTTGTGTTTCTCCAAGAATTCCCCCTGTCCACTTTACCAAGGGAGTCTATCAAACTAAAATATAAAAATGCATGACTTTTGCTATGATTATTGAAGTCAATTGACAGTTTTTCCAGTGTTCTTGGTTTGTTAGATCAAATCCAGACAGACTATTTTCGAAAAAATCACAATCATTTCACCAGAAACACTTCATTAATACAGTATCCAATTCATAGGACCACTTTTTTTTAAACTTCTCCCTCATATATTTTTCCTCATATAATCTTTAAATAAACTCATATGAGGTGTCATATGGTTTGAAGCACCAGTATCCAGGATCTAAGTATTTCCATTAAATTTTTAACAAGACCACTGCTGTAAGGACGGAACACCGTGCCAGAGAGCAACTTCGAGATTATGACGTCACGATCATGTTCACTTCTGTAAGCACGGAACACCGTGCCACCAGACAACTGACATCTTTACTGCTGAAAGACGGCATACCCTTAAAATGTAGATTGACATACAACATTACCAGTAATGGTGTTCCATACTGTTGGGTCCAGTATCAACTGAAATTTTGATCGAATTTCGATCAGGAGGCGATCTCCAGTATGAATTATTATATATCTTGGGTAAAGTTAACTAATTGCGCATGACTTCAACCTGGCAGCACACAAAACGAGATTTAATCAGAAGGCAATACGCTGGTGTTAGGTAAAGTAATGTTCTGCCAAAGAAGTGAAGTGGTTCTGCCCTGAATCCTTCAAAAAGGTGTTACGCAAGTGGCTGATTCAACGACCCGCTGATAAAAAAAATGTAAACGTGTTTTATAGATTACCTCAAATATGTTTCCTAAAATTCAACAGAGAAGGAAAAAAAAGGATTATAATGCATTTAACTCAGAATCTAGGAACACTGTCATAGGACAGTACAACATTTTAACCGTGATCCAGTGGCACGGATAATCGTGTCACGTCACCAAGTCCCACATAAGCAAACGACGTGTGCCTATATAGACACGAAGCAAAATACGGCGATTTTGCACATCCCAAAATAGCACAAAAGGCCGTAACTAATACTTTTCTTGTTTTCCATCTGTTTAACTGGTTTAATTAACACCAAGAAAGCAATATTATGGTAGAATGGTACTGTTACACGCTAAAATCCAAAGAGTGAAATAGGTCGTTCTTTAGGTGGAAGAATTCCAAAAAAATTTTAAAGAGTGAAAATGTCACTCAAAATGAGCGTAGAAAAAATATATTTTGAGAAGGATGAAATATACTTTTATTAAAAGAATGAAAATTCGATATAGTGCAGAGTGTCTGAATTTTATTTCCAAAAAGAACTGGTTTCGTTCTATTTCGGATGAATCCTGGAGTCACGTGACGTGCATGAGTGACTAGCCTCTCACAGCACATGAGTAAGATTTTCCCTTCGCCATCTTCGTTATGATTAGAGGTTGGTTAGTGGTTCAAGTGGTAAAGTGGTAAAAAGGAAGATTGAAGATTATTTCCATTAAACGCGAACACTAGAGCCTATACCTTTACTTTGCTTTTAATAAGCACCAGTACAGTTCACACGTGTAGCCTAGGGCCTTATGGTGTTCACTGTTAAACTACTCCCATGAGTTGGCCTATGCCAATGTCTGTCTAATTAACTTACATAAATTATAACCCATGTTTATAATCTTACTATCAATTGTCAATAACTAGCTTGATGAGCCAAGCCAAGGATTATACAAGGGTCTGTAAACCCCCTAATTTGGAAAGATTCGTTAGGTTAGGTTTAACGAAAAAAAATCTTTTTATGAAAGAATATTAGTTCTTCATTTAGTGAAAAGTCACTCTTTTGAGTTGTTAATTTCACTCCTTTAAAAATTAAAATCATTCCTTTTAGGATTGATTTTTACTCAAATTTGGACGAAAACATTCACTCTTTTAGTGGGTGATCAAAGTTTCTCTTTTGAGGTAGTGAATTTTCACTCTGAAAAAGTGGCTCAATTTCAACTCTTTAGAAAAGTGGTGAAATGACTCAACAAGAGTGAAAATATCTCCTTTCCCTTTTACAGTGTATGATGAAAACCGTATCCATTGCAACATTGCTTCATCCATTATTTCAATCAGCTGTGCAATATTAAATCTTTATATTGACTTCCGTTTTAACGCTTCACATCCGGAAAACAAAAAAAGTTATACAGCAGACCTGTTGTAGAGAGCAGTTATTCTTATAGGTTGTCTTTACTCAAATATCTAGGCTATGTAGTCACTTACAGATTTATTCAGGGAGTACAAGTACAATTCATTTTTTAACATTACCGATGAATCAATAAAACTTGGTGCGCAAACTTTTGCCTTTAACAATAGAACCAGGGGGACCGAGCTTACGCTCACTCGCCCTCTTCATTTTTGAAAAAAGCTCGTTCCCATAGCTCACTCGACAGGCTGGAGAGTGCTACACTTTGGTGTAATTTTCCTGAACCACAGGTTAAAGATGTAACGCATTAGTTTATATCTACAGTTATCAGCTGATTTTTGTTCAATTTAAAAATCTCCATAAGGATAACATATGAACTTTGAGGGGCTCTAGGACAAAAATTGGGTTTTTCCTAGCCATGGGACCAACTGCAATCGATTTATAATGGCCTAAGCCCCCATAACCGACGAAAAATTAAAAATCCTTGGAGAGAAAAAAAACTTTTTCCCTACAAATATTGCTTGTTTTAGAGTACTGTATAAATAAAAATAATAAATTAGTTTTAGGCTATATCTCGATTCTAAAGAGGACTTCACCCGCGTCAAGCCGCGGCAGAGATACGTTGTCGTACTCCCGCAAAGAAGATATGAAAATTGCAAAGTGTGCCTATGTGACTAGATTAAATTGAAATTTAACTGCATGTAGTATGTAGACTAAGTCAAATCTTGCAAATGTTGAATGAACTACAGACTACAGTACTATTTTTGTAATTATTGTATGATTTTTACGAACTTGTCTTTGTTTCCTTAAGTTGCCATGTTGAAATGTTTTGTAGAATATACTTGTGACGAGATCAATTGCATGTAATATATGTTCAAATATATCAATAAAAATCTTATGTCTTATGATATGGTGCGGCCGCAGGAAATTTGCTCCGAAGACCGGTTGTCGTTTTAGGCAGGGCGCGCACTACTTCGGAATTGGCTCGGATCGGCCGGAATCGGCATTTACCCGCCTACTACATCGGAGTCTCCGGATCGGAATCAGATCGTAGAGCGCGAATGCGTCCCCACTTTTCGCCTGCTCCTACTCATCTTATTCATCTGTTTCTGAATCAGTGCAGGCGAATTGGTGTGGTCTTCCTACACATTAACACGCAGATCACACTGGTTTATTCAACAACACAATTTTCAATATTTCAATAAGAAAATTATGCCTATTCTTATAGCGAATTAATAAGTTATACTGTCTGCTTACGTGAAGAAAAAGGTAACTATTTAGTTGAGCGTCGCCAGCCCCAAAGTTTTCGCTTCCTTGGTTAATAGTTTAAAATGGTGTTCACTTTTATAGATACATTAGTTATTGAGTGTGCAATATATGCCTGTACAGAGTGAAAACGTTTATTTTGGTACAACCCGCAAGTAAATTGGTCCAGTGGAAATCTCAGACGAACTGTCCAAAGGATTGGAAATGTTGGCTTTTTTTCCTTGTTAAATATCCATAAGTATTAATCTGCTTGGACACTCTTCTCTGCACGGAGGTGAACGAGTCATGAACGGTGAACACCGTTCCCTCTTGTGATTGGGAATGGGATCCTATACTTCACACCGATCAGTTCAGGTAGCAGGCCCCGAGGGGGACGGGACGGCGGCCGACCCTCATTAGTACGGCTCAGTGATTTTTATGATAGGTGACGAAATGGGGGGTGACGAAGTGAATGCACACGGCCGCGCCGCAGCCCCGAACCGCCATTGGAGAGCTACACCACCGTGCTCGCGCCACCAGTCCATCTGCGCGATGTTGTGGTGCGCCCTAATCAGTGCACGAAGTCTATCATCCATCAAAAAACAAGACTTTACAATTCCTGAATATTTCTGCGTTTGATTGAAATGAGCGTGGTTTCTTCAGATTACTTCATTAGACGTTTAATACAGTAGTAAACAAAACAAAGGTAATTAATAAACAATTTTTAAATAAATAGTATTTAAAATTTTCCCAATAAGCTTAGCCATTATAAAATACTAAGGCCTAAAACCACGTGGTAGCTCTCCAATAAGGACTCTCGGACCCAGCCAAAGTGCAGGTTTGATATAATATTTCATATACTGTATACCTAAATACATATTACTTGTACCTTACAATAATTTTAATAAAATATTATTATTAATCACTAAAGAGAAGAAAGCAGATTGTGTGCATTAATACAAAATAAATGCAAAAAGGAATGTGTATATTGTACGTGGTTCGACCATGGACGGCGGGTAGGGATACTGGCAGAGGGGTGGGGGGGGGGCTCACACCGGAACTCTGCCCCGGGCCCCAAAAATTCTCTCGGCGGCTCTGGGGAAAATGACAGTTTTTATCGAGTAAACTTATAAGTTTTCCTCAAATTATTTATCTTTATGATGCAAGATAGCAGATCAATGATGGTGTTTGTATGATTTTGAAATTCGTATGAATACAACCAAGCGAATCCTGAAGACTCGAGCACCCATCCAAGGTTGCGGTGTCTTCCTTATAATTTATTCGCCCTCCTAGGCTTGTATGTATCGTCTTCATATTCTAATGATGGACGAATGGTACGGTACGGACGGCAATTTTTAGAAGGGGAGCAAGCATTAGCGTTCATCCTAGCGCGGCGTTCCGTCATGCTGGGCATCCGCCATATTACTATAAACAACGAAATTTACATGGATCAATGACATAAGCACCCTTCGTCAAAAGAAACCTGTTTGGGAGGAGAGTTTGTTAAGTAACTTGCTCGTGGCGAAAAAAATAGTGGTGGTAGGTTTAATTTTTTTTCGAGAGAATAAGAGAAAAAATCAGATAAAAACAATATTTATATAGAATAGTATTTTTTTTCTGAGTATTTATTTGTGAATATAAATTTGTACTCATTATAAAATCTTGACCTTGCCAATGCAAATTGTAATTTGTTGATTCTGGCAAATAAATGACATATGACTTATTACTTATTTTCAAGAATTTAAGTTGTTAAGTTCAACTTATGGTACTTATCCATATCTTTCAACATTAATACACCCATTCATGTGAAGTCCTTTTAACAGCTAGGCCTATATTCTCCATTGCCAGCTATATAGGAAAAACGACCAAAATCTTTCACAACGGCCGAATTCTGAGGGTGCACCCACTCTACATGCCGATGCCAGTCGTCCATGCATGGATGCTTCCGGCACGGCAGCTCGGAAATGCTGTTTGTTCTACCCGACTTTTTGCAAGACAGTGTATCTGTGCATACTTTGCTTCAAAATCTATAGCTTGGCCTAAAAAAATATTTAGATCGAATTCAATTAAAATACATTTATTTAGATTTCAAAATAATATCAGTAATTTAAGACCAAATTTTGTGGAATACATGATCATTACAGATAACTCGTTTTTATTTTTACTACACAAAGTCTTGAAGCTTCAATTCTTGGAATCAGAATGTCTTTGTTGCCGGACGCGCCTATTGTTATCTGATCAGATAAAACTTTTCTCACTACCTACCCAGGTTATTCATACCCGGAGATTACCGATTGTTGCGCGTTCCCGATAATTTTAATAATAATATTTTAGGTCAGTTTAATGAAATACCGAACGGTGAACAACTATGTCCTTCCAGTTTTATAAAAACTGTTTATGTTTTAAATAAAGTTCTGAATTGACATGTCAAAAAAAACTAAGCGGTGCAGAATAACGGAAACGTAAAAGCATAATATACGAAGAAAATATCCTTAATTCTAAGGAATACTTAAAATTATTAATTGGAAACAAATACTTTCCGAATATGTTTTAACAGCTGCAATTCCCTAGTTTTTATTTTAAATACTGAGTGATCAGTACAGATCTATTTATGGTCTACCACAGTTAACACTAACGGTACCAACATCTTATGAACTTGGGTGTGAAATCAAGGTGAAGCGCCGAGGTGAAATCAAGGTGAGTCATTTTTATCATGAGTTACCCGAAAGCCGAAGGGGAGCAATGTCGGGGTGCTGGGGGGGGGGGGGGGTCGGGGATAGCATGGTGTTGGAAAGTAGGTGGGGGCGGCAAATTAGGTCTTTCACGGGCGCTAAAAAACTCACGAGCCGCCCCTGCGGGCCACAGGTGAATTACATCCCATAAGAGCAATGGTGTTTTTGTTGGTTAAAAAAGAGTTTAAAACCCAGCATTTTACTCTTTGTTAGGCCTAACTATTACATTTCCTAACAAAACTAACACTTTTTAACAACACCCCAAGGCAGCAAAACTACCTACATACCCATTCCTATGGTGTATATGGGGAAAATACAATATCTCAAGATTGTTTGGAAATTCGCTGAGTACGCAGGTCTGCTGCGACGGGTGTATTACACTTAGTAATTTTTATTTCCGTAATGGATTGTTAACTTATTAGTGGACCTAACATAAAAGTAACTTATAAGTGCACTAGTCCATAGTTTATGTAGCATTGCACGTGTCATTTCATTTCATTTATTCAGTCACAGAGTACACCATATACAAAGGTAATACCTTAATGGTAGGTGACAAGTCAGTTGCTTAAATCTAACAATCATTGCTGACAAGACAACTTATTCTGATAAACAAGGAAGTTTAAACTATTAAAGTTGTTGTTTTAAGTATATTTCCCATGTCAGCACTGAGAAACTCATCAACAATGTAAAACATATTGTTAGCTAGGTAGGCCTATTTAGTGAGGGTTCTTTTAAACTTTACTTGAGAGAAATCTTTTACTTCAGAAGGAAGTTTATTATAAAGACGAATACCCTGGTATGACGGAGATCTCTCTAAGGCAGATGACTTATGGAGTGGATATTGAAGTTGGTTGTTTCTTGTTGTTCTAAATTCAAATCTCAGTTGTGGTGAGATTTGACTAAAATGAATTTATGCAGATTATTTTTCACAAACAGGAGAGTATATAGGATGTATATGCAAGGCAATGGTAAGATATTCGATTTTCTAAACAGAGGTCTGCTTGGGGTAATATGGTTTACGTGCATCATTGTGCGTATTATACTTTTTTGGATCTTGAAAACAGAATCACTGGACTGTGAGTTGCCCCAAAAAATTATACCATAGGTTAAGTGTGAGAAGATGTATGCATAATAAACCATCTTTAGGGTTGCAAAATCTACAGTTCTGTCAAATTAAAATTCAACTCCCCCCCAAACATACATGATAAGCATTTTTCTAGTAAAGTTTGCACTCACATCTCCTACCTGTTCTCGGAGCGGAAATGTTCAGGTATTATAATAGGCTATTATTTATAAACTAAACACAATCGTTTTGTAGACAGAGAACCAGTAAAAACTGCATCTAAAGTACCATAATAAAGGTTTTATTTTTCAAATTAATGAGTTAAGGATACTGTAAGCTTTGTTCCCCAGGAGGAGGCTATATTAAACTAATCTTCATTTAGGCCTTCGAGCAATGTGTCAGTTGAAATGTTATGTTACATTTTCTTATTAGGAATTCAATATTATTTCTTATATTTTATAAGAACTAAAAAAATATATTAATTAGAATATCATCCCAAATTTCCTTAATTAAATATCACCACTTTTAAACTATTCAGAACAAAAATTCCTCGATATTCACATAGATAGAAAACTTAATTGGACAAAAGATATTGATTTTTTTACAAGAAAACTTAGTTCAACAAAATGTGCACTGAGTATACTTTGTAAAGGTATCATCTGCAGATGTTAGTAAGGCTATGTAGGAGGCCTGTACTCCCTGATGGTCGCAGCTTAACTCAATAACTTGCCGACTCATGCAATAGTTCAAATAGGCTCAAGATAATGTGATGACATTGATCGACAACACTTTGAAAAAAAGTGAAAAGAAAAAACTCAATTAATACCCTCTCTGCTAAGCTATGGAATTAATTATGCTCTGTGCTGCAGCAGCAGATGCACATAGAGCATTGATATGCAAAAATTCAATTATAAGAGTTTTGTCACAGAGTGCACCGCAAACAAAATGCAAGGTAGTTTCCAACAATTTTAAAATTGTAACTGTCCCTTCCATTTTTATTCTAGAAATTCTGAAAAGTGTTTTTGAGAATCCAACATTTTTTTGAAAATATAGTTTCAGGCATAGTTAAGTCCTAAAACACAAAAAACCAAAACTCATTTCAATATCCCCAAGGCCTACATAGTTTGTCAAAATATAAAAAAATTTCCACTATGTGTGATTAAAAATATATAATAGACGTAAGATTTTATAAAAAACTTTTTCCATTTAAGTTTATATCTTGTATAAAAAACATCTTGCTTAAAAATCGCATTACACCTTGAATGAATTTTTTTATGATAATTTTGGTGACATTCATGACTCAGGTTGCAGTTTGCCTAGGTAAATAGATGAATAAATAAATAATAAATATATAAATTTATTCACCTCAGACATGTAAACATGCGTTAGGCAGACTTAATCTAACTTAAATTTATAATACATAATAATAATGATAATGCTTTATTGACAGGTATCAATAAGATACATAGCAATAATAATTAATTCAACTTAATAATACAGAGTGTCTACTGCCAAGTAGATACAAAAATATGTGACTTTTCGATGACTTTTGGGGGTGAAAAATGTAAAAAATCAGGGACTTTTTCATTGTCTATTTAGAAAATTTTGGGGTGAAATTGCTAAAGTCGCAAAACTTTTGCTCACAATCGCATTATTTTCACAATTTATACAAAAAATCTGTGACTTTTCTTACATTTTAAGGAAAAATAAGTGACTTTTTGGTGACTTCTGTGACCCCTAACTAAAATAAGTGACTTTCGGTGGCTTTTGGTGACTTCAGTGACCAGTAGACACAATGTAATAATTTTTAATTTTAACTATGATGTCCAAAAATCTTTAGGTAGGCAATCATCAACATTGTATGGTGCTTTCATTAGTAATTTTTCAATTAATCTTCTTTTAAATATTTTTACTGGCAGTTCCAACCAAATCAAGGGCATTGTATTAAATAATTTTTCTTCCATAAATTGAAGATTTTGTTGAGATTTTGTGTATTTGCATAAAGAAGTTTTTAATTTATTTCTGTTTCTTGTTTCATATGAATGATTAAAAGAACTTTTAGGTTGATTGTTAATTTTTTTACATAGGTTAATTAGCATAGGTTTTGTATGCTAATTTTTTTCTATATGGTTTCTTCTTTTTCATCAATATAAATTCTTTGTTTTCTTCTCTTTTACATAAAAACTTTCAAGTGAGTATAAAGGTTCTCCCTCAAGTAAATGTTTTAACACTTTCAATTCTTTTGATGATTTTATTTATAATTTGTTTTTATAAAATTTATAATTTTCTGTGATATTTTCATAGGGAGATTTTTCATATCAAACTGCTCTATGAAATTTTGTAGGAATTATCGTTGAATTTCTGGTCTGGTATTTATATTTACATTCCTCATGTATGAATTCTTTATTCTTCAAATAAAATTTTGCCATTTCATAAATGTACAAGCCAAATACTGTTATAATTCTGTTGTTTTTAAATAAATTGTAACAATGTTCCAAACGGTGTGTACATAATTTATAATTCTGATTGCTCTTTTTTGTATTCTAAAAATTTTTGTCTAATTTTTTATGGAAGAATTGAAAAAATACTGGTAAACAATAATTTAAAGTGTTTTGAAAGTAAGCAAAATAACACATTTTTAGAATATTTCTATCCACACATTTTGAAAGGATTCTAAGACTAAAACATACTGAATTTAATTTCTTTACTATATTTTCGACGCTGGTGTTCCATGAAAATTTTTCATCAATTTTTATACCAAGGAGGGTTGAGCTTTTTACAACTGGAATCTTTTCATTTTCACAGTGTATTTCTTTTATTTCATTTAATTTATAGTAATGCCAATTGGTTTTAGTGTCAAGTAAAAGGCATATAAAACACATTTAAATTTGGTTTAAAACACCTACTATATTGTGCAAATTAGTAAAGTGAGTATGACTGGAGGGTGGGTGTCCACATCCCTATTTGATCATATCTAAACTTGAGTGGCAACTCAATAATTTTTAGGGTTTAACTTTTTACTGTGACATTAAAATCTAACAAACTGATTTTTGCTATGAAATCAGATACAGTTACAACTTTACCAAAGATATAAAGGGTGCAGTTCCATATAGAACCTATACTGTACTACATTGAATAGTAAAAATCCATCGATATGGTAAATATATCAATCGCATCAAATATTGAGGTAAGGCTACTACATTTATACATCATATATCGATACTGGAATGATCTGCAGTTCCTTACAGACCCTAAACTACTATCGAATGAAAAATATAACTTATTGATGTGATAGACATAGGCCTAAGTTATTGATTGGATCAACTGCCAATACATTGAATATCAATTGAAAAGTAAAATTTATAAAGTCAAAAATCTAATATCAAATTAAAAAACTAAAAATGATTCAATAACAATATTTACAGTAAGTCTAACATAGTAGTTTTTTTATTTTTTATTTGGAATTAAAAAGTAACAACATTTTTTGATGACAATAAAATATACCAACTGATAAGTAACTTAATTGATAACAACTAAAATAAGCTTATTAAAAAAGACTTAACTTAAATAACAAAAGACAAATCAACTAACTTAATAGCCTCTTTTTTTTTTGTTACATCTGCGTCCTCACTACAATCTGATGATCAGGGAATCATCAGGTTCTCTTGTAGGAACATCTATTTTCATCTTCTCCACGTGAGCTCAAGTGCTCACCGATGTGTTGATATGTGTAGCTGTTTATGAATTATGTGACTGAATAATAAGACCAATCTGTCTAGTAGGCCTATAATGTTTGAGTAACTTATGGGGAGAAATTTTGTTTAGCTCTTTACTTCCAAATTTACTGTGTACAAGTCTATAATTTAAAACTACCTTTCCACAAAACAACACTAATTTACTAATAATAAATACAACTCAAATTCAGTGTGATGGATAACTTAAATCAATCTTATTGTGTCTACATCCCTATATCAATAGATTTTTCCATTCAATAGTAAATAAGGCTCTTTACGGAACTGCACCTGCATTGAGTGAAGACAGTGTTAACTTATATCATAACGTAGTGGCAATGGTATGTAAAAGGAACACTTGCAACTAAGTTATCAATAATTGTTGAAATAGGTGTGTGCCTTCAATTTCTTCGATCGTCCATAAATCACATCAAAACTTTGGCACAGGAGGCCTAGTTGTCGTCATTATTGTAAACTAATGAGGAATCAAATCATATCAGACCTAACTTTGGATTATATCATCTAGGCTCTCAATCAACAATAAATTAGTGGCACTTCAAATGGAAATTGTCACTCTGATCCCAATCTTTTATAGGTATATTGCATTGCCACAATAAGTCCAAACAAATTTTAATAGGTTTGAAGAATCATTAAAGCTATTTTTGCTTAGGTATGGTTTGTAGAAAGAGGCGATTTGTAGGGTTCTCTTCAATTTAGTATGATTTGTAAAAACCACCCTTATCCCACCTTAACAACGCATGGCATGAACACGATTGTAGTGGAACGTATAATTAGGGTTACCATAATTTTTGAGGCCAACCCCGAGCATTTTTGTTGTACCATATGACTCACTAACTGAACCATACTCCACTCCCTCCTCCCTCCTTGGTGAATTCAGGAAAAAAATAAGACACATTTATGTTTCACAAATTTAAAAATAATACAGTAATCTAATATTTGTTAGGCAAGATGATGAAACAGAACCAGATTGAGTAACCATTAATTGTGCTTAAAAAATATTCCTATCCAAGCACATCACACAACCTCTTTTAAACATCATTTATAACTGTTCAAACATTTTTAATGTATTGCCTGCAGGTCCTAAGGCGGATTTGCCATTTCCGAAATTTCGAAAGCAACTGAAGGAGTTTCTGATCGACAGGGCACATTACAGTACCTATCTATGATTTTCTTTACCAGAGGAATTATTTTTTTATTTTGTGTGTGTGTCAATGCAATTTTGTTTTGTCCATGGCAAATACTTTAGAGTGAACAGGAAGAGCTTCATTATCATAAAATAATGTACTTCGTTCAGAGAATCCAAAATACATTATAGGCTATGTCGTTGGATAACCTAACTTAGATATGGCTCCTATACTTCCCAGGATTAAAGATCATCAGTGTAAGTTAACATAATTTTTATTAACTGCTTTCATTCCATCACTATTATTCCCTCTGAAGCCCAAAAAGGGTGCAGTTTCATAACTGGGCTACGGTATTATCGAATAAAAGGCTAAACTTTGCTATCCGACTCCACCGTTATTATCAATGTCGAAATTTTGATATTGCGATAATATTGCTAAGTATTCTATTGATGATACAATTACACGATACGATTATGATTTTATCACCTGATTTAGTTTTGTTGTAATATAATTAAATATACCTTTTGACAATAAAACAAATATATTGCAAACAATTAACTGAAAATAAAAAAAACAACTACAAATTTTAGTTAATGTAACCTGTAATATTATCAAAGAACAACACAAAATAGGCCTAAACTACGAAAGTTTATTATGTAAGTTAGGTATCTTAAGTGTGAGAAGAAGCAGACTTCGTTAGAGTTAAAATGGCGTCCACCAAACAAATGCAGCCAAATACGAATCAGAAAGATATTTTTAGCTATTGTATTGAAGGAATATGTGTTTTAAATGTTTCCAAACACCATTGAATTTGTTGTTATACATCGCTGTCAATAAGAGTGACGGAGGTTTACGGTTAGTTTGTTAGGTTAGATTATTATTATGAGTAGGCCCTATAGTACATTTAATTACCTTATTTCTTATTATTGTATTATGCATATCTTAACTCAAGGATTACAACTATCAAATAATCGCAATATCAAAATCTCCACATCCATAATATTGGTGGAGTCGGATAACAAAGTTTCGCCGAATAAAAATATTGATCAATCCAATTAATATAGTATGGGATCGAAAATTACTGTCAAATACAAATTTTACCCCAACAAAATTTGTTCTAATCCCAATCTATCACAACATAAACTAATCTCTATTAAGTAATGTGAAGGACCAGCCTATGCCCAGAAAATTTTAAACGTGAGAGTAGATCACACGTACCGCAAAAAAAAAAACAAAATGTTTTTGTTTATCGATACATTGGAAACTGTTTTCTTAGGGTGGGTTTACACGTGAGAGTTTTTCACTCTTGGAGAGTGGTTAGTTACTCTCATAAAAATCTCAGACAGCTGTTGATAGTACTCGCAGAAAACTGTCTGGGATTAACAATCTTGGAAAATTTCCTTGTTGTGTAAACACCTCTGCGAGTACCTGCTGAAAGTACAAAACTCTCTGAGAGTGAAAAACTCTCACTTGTAAACCTACCTTTATATTATGGCCTAGACGTCATAAAATAACGGCATAAATATTTTTTAACATGCAGGTGGCATGTAAATGCAGAAATAATTTAACTGAACCTTTGCCTATCAATTAGTACAAAGCCTAACTTATTTTAGCTTTGTTTTCAGAATGTAAATAGACCTAGACTAAAAATTTGGGAATTTTGTAGGAAATCATTATTTTTCTTATGTCAACTTTCCTGTTAATTTCAAGTTACTTATAGCCTAGGTCACACAAACTATCTATCGGAATGCTAAAAAGAAAACACATAGGCCCTAACTTACTAAACTTCATTTATAATTCCTCCTTTAAAATAAATTAATTTTTTATCAAGTACTTAACTGTTTAACTGAAATGAGCCCAACAATCAGTGTTTCCACTCGACAAAAACTAATATCCCGCTGGCCCATCAAAAAAATCCCGTTTTATCCCGCTAATATGCGTCAAAATATCCCCCTTATCCGAAAAAAAATCCCGTTTTGCTGTTCCATTATAAAAAGAACACAAGTTTCATATAACGTTAATAATTGAAGAGTATTGCATGTTTACCAAAGTCATTATTATAGTAAGATGCACGAAAATAGTCCGATGGAAATTTTAACAGCTGTGTCTCCCCTCACCCCCCTCTCCCTGCAATGTTGTCATTTTTTGTTATGTTTACCATGTGTAATACAGTATAAAAATGTGTTTCAGTATAAATTTGACAACAATGTTTCGAGCCTCATCGGACTATTTTCATGACAAGGTCTGTAAAGGAAGAATCATAACTTCTTCCAAGGTCAGCCGTATAGCTTTTTTTGTGTTCCGGATATGAAGCATCTAAACTAAAACGGAAGTCAAGTTACGTTATAATATTTACCATTACACAGCTGATTAAGAAAGAGAATGAAGCAGTCTTGCCACGGGTACGATATTTATCGTAACGACGCCATATTACTCTACTTTAAATTTGGATTATTAGTTGATAACAAACCATTAGGTAATGACCAAATTACAAATTATCAATCAAGGTAAATCTAAAACCATAAATTCTACCCTATTTTGCTTTGAAATCCCTTATTTTAGTAATTGTTGAGACAAAAAATTCCCAACGCAAACGAGAACGATTTTTGTTTGCTGTTTTGTTGGCAACACTTGCCGGTAGGCGACATCCATGGATGTCGCAGAAAGTGACACCATTGCTCTTATGGGATGCGGCTCTCCTGGCCCTGGCCTATAGTCTCCTTGTTTTCGTGAATCCTACCATTGACTAAGGATTTAGATGTATATTCAATGATCCTACTATAGACCCGTTCACGTTCATCCACAGAAAAAGCGGTTTGTTTACGTTTTGCCAACTTTGCCAATCACGTGACTAATTCCAGACATTTCTTTTGTGGGATTTGTCACGTGATAGACAAAAACATAAACAAACCGCTTTGCGGTGGATGCTTGTGAACGCGCTCATTGGTTGGCAAATAATCTCTACTTTTAAACGTTATGCTGCTGACTTTATAGATAATTTATGGGTCCTCTAGAGATTTGTTAAATTTCTGAATATTTTTATGATTTAAACTAAGCCTGCAGTCATGGATAGATGAAATAATGAGCGTTACATATAAAAACTTCTTTTAAAGAACTTTATTACGTCAGCTATACTCTTTCTAAATATCTGCATTATCAATTTCATCATACATAAGGTTAGAAGAAAAATACAGGCTCAAATAAATTTATTCAAATATCTTTCAACTAAAATAGAGTCCTTTGAATTTACTGAATAAAAACTTATTACTTCATTAAATTAAAACAACAATGTGTTTATTTAAATATGTCTTGTTTGAAACTGATTTCCCTATTTTCGTCTTCTAGTTGCATTTCTTTTCTTACCTTTTACTGTTTTCGAAAATAGAGATCCGTAATGAACTAGGACCACAAGCTTTAAACTTTTAAGGCAAGAAACACCAAAAGACCTTTATCACATAAAAAAAATATTATAAAAACGGTAAGACACCAACAATCATAATCATGGCACTATGAGTTTCAAATTAAATAGTACATGGATCACTCACAACAACAGTAATACATTTCTTTCTACTTAAAAAATGTGAGTGTGATAATTCTACAGAAAAATATGTAAAAAATGTTTAATACTTAGGTGTAGAAAAAAAAACTATCAAATAATACAATAAATATTAATATAATAACTTAACCAGGATATCCACAGAAAATTTGTCATTAATTTCCCTGACCATTTACCATCGATTTCTCTTAAAATCATGATACATTATACATAAAAAATTGAAATATTAGGTAATTTAATTCACAGAAAAGAATAAAACATTTATAACCAGATTACAATTACGGTAGAGTGACCAATCTTTCAAAAGTACATTATTCATAAAAGTTTATTGATTTAAAATTCTTCCATCTGGTAAACTTGAAGTGCTTGGGACAGGATGTACTTTATATCTACTCAAGATTTTGGGACAAACACAATTGTCTTAGGGACAGATAACAGATGCTATTTTGCTAAGAACTGCTAAAGAATTGGTCGTTGACCGACCGTTCCTTCTCCCTATCCACAGTATCTAGAATATTCTAGATTTCTTGTCCCTATCCAATCAGAAAGTTAAACTCTCCCACAGAGTACGAAATAGGCATTTCACAATTTTCCAAAATAGTATAACAATCAGATGTTTGTACATTTTGACGGGAAGTGGTGTAAGAAAAAAATTTAATGAATCATCAGCTGTAATTTTTTTTGTGCTGCAGTTGTATTACTTAAAAAAAGTTGTCTGTAAACTTAAAATATCCCGCTAAATCCCGTTTTCCTCTTCATAAAAATCCCGTTTTATCTCGCATCCCGTTTTCATCCCGCTCAGGGTCTAAAAATCCCGTTAACGGGATAAAAATCCCGCGAATGGAAACACTGCCAACAATTCACTGAAATATTATGAAAACAGAGACGACACAGACAACGTTACGTTTAACGGACACGGTAGATAAATATCCGACCCGTTCCCTTGGTCGAGCTGAAAATCCCTTTTTATCCCGTCAGCATTTGAAACCGTGTCTTCCCACAAAAATAGGCCTATACATTTACTTTCAGCGCAATTCTTTTTCAAATATATACAAGTCTATAATTGTACAACACAAGAATAACATCAAATTACATTTTAGTAAATTTGTTTTTTTCCTTTCTCCTAAATTACACAACTTTTAAAATTAGCAATAATAAAAAATCCCCAAGAAATATCTCCTATTTGGAACAACCCCCACAACTGGCAACACTGCGTGAACTGTTGTTCGCTAGAATTGAATGTTAAGAACCATTAAGGATTCGATCTTTTCCTACCGTTCATTTTTGTAGGCGCTATCGAGAAATTCAAATGTTCGGTGCTACCGAGAATTTGAAAAATCTAACAACAACTACGTAAAAACGAAATAGTCTACTAGCAACTACGCTTTAGCGACTGCGATATCGTGGGCACTAACGAGAAATTTTAATAATTGTGTAGGCGCTAATCAAATATTTAAATTTTCATTTTTCCCGCCTTTTCGTAGCTGCTATGAGAACATTCAGTTTTAGTTGCTACGTTTAATTTCACTTTGTAGTTGCTACGTGCGTAGCTACTATGATACCCCGCCAATTGCTTATAACATCGCAAGACTGGAATAAACACAGTTTTTGTTTTGAGCTATAGAATCAACATGTATTGAAAGGCTAGATAACCACAAATTCATATAAGGTCAATGGAGTCGGGAATTTATACATGTTTTAACGTCATTCAAGGACTATTAAAAATTTTATTTTACAATAAAAATTATTTTACTATCGTTGGTTGCCGATCTTGAACAGAACCGTAACCATGTTGACTTGGTTGAACCATTTGAACCTTCGGTAACCAAGTCTCTATTTTTCAATTAAATTTTAATAATAGCAAATTTTAACAAAATCAAAGGATGAACCCTATTTTTAACTGTTTTGTATAAAAATGTATGATAGAGTATACATATACTTTACATTATATTTTGGCCGATGCGAAATGAGTGTAGCGATAGTCAGACATAGCAACAACAATCACGGCCATCTCTATTCTCTAGTAAACTCTCTACTAGAAATGGCCTTGCACCAATACGATATACAGCCAATACTAAGTTATTTGACTTTGATATTTGGCTCTAATGCAACAAATTTTGTAAATTTAAAGCCAAACTAAAGTTAGGATCTTAAAATATACTGTTTTAGAGGAGTAAAAACCGAAATTCTCTGTCTTTTACCCAACTGATTTTAAAATCGATATTTTTAGTAAGAAAAATCGATGTCAAAAAATATCGTCTTCAAAAAATCGATGTATCGAATGGTAAAAATCGATTTTTCCGAAAAATCAATTTTATTTTGCCATCACTAGGTACACCTGGCCCAGATTTGAGGTAGGACGTCCCTGCTACCCCCCCCCCCCCCACCCGCAACTACACTTACAAAATTGTTTATGTTATGATTTTTAATTGGCCAATTTAGTGTTTTTACTTTTGTACGAGGTTTTTTAGTTTATATATGCTGTCTGCTAAATTTTAACTTTATTAAAAAGAAATTCAAAGCCAAACTCAAACACTATTTTTGGCAGGCGTACGTAGCCGCAGTAGGCTATAGGCCTGTTGTAGAAGCGGCAGATTCCATCATTGAAGCGGTATCGCCAGTGTTAGAATCACTCCTGATTACAATTAATTATTTATTTACAACTAAACTATTTGTGCTTTACATTTGGTTAACTATTTAAATCCTATATACTTATTTCATTAAAGTTCCGATGTCGATTAATTAATAGGCTATTAGGCCTGACTATAGACACAGAGCAAAGCGTAATAAAAAAGCCAGCAAGAATAGGCAAAGTTCAACGGGATAGGAAACACCACAGAGTACGTTTATACAACATCTAAACCTCTGGAAGAAAAATACACACTAAAGTAAAATATAGTTGTTTCGAAAACATTGCCCATATTTTAAAAGCCAATGTAAGTGTTGTAAACAAATTGAAAGATTTAGAATGTTTCTAGTTTTTCTGATTTATATAAATTCATATGAACAAACAGCTTTTGGACGGTCTTACTCTGCGCAAAGCGATCGTGCATCATTTCCCGAATGCATTCAGCTAATCTAGGTCACTTTAGAGGTTATGACATATATTTTCAGTCAGCATTCGATACAGTTCTCGTCACTTCTCTTCAAACAACTGTCCATACTGACGATAGGGTCTCTGGCGGCAGGCATTCATATCACTGTACTTTGATGTAGTTGTTACCAAATAAAAGCTAATGTACTTGATCAGCCGCTATGAGCGCTGTTACCAAAGAGAACACGATTGGTGTTGGACCGCAAAATGTAAACTGTATTCCTATAAGTGGACTCGGCAGTCGGTGAACGCTATATCGTTAGTTAACTTGTAATCTTGTTGCTTGGAAAATATTTCTTTATTTACATTTAAATTTGTTATACCAAATTTTATTAAATCTCCACTTCCGTCCAAAACCAGTGCCGGAACGGCGTTCCGGCACCATGACACCCCTGATTATTGGGCACTACCCACCACCTTCAGGTTTTTGGCGATGTTTTGAAAGGATGTAGCGATTCTTGAGCCTTGTAAATTTTTAAAAGTACATAAACACACACGAACACGGACACATAAAAAACAAATAACCTTCAAAACACTCCAATCTACTCCCGACGTTTCGAGAAACTATGTATAAAAAATGTTTCCCGTTATCAAGGGTTCTTGAATTTATTTAATCGAGCCGAGCGTCTGACCACGACTTGAGTCCTCTATCACACCAATAAACGTCCATTTTTAAGAATGTATTTTCAAAATGGCAGCCCTTTTGAATTAAAATTTCTCAAAAACGAAACATTTTATCAACATTTTAAAGAAAAATTTGACAAATTAAATTATCTAAATGATGATACGAAGTTAAGTTGGTCCTCAACTAGTCAACAAATGGCTGAGTTATTGAGATTTTTCTGCAGAAAAAACATTGATTTTGCATTATAATTTATGCAAATTTAAATTATTTTCATAGAAAAATCACAATAACTTCACTATTTATTGTTGGATCTTTACAAACTTGATATCACTGTTTTGATCATTTAATTTGTTAACTTTTTTCCTTAGTAAAATTTTGATAAAATTTGCAGGTTTTGAAGTATTTGAGCTAAAAATTTTTAAATCGCCACCAATTTGGAAATACAGATAAAAAATTCTTTTTCATGGAAATGAAGGTCGGCGTGATGAAGGTTCATGCCAAATATGAACTTGATATAACCATCAAGTAGAAATTATTAAGTGTAAAAAACAAAATGGCGGCTATCAGATTAACAAAGTGTTTTAGGACATATGTTTACTGGAACTTTTAACTTATTTTAATGTGTAGAATAACCTCCTGGATTATTAGAAATTTTTTACAAACATCCTGTATAAAATCCACTCTACCATCCCTCTTTGCGCTCCCACATGCAATGCCTTCCCGATTCATTTTCATTAACTGTATATGCAAAGAAAAAATGTTTTACAAATTTCCTTTTCGAGCTGCATGGTAAAAAAAAATTGAACAAAGTACTTTTTCGTACTGTAATTTGTATAACATTGCACCTAAACCCCGTGGACGGGCCCCCATGGGCCCCCAGGATTTTCCCCCCATGACCCCATTCTGGTCGGGCCTGGATAGTTGCAACAATGAAGGCCCGTTGTCCCTAAAGCGACTCTAGCGATAGTCGCTGAGCGATAGTCGCTAAGCAACAGCCGCTCCAGCACTGGTAGCGTTGTTTCAAATGGGACCGTTGTCCTTGACGCGACTACGACTGGCCATCGATATATACTACTGGATCGCGCGCTGCCACTGCCGGCTGTGCCGGCCGAGGGTTGCGTTCACTAAAAATTGAAGGCGGAGGGTGGCAAAAGCGCTCCGCAGCGAATCACGATAGCATTGTAGCGTCACTTACGCCGTTGTTTTACGTAGTGAAAAATAGTTTTATGACATTTTCAATGTGTGTTATATTTTTTAACTACACGTCCAGTTAGAATAATATTAATAACAGTCTCCAACAATAATTTAATATGTTTTAAAGCTTTTATTGTACATTCTAAAGATCTATTAATATACCCAATAGAAGTTTAACGTATTTAAAAAGTCAATTTGTTAGGATGAAATAAAACAACTATATAGGTATAAAAATTAATTTATTACTGATAAACTCCTGCAAAAAGTAATAAAAAAGCTTAAAACACGCTCACAGGTTACAAAAAAAAAAAAAAAAAAAAAAAAAAAAATAGTCGTTGTTAATGTTTTGTCTTAATCCTAAATTATTCTTTTTTGTTTCCTCTGATGTTTTTCTTTTTGCTATGTGATGGGACAACATCTTAAAAAATACTTTACAAATGTACTTAATCAGAATTATAACATGAGAACCTGTAAACTCATCATTAATCGAATGTGATTGAAAAACACTTTCCTTAAAATAGTTACAAACTCTTACAGTTAGTTTGAAGTTGTTTTCTTTTATACACTAAACTGAATTGAATTTTATTACGAAACTGAAAAAAATGTCTGTTTGATAAAATAATAAACTTTGCATACAGTACCTTTACATTACAGTACCTTACTTTACATACAGTTATAATATTATTTGTTATTACAAATAATATAATAACGAAAACGAAAGCATAATATTGATAATAGGCGACTAACTATTAGCATTAATAAAATCGTATGAACTACAGTTGCAGTTTAAAACAGTTTTGCTTGCAAAATAATGAAATAGGCATAAATAAAATAAGATAATTATATAGATGACAAAAAATATAATTATAAAACTCTAAGTTAAATTAGGCCTACAATGGGGGAACTATCGCGGCTACATGATGTCATAAAACCATTGACGATTGTAACCTATAGCATAATGCAAATATACCTTATCTAAAATGTAAAAAATCTGTTTGTAACCTTAGAAGATAAGAACATAAATTCAAAACTGAAAAGAGAAGATAATAAACAAGTAGTGCCTAACACAATAAAATATACTTACCGATGAAAAGAAATGTCGCTCCCTTTCTTCCATCTTGATACGAAACTAAACGCTGAACAACTTTTTACCATTATAAACTGTTTTTGCATTGCTAATACTACACATCATAACACATGAATAACTAGGTACGAGATACTAAAATCTATTTTCAACATATAGCCTACAATTGAAAATGTGACAAAAACCAGACGAAAAACCCTAAAATAAGACTATAAATTCAGCTTGACCTGTCCGTTGTGAAGCCAGCATAGAAATAACCGCGAAATGCAGCTTTCTTGGGAGATACCACCTAAAATCAGCTGTTAATGTCATGGGAGGCTTTGATCAGCTGATATACATTGGTTTTCAGCAAGTTCTCCTGTGCCATCTTTAGTTCAAGGCCACGCAACACATATATGACGCTTAGTACGATCTGGCGCTCTTGCCACCCAGCTCCTTCAATTCGCCCAGGATGCAACCCGCAATACTCCGCTGTGCGACGACCGGCCCGCTCCACACGGGCCTTATGGGTAGCGCGCGATCCAGTAGTATATATCGATGCGACTGGCGCGGCTAGCGACTATCGATGGTGACTGTAACGGGTCTGGTCTGAGGGCAGGCTCAGTTGTAGTCGCGGAGCGATTCTTGCCAATTTTTCACATGTTTAGTTGTTGATAATAATTTCTTCAAGGAATACGGAAAAGCAATTGAAGATGAAAAGCTTCTAGAAACAGCTTTTATATTAACTAGTGTACTTATTGCTCGAAATCGAGCAATTTAATTTGAACTATGACATGTTAGTGCTAAATACGTTGCATATAGTTCTCCGACCAATTCAATAGTGATAAATTCACCCAAAACTAACCTATTTACAGCTGTAGGAAACAGTTATGTACAGATGTTAATTGTAAATCTAATCCCCATAATAATATTCAAATAGTATAATTTCACATTTAAATTTTAGATTGTGCCCTCATTTTTCGATTCTCATCAATTTTGGCCAAAACAACCACAGACAAGCCCTATATCTATCCATCAACACTAAAACCTCGGTTGAGAATTGTAAAAGGAATTTAATTTTTTTTTAATCAATAAATAAAAACCCCTTAGAGTATTAAAATAAGTATAGATACTCTTAAAATAGCCTTCTTGTCTAGTTGAAAATGTGTCATGAGTACCAACTCGTCGTGCAAATAATATTTCCATGACATCTCATCATTGACTTCCTCAATTGAAAGGGATTTTTTGTTTTACTTCTGCTCCAAACTCATGGTACATTTAAACTCGCATTTCAGCATAAAAATGCACCAGAATCGCTCTATAAAACTCGCTTCTGGGACAACGACGCGATTAGCGACTATCGCTGAGCGACAATCGCTCAGCGATAGTCGCAAGAGTCGCTCCAGGGACAACGCACCTCGATTATGGTTCTGCCTTCTTTGGCATTTTTTCTGACAAAGGCCTAAATAAACCATAAACCACATTGAAAACAGCAATATTCATTGAACCCTTTATACCCAGCATATTGTCAGGCCGGTCCTCCATCGGTTTGATGCTTTTCAGATGTCGCTAATCACTCTTAACGATGTTTATTTTTCAAGGTATACGTTGCAATGACTTTCCCCCCTAATCTAGCACCACATTATTCTGATTTACTATGTCTGATTAGAGAGAGAATGCTGTAATAAAGTTTAAAATTTATTTTAGTAGGAAATCATACTAGATTTGAGGTAAGTGGATGAAACACTTATACGTTTTAATGATTCAGCTGCTTACATCAGAAAATTGTGTTCAAGCAGCATAACTTTCATAATTAGCAACATATTTTCTCCGGCAAGCTGGCTAAATCCTTTCTTCTTTTTTGTAAACCTAATCAGCCTAAGGGATTTTCCTGCATGCCAAGCTAACTAATTCATTTTAATGGACTCACAATATCTTCTCTTAAACCAACCTAACAAACTAGCACCAAAATTTGAATTAACATTAGATTTTCAAGATAGATACTAACGTAAGGTCCTAGATTCAACCCTGAACACATATATTATAGATGTGAACTTAGGGTACGGTAGAGAAAATCTTAAATGCTAGTCAAACAACATACTTCCCCCTACCACCCCACCCTATGTAATGGTCACCCCTACTCACAACTTTGGGAGCTTACAATTCAGTGATGGTACAACTATTATTAACACGTTGAGTGCGGTTTATGATTAATATTGCTTACGCCAGTGGCTGAAATATAGGATTCAAAAATTGTACCTATAAAAGACAAAATTAACATAGGTCTATAACTTTTAGGGTGTCTTTGGACCTACTTTAAAAAAGGGCAAACCTTAGCTATTTTATTTTGTTAGGAAACACACCCTCTGCCAGACAACCGAGATTTACACAATAGACTAATGGCTGAGGGACTGGCCAGACGATGGCTTTGATCAGAGAGTTGGACATGAAATAAAAGTGTAGGCTATTAGAGTTCTTCATTCGGTTAACAACGTGAATGACCTGGTCAGCACTTTATTTCCTTCCACATATGGTACAAAGGCGAATGAATAAGAGGTGATTCTCTGCTAGTTCAACAGCTTTAACTGAGGGTTTTATTACATCCTTTCTTATTCTTTTTACAGATTCAATGAAATAGTCATTGAATTCCCCAGGCCTGATGTTATCAGACTTCTTTAGAGGTAATATTTCACACAAAAGCTATAATTGTTCATTGATTTCCGAAAAATTTAGATGATCGGAAAGCAGAATGATATTTTCTAACGATTCCTTTAATATTTGACTTTTAAGTTTGAGCAATTGTTAATTGCTTAGAATTTCTTTTCTGATTCCTTCTACACATTTGTTACTTTTTTCTCAAAAATTTTAAGGCGGAAAAGCATGACACAAAATCTGGTAGTCTTATTTTCCGATAATATATCCTTAAAGAGTTATGTTCTTTACTTTCAAAAACATTTCAAATAATATGAAACAAGAATGCTTTTTCTGACCATCATTTCAATACTGACTTTTCAGTTTGGCTATTTGTTCATCCCCTAAGGTTTTTCTTCGAATTTTTTGTATGAATTTGTCACTAGCTTGTATATTTTTATTTTTTTCTTTCAATACAGTTATCTTACCAGCTTATTTTAACCTACTAGGTCTTCTACACTATCCATTCTATCTGGAGATCTTGAAAGAGTATATATTTCCTTTCGAGACTTGAACTTTTTAATAATGCTTTACCGTTTCAAAATCATATATTTTACATTTTCGACATCGGTAGATGTTTCCTAGAATACGCAATAGTGATCTGTGATCTGTTTCAATGATAACTTTAGCTTTCCTACCCATATAAATATAAAGTTCATCCCCCATAAGTTTATCAAAGAGATTGCACGAAAACAAGATCGCCAACATTTCTTAGCATTGTTTGCATCTGAATCAAGTTTTAAAAAGCATACTCTGAATCAACATTGTCTAGGATCAATGCCTAACCCTAGGTGAACGATAAACTGTAACTGGCTTATGTGGATCATAGGGCTTTAGTATAATGTTATTAGCAATCAGCCTTTTTAAGTTCTCAAGTAGTTTATTAAGTTATCAACATAGTTTTAATTACCCGTTTTCAAAAATGAACTATTCACTGTCTTTATTCAATTTTCTAAGAGGCTCACATACATCGGGTAGGATTTTATATCTTGACATATGTTTTACCCCAAAAGTATTAAGACAGCCTGTTTATTTTGCTGTGGGGACATATTTACAATGCGGAACCGTCTTTTTCATCAGGTTTAATTAAATCATTATAAGAAATATAATTAAATAATTTATTTTCCACTTACATAATTTCACTTTTCCCTTGGAATGTAACTTACACTAGTTTCTTTTAACATCTGTAGAAGGTTCCAGTGATTCCTGTTAAAATATCATTAGAGTACTAAACACCTTTTAGTCCAGAGGTAATCTCTAACATTCTTTATGAGAAATACTTCCATTACTGTAGAAATCACAAATGGAAGCATCAATAGTGATATTCCCTAGAAGGAGTCTAAGATACTATCATTTTACCGTTCTTTCCAATTAGTTGAATCATTCAAAATACTTTTTTACTGTCCAAACTAAAAAATATGTTTGCATGCTTTAACTCCGGTAACATTGTATCAAGTGATTGAGGTTGTTTTTTGTGTTGCGGGGCAACATTCAGATGAGTTTGGTCGAGGAATAATCTTAATTTGAAGTTTACTTCGCCCTCGTTATACATCACTTATCCATTTTGTATGTCCTATTTCTTTATTATTACCCTTGATCAACCATGTCATTTATTTAAATCGTCTTTCAGTGCAATGGGCATTTGTCTTTTTCTCTGTTTTATAGTCGAGTCATTAGATCAGTTATTTATAAGTCAACCTCTCTATCTCTTATATTTACCGAGTCCTTTAAAACACAGTGTAATCATCTAAAATGTTTGCATTTATTTCAGGCACAAGACTTTGTTTTTGTTCATCGCTATTTAATAATTCTATGCAATTCTGAATCAGTTTAAATGTTTCATAAGCTCTTTAATAATCAGTGATCTTTAATAATTCAGTGATCATACTTAACGACAACGAAATATAGAATACACAGTTTTTTAGTCGTCCTTGCTTTCACTTTGACACTTTCCCTTGGATTTTATTCCTGTCCTACCCGAAAGCCTTAAGTATAGGTGTTATAGTTATAGATTTACTTAGCGTCACATGCTATTCATTCACAATGCTTTAAAATATTTTTTTTCTACAATATTGCATAATGCTCATGTTTCTAAATGAAAACTTACATATTGTTTTTTGCTTCTTTTAATGACTTGTAAAGTTAATACACACACTGTTGTTTTGTAGATGTTTTACTTTTAATACATTACTGTCAACCTCATTTTCTAGATGTGAGAGTTCTTTGACTTTTACTTTATTTGTACAGTGTTGCAAAATGTGCATATTTCTTGCATTTGTAACATTCTTTGCCTCTACCATGACAACCTAATGTTTCTGTGCTCTTCATTATCGCAGAATTAACCTTTTTCCCTACTCAATAGTGTCTTTTGTATTTCAATTTCGCTTTGTTGGCATAACTAGTTTGCATAATATTGCTTTCTTTATTACTTCTACACAGCTAAAGCATTTCGTTCATTTTTAGTGAGTTTTCAGTCCATAGCTATTCTTGTTTTTAAAACTTTAATGAAGCATATAATTTTGTTTAGGAGTTCCTCTTCCATGTTCTTGTAAGAGCATCTTTATTTTAAGAGTATGACATATTTCTGTTGATATTCATTCCTGTTATATTCTTGTTATCAGCTTGTGCCATGCAATCGAAGAGATATCTTAATGTTCGTTTCTGCTCGTCGTTTCTTAACAACAACAAATATCATATCACCTCAAGAATGATACACATCATATTCTGCAAATCTACTTGGGAATTTCAAAATTTTGGCAAGAAGGCAGAACGGCAGAGAGGCATTAAGTTGAAACCTAACTTAAGCCAACAAATTATAACCTAACACCACATAAATGTCTCTTCAAACTACAATTTCATAATTTTCTTACCACTTTCACAACCAATGAATAAAGCTAATTCCAGCGAAGAGCGTCCTTCTTCCTTCTTGGCAAAATTTTAAAATTCCCGAGTAGATTTGCGGAATATAATGTGTACCATTCTTGAGGTGATATGATTTTCTTTTTAAGAAACGACGAGCAGAAACGAACATTAAGATATCTCTTCGATTCGATTGCATGGCACAAGCTGATAACAGGAATGAATATTAACATAAATATATGTCATACTCTTAAAATCGCAAATTAAGATGCTCTTACAAGAACATGGAAGAGGAACTATTGCTAGACAAAATTATGTGCTTCATTAAAGTTTTAAAAATAAGAATAGCTATAGACTGAAAAATCACTAAAAATCAACGAAATTCTTTAGCTTTGTAGAAGTAATAAAGAAAGCAATATTATTGCTGTTGAAGAACTTGTTTGTGAAATTATGAATGCTTTTGGAAACCGGCAGTCAACATCAGCACTGCTTTGTGACATGACATGTCTCGTACTCTCAATTGTGTCCAGCACAAAATATTGCTTGAAAAGCTCAAAAGATATGGTCTAGACAGAGGGTGGTGCACTCAAACTGTTCGAATCATACCTCGAAAATCGTCAGCAGGCCGTCAGCTGGAATATATCTCAAACCCTGTTCATGTAAAGCACGGAGTCCCTCAGGGCTCCATGCTAGGGCCTTTGCTTTTTCTATTCTCAATCAATTACCTGTATAACAAAGTAGGGGGTGGCGTGTTACTTTTTGCTGATGACACAAAACCCTGTTTTCAAGCCACCAAAATGTACAAACAGCTATCTCTACGACCACCCAAATGTTTAATACCGCCTCCCATTGTTTTATAGACAACAAACTGGCACTTAACAATTCCAAGACCCTGGAAATTATTTTTAGTTTATGTAATAATGATAGAGTCGGTCAACCGGTTAAGTTGCTAGGTGTTTTACGCTTGATCCTAAATTGTCGTGGGAATCACATATTGACCAGCTTTGTGTAAAGCTCAACAGAGTTATTTACTTACTAAGGAGGCTTGCAAGTGATCTTCCAGGCAGCTTTGTTAGACAAGCCTTTTTCGCCTATTTTCAGAGCCATGTGGCGTACGGTATTTTTCTGTGGGGCCACTGTGCAAGTGTAAATAAGATCTTCCTACTGCAAAAGAAAGCAGTTCGTGTCTTATCAAAAATTCTGGTTGGTTTGATCATTGCAGGCCTCTGCTCATAGAAAATTAGATTCTAACTGTTCGTAACCTGTATATATTGCAATGTATCATAGCCATAAAAGAAAATTCTATCCTGTTTACAGCCATTGATGAATTGCATGACCACAATACAACGGAAAATCACAACTTATTTCAACCTAGAGTAAGGTTAGAGAAGTCATTAAGAAGTTTCCCTGTTTTAGGTATACGTTTTTTTAACCAACTGTCAGTCCAAATCAGAAACCTGCCTCTAAATTATGGCTCATTCTCAAGCCTTTCTACCACACTAACGAATTTAACGAAGCCAATCACAATACCATCCTACACTGTCTCAATGTCCTTTCACAACTGCTCCTCAAGAATTATACTAACACATTTAACTGATCACTACATCTTTTTGTCCACACAAAAAAATCAGGTACTAATTTTCTTCTCTTTATACTTCGAAAATATATTTTTATTTTTGATATATATTCTTCATTATTTTTATTGTCATATTGTATGCTAGTCAAAACCTTCTGATTAAGGGTTATCTGTATGATGCACACAATATATAAGTTAGTTTTAGTTTAGACAAAGCCTATAGTATTCTGTAAATATTTAATGGCTGATAAAATTTTGAATCTTGGTAACATTTGGCTATTGAAGAGATCCTACTGTTCAACCATTGATTATAATCTACAAATATTTTATAAGAAAATTGCTTAGTTTTTATTCTATTACAGACTTTGATCTTTTTTTAATATCCGGTCATCCAGTGACTTTTTTGTTGTTTACTTCCTCTCTTTCTCTCTTTTAGTCTTTTTCCATCTTCTTGTTCGTGGTGATTGACGGTAAGTTATTTCTCAGTAACAATTCTAATTATCTAATTAAAATAGGTAATTCAAACTTTGAGCCATGTGCTGTGGATGTCGAGAGGTCAAAGAATAAGATCTCTGTAGGCCCCATTATTAAAACTCTTACTCTCAGATACTCATCCATCCATGACGTATCCTAGGCTATCTAGCAGTCGTATCATGTGAACAGGACCTTAGGCCTAGGCCTACTTTCAGCTTAACAGAAAACTTTTCCCGCAGCCTTAAGAATTGAACATTAAGTTACAAGATAGCATTAGTGGTGGGCAACGAAAAGCATATAGGCCTAATCCTAGACTAGTCAGGTCAATAGGCTAAGTTTTTACCTTTGCCCAGAAGGGCCTTGACTTAGGGGGCCTGGGTATTTCCGACTAGCGTCTTCCGAAACAATCTTCAAAATGTAGGATGTAACGAATCGTCGGCGATGTGGCGAGGTGGGGGTACCGAGCGACGACGACAACGCCCGAACTCACACGAATAATAATAACGATAAAAACAATCGAACAGTCGCTACCTCAGCGAGTTAGTGAATAGTGACCGAATATTTAAATTAAAATGTGGTACGAGTGACTTTATTAACCCTCGAGAGGACGCTAAGCGGAGGAATCCTCCGGGTCAATATTTTTTTTGTGGGAAATATTTATTTTTTGGTTGACAGCACTGTCCTTTTGTGTAGCTGTCGCCTTCCTCCTCACCATGCATTTGACGTACCCTTATGCCGCTTTCAGCGTCCAGGGTCAATTTGGCAAGCGCTGTGCTGAGGTGCTGGACTATTCCTCCGTGAGCGTCCTTGTGTGTTTTGTGAACCCGGAGGAAGATTCCGTGTGGGATCGTTTTTTATTTGTTTATTTGTAATTGTTTAGGCTACAGTTGCCATTTTAGATTTGTTTTTATTTGAAGTAACTTTTTATTTTTCCATGTATAACTATTTGAATTGATTGTAGTATCTTTGTTATCCCATTTAATTTATGGTTTATGCAGGAAAACGTCATCATAGTATTTTTCATATAATCTGATAGTTCAGTTTTATACAAAAGCTTTTTTATTTGTACCCCAAAACGTTATTTTTACTATTTTTATACTATTTTACAAATGTGTTATTGAAAAATATTAAGTTTTAAGCAAAAAAATTGAAATAGCCTATGTTTTATATATAATCCATAATAGTTATAGTTATTTTATTTGTTAAATTAACTTTACCATTCTTGCTCTGTCTTGCGGGGATAGGCTATAGCGTGAAATCTATTTTACAATCATTTTCTGTTTTTATTTCAAACAATAAAAGTATTTAGAATACATTTTGTGCATTTACTTAAAACCCGGAGGAAACCTCCTTGAGCGAGAGACGGCATTTTAAATTTTAAGCGACCTCTGGAGGGTTAATTAATAGTGTTAGTTTGTTCCTGCCCTTTTGGTGATTTTCCTTGAATAAATTAAATTGAATTTTACATCTACGTAATCAAACAGACCCTACTCGATACGAAAAGAGCTACAATCCGAGCGTCAGCTGCATTGTTTATGTTAGTGATAACCTCAGTGCTGTGTTTGTGTTAACTACCTACCCTTATCAACTACAGTAGACTCCCTCTTAATCGGCCACCTTTTAACCGGTCTCCGCTTTAACTGGCCTACCCTGACACAAAATAACATCTTTTTAACCGGCCATTTTTATCTCAACATTGCTTTAACCGGCCGCGTTTTGCCGGAAACGTAGTTTTCTTTTCTAATATATCATTCAATTCAACTTTATTTCATATTGACGTTCTCAAACCAATTAAACTCTAACATCCTGGATGGAAGGGACTGCCACCGGAAGTCAATGCGTTTAGACCTACTATCCAGTAGACCACAATAAAGAAACAAATTATTATTAGTGTAGGTTTGTTGTGAATTTCATGGGTGGTGGATGTTAGCTATAAATCATATACAGTAATGTATTTAAGGTTGTTGTTCAAGTAATAACTATATTTAGGCCATATAAAATTGTGGGTTGGCGTTCTTAAATGAACATTGGTTTAACCAGCCAATTCATTATCCGGCCGCGGCCTGATCCCGAGGTGGCCGGTTGAAAGGAGTCTATTGTACATGCAATGTTGTAGGCCTACTTTATCAATAAAAGGTGTAGGCCTATGCGTTTTTACCTTATACTCTGAACGGAATATAGTAGCGCGGGTTGTTTTTGAGTATGTTTGTGTTTTTACTTCAAAACAGCTTAAGTTACTTAACTTCAAAGTTACCACCTTCAGTAAGTTATTGAAGAAGATAGTAGGCTAATTCTAAACCTGTTGGAATGACGGAAGGTATGTTCATTGTGACCCCTAGTGATACAAAATTAACTTAATTAATGAAGCTATGAATAATGTATGTAGAATTACTTTTAAGAGATGCCGGAGAGTAATGCTTTTGTGTTTGCTGATGACCTCACAGTCGTTGAAATTGATTCCTTCCTTAAAATAAACTGTTTGGCCCAATTTTTTTTTCCCAAAACAAACTGAAAATTAATCCAGGTACTATTGGATCGCGTGCTGCCGCTATCAGCCCTTACCAGCCAAGTGTTGCGTTCTTGAGAGATTGAAGGCGTGTGTACTACAGGAGCGGATTACCACAGCATTGTCGCGGCGTCTTTGCCACTGTTGTACGCTCTTAAAAACCTTTTCGTAGGTAATTAATTGTTTTTGACAAAATATCCAGCTGTAGTGTATAGCAGTAACAATTAAATTTTTTTAAAGACATAGAACAGAGATTAAAAAAAAGAAGAAAACTAGGATTTATCAAACATGAATAAACAATTAAGACTTTTAATTAATTGTTAATGCTATGGCAAGATAAACTAACGTAAATTACAAGTTAAACCTGTATTTAATGAATAAATTAATCTTGAGAAATATACGAAATACATTTTTTATACGTTACAAATAAAAATATCATTGGTTAACATTTACTTTTAAAACAATTATGTATTCCCCACATTATTTTATTCTCTGTTTTCTTTTTCGATGTCAGTAAACGAGACAACTTTAAAAAATTGTGTTAAAAATATATTGAATTAGCATAATTATGCAAGACTTGAAAGTAATAACGAATTGTATGCCTGTACAGCATTAAAAATTCTTGCCAAAATTACATGCTCTTAAAAAAAACTTTAAAGTATTTTCTTTTTTTGAAGGTTTTTGTGATTTTCTAGAAAGAAGAAAGAAAACGTGCTTTATTATTTTTTACAAAGTTTTACAAAGGAAAAACATACAGACTCTTCTTGTGATTAATACCTAAACTTAAATTACCTACTTTTGCTCCTGCATAACCACAACACAGCACTATAAAACAATTGTCATAAGACCGTCTTGTTTGGTTGGCACTAACTGAAACAGTAATAGTGGCTTTAATTTTACTACCCTATATACCATTGTAACAGAATAATCAATAAAATATTACTAAAAGAAAAACAAAACAGTAACAATGAGTACAGAAATGCATCTTATGTATCTGAACAAGGAATTTATAATTTATGTTCATAAAAAATAGCTAACAGTTTTTTTTCCAGTACATAAAAAATTTTTAATAATTGAATTCCTGAGTGAGCTCCCTCCTGTACCCCCAAGCCGTTTTTAAATACTTTCCCAGGTTAAGCCAATCGCCCCCATTCAATAAATTAAAATATTCCAATTCATTTAACGAAGTTTTTGTGATTTTCTTAAGGTAGAAAAATAGTTCAACCTAATGTGTAAAATAGTAGCCTACTTAAGTTATGTATAGTTTATACAAATAACTTATTATGTTAGGGCTAATATGAAAGAGTTTTACAAACCACAATGAAGTACTTGTCGATTTGAATTATATTTCTTAAAAAATATTGGCATGACTAAAATTTTTATTGTTTCTTGATAATAAATTAAATTTCATGCAATTAATTAAAATGCGTAATTGCTTTAATTTAAGCCATAAGTAAAAAAAATCCATGTCACTATCATGTAAAGGAATTTAATTAATATTTTTTTATAACTTCAGAAATAAAAAAAAAATCATAACTACCAATAATCAAACAATAAAATAAAATTATTTACTAAATAGCCTTACTGTAATAAAAGAAGCGGCACAATTATAAGCCAATTTTGATCACTTAAAAAGCTACTAAAATATCCATTAACCTTGATACCAGTTAACTTACAATATTTTCCTCTCTACAAAAACACCATTTTAAAACCAAAATAAAAATTCTAGGACGAATGGTGCGTTTTCAATTACAATTTCAGATATTGACCACCTAGTTAGCGACTATTCGATTGTTGTTGTCGTTATCGACATCCTTATTATTATTTGTGTGAGTTCGGGCGTTGTCGTCGTTGCTCGGTTCGGTACCCCCACCATGCCACATCGCCGACGATTCGTTACATCCTACATTTTGGAGATTGTTTCGGCAGACGCTAGTGTATTTCCGGGGATGTTTGGATCCCACATCCCCGGATCCGGGGATTTTTTATTCTTAATTTCTTATTCTTATTTTTCTTATTCTTAATTCCTTTTTTATCTCCGGGATTTTTTCCCTGAATCGTATAATACTAACCCTCATTAACAAAAATTATCGAGTATTAACTGAAATCAAATCTGTGTGGTCTCCTGAGTCTGTCTCTTCCCACCTTCAGTTCAGTTGCCCACTGTATTATAGTCGACCATTGTGAAGTTTTTCTAAATTTGTTTAGTAGCCTATAGGCCTACGAATGCCACTTGTTTTGGAAGCTTATTTTTATTTGGATCTTTAAGAATTACTAAACTTGGAAGGTAATAGGAAACATATTTTTTTATTAGTCCATACCTATATAGGCCTAGAATTAAAACGCACACTTCATCAGTCGACAAATCAACCCTGACGAAGTGGTGGATGATGCTCCCTTCCAATATGACCTTGCCCTATTTATAACTATCCAGTTAGGCTATCTAGAATTATGTTTCACTTAATTACTGTGTAACTTGTTGAATTAGGGAAAGTAACTTAAATTGCATACCGGTACCAGTTTAGTAGGCCTAATAATAAAAAAAAATAAAATAAAAAAAAACACTAATCTATTCACTGCAGAGCACAGTAAACTAAACTTATTTGTATCTGCATGATGAACCATCACCAATTTTTCAACCTAATTATCTAGGCTAACTATAATAGGCTACTAGTGTTTTGTATAAATAGTTATCTTTTTTTTTTCAAATAGTTTGTAAAAATTAGATAAAAAGACTTGAGGTCCAGATAACCTTATGGTCAATAGGAAATAAAACTAAGGTTAAACCAGTGTTAAAAGAGCAGCCTGTTTTCAAAAAAAATATATTTTGGCACTACTTGAACATTATAATATGAGAGGATTGAAAAAATGACAGTCCTTGTAAGGAAGAAACCCCTGTCAAACAGTATTTATAGGCCCACTGCAGCTAAATTTTTATTTTTATGACAGTAAAAACTTTGAATATTAAAAACTTGTGTTTTATGCAAGAAATTCTCTCTCTTTGGTAAAATTAATTTATAATTTACTTTTATCGGTTTAACACTGACGGCTTTTTTAAGCTGATTTTTCTATAGCATGTGCTACGATGTCTTCAACAATTTTACAGGTCGATTGTCATCAAGCAAATTCTTGTCTGTTCTAGTTGCCCCTTATAGACCTACTGAATTTCCAAACATCTGCCGTCTCCTGAGACATTGACTCGGAGACATATTTTCTGAATTCCTCTTTGTAGGGGAACCTAAATTTCCGTAACTTGGGAGGAAAGACACCCATATCCTGTTAAAGCACTTGTCAAGATTGTTATGTTTCTAAGTTGGATTTCAAAACATGCACTTTAATTAGATCGATACATCGTGACTGAACATTTATGACTGGGATTTTATAAATAAATGAGTTTATGCTTGACTTTGACAGTATAAAAATAAAGGAGTCGGTAACTGAAGTTACCTACCGTACCCCTTTATTTTGAATTTTGGTAGGGTAGCAATTGCTTGGCAACATGGTAAGGCTGACCTTGACTCTGTAGCCTAGGCCCAAGTAAATGTGATGAATAATGGTTTGAACGTTTCAGGACTTTTTATGTCGGGGACAGGGTTGCCAGCCGTCCCGATTCTGTCGGGACAGTCCCGACTTCGGACGCTTTTGACACGCGTGCCGACAGAGCAGTCGTCGGTACGTATTTTGTCCAGATTTATTATTTTACACAACAAATTCATATTAGGTAAACTGCCTAAATGCCGTGAACATACCAAACGCCGTGATTCCTCACTTTACGTGCGAATACTGACGAAATCGGCAAACCAACAGCGAAAACTACGTCATTTTCACTCAAGAACTCGTTGTTTACTACTCTGTGTGTTTCTTGGCGGGATGCGGCGGCTAAATTTTCGTCAGTTGGTGGTCAAACGTTGCCCGGTGCAGAAGTGCTTACTTTCTTAGCTTCTTTACCAAGGACACAGGAGAGCCAAATAAGTTATTGACACTGTATATTTTATATAAATGGGGGTTTTAATCGATTTAAACATTATTTATAATCGTTTCTATCTTAAAACTGCCTCATTAAGACAATTTCATTTCTGAATGTCTTTAAAATAACTGACACGGGATTTAAACTGTAAATCATTCAGTTTTCAAAACCCGTGATAACGACCACGGAAATTGATTTTTATATGTGCCTGTTCAGTAATGCATTAAAATAGTTTTTCTTACGTTTTAAACGAGTTATAATTTATGAAATGTTAGATAAAAAGCTAATTTATATAAATACTAAACTGCGTGGTTGATATTTTAACTTTTACTTAGGTAAATAACTTCTTATCAAAGAATCTACTAAGACATTTATCAAGCTTTGCTTATTGAGGGTGTTATTTATTTGTCTTTTCACTTATTTTTAATTGTAAAAATATACTTTTACTCTGAGCATTTTGCAGATAAGGATTTTAATAAATAAATTATTTAAAATGCGACCTAACCTTTTTATTTCCAATTATCAATGGTCACGGGATTTGAATGACAAATAATGCATTTTTCAAATTCCGTGCTTGGAGTCACAGATTAAAGCTTTTGATGAGGTGGTTATTAGTAACAAAATATCTAATTCTTTCCCCCATTTTTATCCAAGTTTAGTTGAAAAAGTGTTAATTATAACACTAAAATACACAAATCCCAAAATCCGTGGTCGATATTTTGATATTAACATTACTGAAAACACGTTTGTTGTACAAGGTTTTTAACAAGATGTTTAACACATTAAAGCAATGTAGGAGTAGAAATATTTTCTTAACTTTTTAATGACCTTAAATATTTCGTATGTCGATGCTCTTTTAAAAAATTTAGTTATTTCTTGGCCAAAGATATAAGCATTGACTATGGATACTATAGAATCCATAATCAATGATGTAAGTACTTAGCAAAAAAGTTCTCTCCTTTTGCAGTAAAATGTTGGTGTAACTTACTTTAACTGCCGTTCTAATGTATTGTGTACACTTAGATTTAATTTAAGAGGCTTATTAATGTGGTAAAATGAAACGGATTTGATATAATATAACTTTTTTATTTGGGTTTTCTTTATTTTATTCCTCTATGAGAAGAAATTTTTTACTCTATGCAGTCTTGACATCATATGCTCTAAACTGTTGTCAGCCTGTAAAAGACATTTCTTATATGGGTGTAAGTATTGTTTTAGCAATAATAAGTATATTGCTAAAGTAACATCTTAAAAAAAGTTTCTGACCATAATATGGGTACAGCAGGATGGTCACGGAATTTAGCTGGCATATCACGGAGTTATGATGTTTTGTTCTCACGGAATTATGTAAATGGTGCAAAAATGACTTGCTCTCGTAAATATTTTATAGTTAATCACATTTTGAAGCTATTTACCACCTGAAAACAGTGTATTGAAGGGGAAATAATGAGGAGTAAAAAAATAATACAACATACAACCTTACTTATCGAAAAAGGTGTTTAATGGTGAAAAAGAAACTTAACCAGGCTGAAGGATGCTTAAGGTCACAGCATTTAGGCAGTTTACCTTTGTTCATGCACATTTTTTAATAATTGTTTTTAGTTATTATTCCACCGCTTACAGGTTTTAATGCTTTACAATACTCTTAACAAAAGTCTTTGATTAAAAATTACAAAATTGTTCAAGGGTTAATGCAAAATTAGCACACGTAGGCCAATTTTCTGTTGTGTCTGCACCTGAGCTGTCTGCATGACTCCAGGATGAACAGTTTATGAACATCTGTAAACAATAATGTAAAAAGGGGAAGTAATTTTTTTTCTTACCTATAACTACTTGGCGGGGGGGAATCGTGTGCACCGCCGCGCACCATTACCCGATGTTGCATTCATTCGAAAGTATTTTATTTTCTCACTATCTTAAGAAGGGATGAAACCATAAATTAATTGGTTCAAACGATAAAGCAAAGACTACCATTAAATGTAATACTAAATAAGTATTAAGTTATCTAAAGATCTGCCCTAACCTTACTAATTTCTCAGGTGCAAAAATAACATGACACACACGACTTTGATTTTTGCCTCTCATAACCTCAAAAATTTCAGTGGCGAAAACCACGAAGCCGCGTATTAGTTGTTGAGTCCCCCGCTAGGCTGCAGCACATACTGGAGCTTTTTAACTTATTTCATTCATTAAAAACTACGATGCGCACCATTACCCGCCGCGCACGATTACGCTACTCTCCCCTACCCCTTGACAGATCTTTAACTGAATAAGTACCCCCCAAAATAAAAAAATTCAACAACGTTGCTGAGCTTTGAAACCTATGTAAATTAAATTAAACTCAACCAAATTTATGAAAGCCTGCAGAGGTCAAAAATTTATTCTTGGGGAAGACCGGTTTCGAATCAATTCCAATTCATCAGTCCATTGTTTTCTAAGACTAATTTTCACACTTAAAAGCGTGCATTTAAAATCTACTCAGTTTACATGTTCACAACAAGCATAACACAATGTAAATGTTTATATTTTGTGTTGCGCTTTTCGTGAATATACAAACTGATTATTTTTAACTGTCAACAACCACAAGTGAGCTTTGAAGTGTGAAAATTAGTCATAAAAACAATGGACTGATAATGAGTTGTGATTGATTCAAAACTGTTCTTCCCCAAGAAGAACATTTTTGACATCTACAGGGTTTCATCAATATATTTGTGAGTTTAATTTCATATAAGAAATTGTTTACAACAAACATAAACAAACATAACATTTCAGTTTATATTATTGCCCTGATCTTAATGAGATATTTACCAGTCCCCATTTTTCTGCACTTAACATTTTGAAATCAGGTTTCACTGTTAAAAGTTAACATTAAGTCAGGACTAGCATTCAGATTATTCCTTTGTTAGTATCCGGGTGTTTATTCATTTATTTATTATTCAAATTCAATTTATTTCGCAAGCGCAATTTGTTTACAAAGCAGTGCTTGCTTATCTCTCTAGCTTAAATGCTAATTGAGAGAAAAATACAACATTATTTTTACAATAATACTTTAAATATAACAACATTTTTTTTTAATTCAACAATAAATACAATTTTTCATCGATAAAGTGAGGTAACGTTTAAATAAGCATTAAATAAGACGTTTAATAAGCATTATTACTCTTACAACTACATTGTCCAGAGTAGGCTTACTTGTACTGGCTTCAGGTACACCTCAAGACTCAGAATCTTTGATTTTCACTGACATAGTTCTCAACCCTTTATCCATACAATAGTTTTGAATTTTCTATATTATTGACTTGAGTGAGAAGCCTAATTTTACGGTTAGTTTATCAGGTAAAGGCTTCGCATTAACTACTAATTAAAAAAACTATATATCGTACCCTTTAATTGAAATGGAACTAGCTAACAAAGCACCACAGGACTAATCCTTAAAATGTCTTTCTGTAGTTTTGTTTGGTGTTGATGGTTGAGTGATTAAATTTCTCATATTGTTTCATCAGTGAGTGAAGTTTGATGACATTTTGATGTTGCAGCTGGTCAACGGATTCAGGACAGCCTACATTAGGCCTCTGAGCAGCGTAGTGTCACAGGCCAGCCAACTGAGCCAACCACAGACCCCTGCAGCATCTTCCGCTGTCAGTCTGGTATGTACATCCACGTATATATTCAATTTTTTAATGTCTACTTACAGTTGACTCCCTCTTGTTCGGACACCGATTGTCCGAACAAGGTCTTGGATATGAAGCAACATTGGGTTTCTCACGGCCGAAATCGATAAAATTTAACATGTCTGTTTTACTTCTGGCCTACATGTAAACAAGGAACCTCAGTTCAGCTTACCCGTATAGGACATACAGCAGTGTAGCTGATTTTACTTGTTACCCTACCATATATAGTTTGTGTTTAATCACATTTTGAATTGAACCATATAATTACGACAGGGTGTCTACCTGTCATGGAAGTCCCGGAAAAGACACGGATTTTAACAATGTGTCACCGATGTCCCCGAAAAGTCACAGATTTTGCATAAAATGTCACAGATTTTATGTCTGCTGCTTTCATCCAAGAACTAATTGGTGGTTTTCAATAAAAATGCTATGTTGAATTTTTCCTAAGGGAGGAATTGATTAGGAAGTAAGTTCATTGCAACGTTTTGTGCATTCAAATGGAATGTTTCACTACGGCATTTAAGCGATGAATGACTTCAGCTAACCTAATATGTTGGTAACGGCTGCCTTTTTGCCTTGCTCCGTTCCTTGTTACCAGTTCCCATTTGGCAAAGCGGTTATCCTTATAGCGGCAAAAGTTGAGTCTTGATACTATTATTGAGAAACTTAATAATGTAGCCATAAAACATACTTGTTTCCATTATAAATGGTTTAGATTGTGTGTATATTTTCACTTCAAGCTTTTTATTTTTGTAAAGGCAAGTTCTATTTTAATTTTATTTAAGTTACTTTAAAGTTGATCACAAAATGGCGAAATTGATAATTGCTTCTTTTGAAATCACAGTGGCAGTGAAAAGTAACAGGTATAATAAATGCCAATGTTGCTAGTCGATGTCGTCAGCCAGTGGAATCCCATACAACTCTGTTACATTAGCGATTCAAGCGGATGGAAAAGAAACTACTAGATTGTAACGGTGTCGTGATTGGCTGAAGTGTTAACTCGAATGCCAATCACTATGCGCGCTACTGAATACCCATTGACCCACTAGCGCTCCAAGCTGCCGGAATGCTAGTTACTAGTATGTCTGGTAGGCATATAAGTAGGCAGTAGTAGGCCGCCAACTGAAGTGATCTAGTGTCATCTCATGACATGACTGTTTTCGTCTTCCAGTTCAATGTTGAATGCAGACGTCACATTGTGTCGTGATCGTGGCCGTGAGTGTTTCAATATAAGCTGCTTGCATAAATTAATTAAATAATTAACAGTTCATTACTGTGGTTTTATGCCTTCCGGTTAGAATAAAGTTGTTATTATTATAAATATAATACTTTAAGCCATTTTAACATCAGTGAAAAGTGTGTGTTGTGTTAATGTTAACAAGACCATGTCGCGAAAGTCCCGGTTCCAAGATATACGGATGGAGGAAGAGAAGTATAGGTTTTGGTTAAAACCCGGAAAAGATTTGTATTTTGGTTTTTGTGTCATTTGCAAAAAAAAAAAAAAAAAAAAAAACAAAAACAAAAAAACAAAAAAAAAACAGATAGATGTGAATCATTCTGGTATAAATGCCTTAAAATCCCATGCAATGGGCAAAAACACAGAACATTGGAAAATAACCTCAAAAGTGGCAAACAACTAACTATGTTTACTTTTAGTGTAGGCCCAATCCCAGTACAGATGGTGTAGGACTTAGGCCTGATTGTAGCTTAGGTGATGGAGCTATCCTTAGTTGTGCTGTACAATCTGGTGGTGGACCCTTGCATAGTAGCATTGATTGTAGTAGTACCAATAGGCCTCGTAGTAGTACTAGTACAAACAATTTCCTTCTTCTGTTTGGACAATTTATTGAATGAATGTAGATCAAAACTTTTTGAAGAACTTTATTTCTATATAGGTAATGTATACAGTTTTAACCATTCTTTTATTTATTTATTATTTTTTTTTTAATAAATTAAACTTAATATGTATTTAGTAGGTACAGAAGTATTAGTAAGTTTAGTGTATGGTACTAACTTACTATCATATTTAGCCTTTATCTATCCTAATAGCGAAAATTTACGTTTGTTATTATATACAAAATCATTACTTCGATGTCACTGATTTTTATAAAAAATGTCAATAAATGTCCCCAAAATGTCACAGATTTTTGAAATATCTGATCAGTAGACACCCTGTTCGAGTTTATTTTTTAGGTGAAATTGTAGTTACAGTAACTGCATAGTGATTTTATGAATCTAAAGTTGTTGCACGTTTCTTCAAAATATAAAAATATACAATTGTTATTTGTGGTGCTTTATACTCTCTTTTTGTTTTGTGTTGTCTGGTGTCAAGTTTGTTTTTATCAATGTCACAAAAATGAGGTTCGAACGGGTGGGTAGCAAAACAACGTGTAGTATTTGGGTCATGAAATTGTCTTAAATTGTAATTTATAATCATAGATGCAGTATTAAAGATAGTAAACCGCTGTATGCTCTAAAAAATTTTTTTATCCGCACAATGATCCGGTCCCGAGGTGTCTGGATTAGAGGGGGGTCAACTTTAACTCATGGCTTAAAGTAACCATGATGCTAATTTTTATTCATTCTGGAGCTAGTTGCTTCAAATCTTCCATTGATCAATCAGGCACACCATTAAAATACCCTAAAAATATTGTTGATCTTGAACATATTTTGCAGAATACAACTTGGGAGTCAATGAAAATTGTAAAAAACTATATAAACACTGGGTTCTCACAGCACTTAGTACTGTGAATTCTTCAACTAGCAAAATTAAATTTTGAAAAATAATATCCTTATTGAGCAGGTAGTCACTGGATGTGTTTTGGAGCATAATGAAATAAATTTATTACTGAATGTGAAAATCTGCGGGTACTTAATTACTTTTTTTTAGAAAACATGTATTCGCTTGTTTATAAATTCATTCAAAAAGTGAAAACAATGTATAGGCCTAGTATAAAAGCTTATAGTTTTCTGTCACTGTTTCAGTTACATTAGTTCATGTTAGGCATTTATAAACATTGATATGTGACCTGACTTCCCTAGTGTGTTGAATGAGTAAAAACAATACATCAAGAAAGGTACTTTGAGTGTTTTAGGTTAATTGTCATCTAACAAATTCTTGTCTGTTCCAGTTGCCTCTTGTATGGAATTTCCAAACATCTGCCGTCTCCCGAGACATTGACTCGGCCGCCAAGTTCATCGGTGCGGGGGCTGCCACAGTAGGAGTTGCTGGTTCAGGTCAGTTCAACCCTCAACATACACTCTCACACCCCACCTTCCTTTGTGCATGTGCTTCCTTGCAGACGTGGATGTTTCTACTACCGTATGCCATTAATCAATGGATATTATTTGTGTGCACAATGTTGGTGTTAATTCATGCAAGCTGATCTTTGCTCGAACTTGACAAAAATTTTACAATGTTATGTAAATAGAATATATGAAGTATAACTTAAAATATCAGTTATCCGGACTTTAATTTTAGTGATGGGCTGTTCTGATCACTCAGATTAGATCGGTAAAATGACTCAGTATCTGTTTTAATAAAAAATTTCATCTTGAAAATACATTCGTACAAGTTTTTGAGATCATGCGTAACGTTGATATCCTGCATATGTGGAAAGTTCAAGAAAGGAAGAGTAGAATTAAAAACCAATCAAAATTAAGGGATAGGCAAAAAAACCAATGTGAATAAATGTAGAGATGAAGAAAGAAGATGGAAGAAAGAAGAAAAAAGAAGAAGAAAAAAAGTAATTAAAAATAATTGAAAGACTTGAAAAAGTTTAGAGTATTAAATGAATCAACAATAATCTTGTTGAAAAAACCCGAAATTGTGAATTTTAAATTGTGAAAGAAATAGCAAGGCTTTTTGTAAATTCCCTAATGTAAATTTGTCAGCGGAATAAAATTTATTATTATTATTTATTGATACCATATATCCTTTTGGTTATGAACACTGTTGCGTTCTAAGACTTCTCCTAATTATAGGTCAATAGTGCAATATTTCAATATTGACAGGTAACATCAATACGAACCAAATATGTTAACCCTAGGAGCGGCCAGGCCAAATCGGTGCGTGTGCGCTAAGCGGCCAGCCGATTTTGGCCATTTTGCAGACGTTTTTTAAAAAATTAACAGTGTCCAAACTACTCATGATAACCTAGTCATATGCATATTCATTTTGTTCGGAAAAAGACGTAGATTATTTATAAAATAAATTGAATAGAATCCCTGTTGGTGCGTTTTTCACAAAATGCGAAAAAACAAAATTTTTTGAAAAATTTTGAAATATTTTTCAAAAGTAGACGGCTAGAACTTTTACACTGATTTTTATGCAGACAATCTAAGATATACAAAATGTAGGTAATTTATTTCCCTACGTGGAAATATGTTTAGTTTGTCAGAAATATTTTTTTTACTCCTGATATAAGGAAAAATACAGAAAATGAACAAAATTTACAAAAGTGCCCTGTACATTTGAAAGATAAAAAAAAGTAAATAATATATACATATTATAGAATATGTGTAATATTACTAAACTGTACAATATATTTATTGGAAATAATGCGTTTTCATACCATAAAAAAATTTTGTTCTTTACTTTATATGTGTTGAAATTTGTTATTTTTATTTTCAAAAAACCAAATTTAGTTACTCAAAGCTTTATATAATTTGCATACAACTTGATAATATGATCAACTGTACATATTTTTGTAGTACAGATCATCCTGAACAAGAAAATATATATATGTATAAGGAAATAGTAACGTATAAGTATAAGGAAATAGTAAATCTGACATAGGTTAGGCTACACACCGGCAATAGACACAATGGCCAAGCAATACAACTATTTCCGTCTTCTTCCACAGACCACCGGACGCGCCATAGAGGAAGGAATCGCTACTAATATGTATAACTTTTTCCTAGGAACAAAGTTATATGTTTTATAACACGCTAAACTCATAATTAATTGTTTTAATACGTGATTTATAAATTGCCGTATTTCCGGCAAATTGGCCAAACTATGCACCGCACATTTTAGCTGATTTCAAAAATTATTTTTCCTATTTTCCGACGTCATATGACAAATGTTTACCACTGTAAATGAAAGAATAAATCGTGTTCTTTTCAATGGTACCAACGGCTTTCTGATTGGTCAAAAAATACAAAAACTAGAATTTTTTTTAAAACATATGTTTTTAGACGTTTTGTGATTTTTGAGTCGAAAATTTTTCGCGCGCTAAATTTTGTTCAAATTATAATACGAATTGCGTCGATCAATTACTGCTACAAGGTTCGATTATGTACGAAAATGAAAGTTTGGAATGTCCTCTTTAAAATGGTATCAATATTATAACGTTTATAGATCGTCTTCAATGTGAAATGAGTAGTTGAAAAAAAATGACCTATATTGCCGGAATACGGCAATTGACGATTTTCGCAAAAATGAAATTGCCGGATATCCGGCAATGGCCGCTTCTAGGGTTAACAACGGTTTTTTTTCTTGTAAAAGAATAAACAATTGCATCATATTGAATGACAGTATGTGGAATTAAAAAATTACAAGTAATAACAGTTATTATGTTAGAAAAGCTGATATTTGCTTACAGTTAAAAAACCAAAATCACAGTGAGCAAACTTTTGGACATGAAAAACCAGCACTCAACTTAGCTAAACACATGAACACAACGTGAAAGGTTAAGTGGGAAACGTATACTACCAAATTTTGATATGTATTCCTAGGGAGGCTATTTCGTATATCTTAGGCCTAATATTTATTGCTTCAGTGTTATGAGATCTATTGATTCCGTGGTTTCTATGGTAACCAAAACAATCAAGCAATACTAGAACTTACGAGGGCTATTCAGAAAGTAAGGAACGTTTTCGTCTTACGCCGTTGTACGCGCGCGTATCGAATATATTAGGGTATGAGAGTGCTCGGGGCCTCAGTGGCTATCCAGCCGTGACACTTGGAGCATCGTCGCGCCGCCCGTTCTCTTTATATTTAAATTCAAAATGGCCGCTTCCGTAAAAAGTCCCGCCAGTTGCGAAGTGCGATCGGTAACATGGTTTTGTTGACAAAAAACTAAAAACCGATAGAGATTTATCGATTTTTATTCTTTCAATTTCAACACAGCAAAGTCCGTGAAACTTGAGGGAAAGATAACGAAAGCTTTGTTATGGTGGAGCAGCGGTTTTCACTTATCTTATCGTCAACTTTAGTGACCGGTTCGGTAGTCACAACGCTCGGTCGTCCACTCCACTGCTCATCAAGAACATTGGTTCGGTCATTTGTAAACTGAATACACAACTTACGCACAGAACATTCATTCAAGACATTGTTCCCATACTTCCACACACTTTTCGATAAATCTTTATCGGTTTTAAGTTTTTTGTCAACAAAAACCGTGTTACCGATCGCACTTCGCAACTGGCGGGACTTTTTACGGAAGCGGCCATTTTGAATTTAAATAGAAAGAAAACGGGCGGAGCGACGATGCTCCAAGTGTCACGGCTGGATAGCCACTGAGGCCTCGAGCACTCTCATACCCTAATATATTCGATACGCGCTCGTACAACGGCGTAAGACGAAAACGTTCCTTATTTTCTGAATAGCCCTCGTATTTATCTCCTTGTTTCATTCCTCTATCTTGATTCTATATCAAATAACCAAATCGGAATTTAAATATGGCTTTGCAGCATCAGATTTAGGTTACGTTTTAGACCTCGGGATCTCAAACGCAGTGAACATGTCAGGCTGAGGTCAAGAAAGTACTGGTGTCCACAAAGTCCTGCCCTGATTTTATAGCGTTACAGTACGGACATTATTATAGCCACACACATCTTACATTTTTTGTTTCCAAGGGAATTTAATCTCTTTTTTCATTAATTCGTTTAACACCCAAACACATTTGATTGACAACAATGCGATTTACTTATAATGCAGAAAAAAATCGTGATGACTTAGCTAAATTGCCAACTTGTTGACCACACTTTACCTCTCTGTACTTCTTTATGTAGAGATTTGTCATAGATTAGGTTTATTCTCTCCCAGTTCCTAATTTAGAAACTCAAAGAGAATAATAATTGCAGTAACGTCCATTAGTCAGAAAATGTGTTATTAGTAAAAAATTAACTAAAAAGTCACCTGGAAGATTTACAGATAACCCAAGTGCATGTAGTTTGTACATAGGTATAAAAACTTAGGAAGTAACTTATTAAAACTGAAAATAAAACTTTATCCTATCAACATTTGTTTTTATAATATTCGGTTTCTTTATCAGGGCAAGACTTTAGGGACACCCAGTAGTTTTTACTGGATTAGGATGCAAAGTTCATTAGTGTAAACAGACAGACAGTTATTATCATGCTATGTTTAATGACTTTTCTAAACAAAGTTTCACGATTCACACAAAACTTTGTACAAATAATAATCATAACTTATTTTATTGGTCACACTAAATTTAGTGTGATGAGTAACCAATAAAATAAGTTATGATTGAAACCATCACGACCAACACATACCGTAAAGAAATAATAATCATTCACAGTTTTACATTCAAATGTGATAGACACCTTGTCATAATTGACATTGCTAATTTGACACTCGAACCATAATTGCTGATTATCTAACTACAGATTTCAAAATAATGTAGCTTGAAAATGTATTCACTACCTTAAATCCCTTTATGTAATTGTTGATTTTTTTTATTTTGCCCTTTTTATTTGTGATATCTTGTTTTCACCGTCCTGCCTTTGGTGTCTGCTAATTTTCTGTATATTTTCATGCATCGGGATTTGAATTGTGTTTGGTGCATTAATTCTTGGTTATTCCCGTAAACCCACATTGAAGGCCCAACTTTACTCATACGCCATTTTAGATTTTGCACTCTCCGAGGCTATTGGACTTTTCTGTTTGATGATGTCTTTTTTGCTGTTATTTGCATTTTAAATTATTTTTGTCTTATTTGAGTGTTGTGTATTATTAGTCGCAACAATGTGGAGTGCCGGTAGTTTAGTTAAACTTATGTTATTTATGGTTCGTTCTTTATTTACCCGATTGAGAAGAAATGATTCTTATTTTTTTGCGGCTTATTTACTCGGTGTTATGCTGGGAAAGGCTCTTTTTCTTGATTAGAACTTGAACTTGCTATATAGACTAAAGATGAGATGTAGCCTAACACAGATATATATGCAGTCCTTTATTTAGTGTGTGTTTTATTTATTTTCTTTGTGATTACTTTAAGACTTTAATTATTTATTTTCTTTTTAATTTAATTACTTTGAATTAGGCAAATGAAAGAGCCTCTCTTACAGTTAGATGAAAAGTTAGCACAAATTAAACTTAAGTTATGAAAAGGTTTGTGAGTACTTAGCTAAGTAATAAAATAAGAGTTAAAAAACTATTAAAAAGAAATACATAATCCATATTTGCTTATAATAGGAGGTAACAGGTTTTTCTTATATTATTTATTTGCAACTTGGAGATCATTTGTAGTACTTTTAACAGTAATGGTAAAAAAGTAAGTAATTCTCTATATCAGAGTGTTTTTTTTTTTTTTTTTTTTTTTTTTTTTTTTTTTTTTTAGTTCTGATAAGTATTAACTGCAACCCGGCCTTATACGTGGTGTATGTTGTGCTCCATTTAATCGTAATGTAAATAAAATATACATTCCTCAAAACTGGAAAAATACCTACTGCATTTAGTGGGAGACATGAACGTCACTATTTATCACTTTTTGCTGCTTTATTGGACGTATACTCAGGTCAATTCTCAACTAGAGACACAATCCGCAGATGGAGACTTATAGTCTGTGATAAGTTAACCCTGGCCAGAACCAGCGGCCCGAAATATAATTTATCGGTAAAATTAGACTGTAATATGGTGTAAATTTGAATTAACATTAGAAATAACCAATCTAACATATTAACAAATTTTAAAAAAGTTAACAAATTAAAAAAAAACATAGTGTTTCTCAACCGTTTGCCCTCATACCACCTGATGCTGTTTTTATTTTTCACGTACCGCCAAAATTCATACACCTACCTCCCCCCTCCCCTCCCCCCCCCCCCCCCACCCATCACCATTAGAGATAGAGCCGGAGAGTGTGTAGGATATTGTTTTCTTTTTGATATGATTCACTGTAAGTAGCGTGTAAAATATGAAACAAAATTTTACAACAATTAGAAAAATTCTAATTCAATTTTATAAATATTAATTGGAATGAACATTATAGTTGACTTTTAAAATATTGATGTGATTATAAAGTAACATAATATAATTTAAATCAACTAAATTTCCCAAGAAACTAAAAACTGCTATCTGCAGGTTTTATTAACAAAGTTGTGTAGGATAAAATTAAAATAAATTGTTTCAACCACACTTTGAAAACGTATAAAGAAAGTCATACCTACTATGTATTTTTACAAAATTAACTAAAACAATAAAAATAAAAAATGATCAAACTGTCAAAAAATATTTACTGCAACAGAGGTAAATGGGAATTTTGCTGTTGTTTCTTAATTAGAAAAGACTCAATGTCAGGACTAATTAATAATCGGGACCAATTCTACTCATAAAGAAATAACTGTCACGACACATAAAATTTTGACAGATCACTAACTGGGCTTCACCGAACGAATATTTTCAGCACGTGTTCCAGTGTTACCAAGTGATAAACGTAAAATTCAAATGACCAAATAAATTCAAATGACCAAATCAATTTTCTTAACACTTTATTGTTTCTGCAAAGTATCAGAGTGTGTCTCCTTGAAAAAGAAGTTTGTAACTTAAAAAAGCTAAAGGTAAATCATGAACTTAAAATAATTCATAAATAAATAGACCATTCGTTAATATAAATTTATTATTACTTCAGTTTCCAAGTCACTTTAAGCTAAAATAAAAGGTTATATTACTGTACCTTGTTGCCGTCTTCGTGACTTTGTAAAATCCTTTTGATTTTACGCGTTTCATCACGTTATTGTGCCATCTTCAGAAATCTTACACCAAGACTAAAACATCGCTCGTGAAGAGGTCGTCATATTGGTTTTAAAAAATAAATAAAAGTTCACAAACATTTATTTAAATGTTTTTATTTAACTTTATTTATTTAACTTTTATTTATTTTTTAAAACCAATATGACGACCTCTTCACGAGCGATGTTTTAGTCTTGGTGTAAGATTTCTGAAGATGGCACAATAACGTGCTGAAACGCGTAAAATCAAAAGGATTTTACAAAGTCACGAAGACGGCAACAAGGTAATATAACCTTTTATTTTAATATAAATTTGCTAGGAAAACTGTAATCTTAAAAATAATTTACTTTGCTAGTGTTATACAAAATTGTTTTAGCTAGTAAAAGGCGCTGCTACCTTTCAGTCTCTGAAACCAAGTGGAAATGTGTTTTAACCTAAACTAAGTATAACTGGACCAAGCCCTGCCATGCAAAACTGAACTAAAAATGAGGAACTCTGGAGCCCGACGGGTGGCAAAAGGATCCTATGTCGCGGGACCCGAGCGAAGAACATCCAAACAGCGCTTCATGTAACCTGACATTTAAGCCATTCGGAATGAAAATAAAAAGGTTAAATTTTTATTAAAATTTTCATCATGAAATTGTGAATCTCATGGTAAATGGTCTGCTAATAATTTTTATTTATTATCACTTAAACTAAAATTCTTTTTAGTTTGTCTTAATTAGTGACACGTCAAAAGTAGTATGGGTGAAAATTTTTTATTTTTTTATCACGTAGAAAGTGTCAGCAGAGAAGTTGTAGGCGACATTCTAAATAATTTTTTTTATCTCGAAGTAATCTTTTCTAATATTCCGCTACAGATAATATTTTATTTCAGTGGATTCGGCGCAAGCGCTCATTCTTGGATACCCGTGAGCTCGACGTAAGAGCGCAAACCACACAACAGACACAATATTGTGCTCTAAACAAATCCTATCATCTGGTAAAAATATAAAAAAAAATCAGTCAGTATTTAGGACACCGTGTAGTTGCTGTTATGTTTGTGATCAGTTTTTAGTTATGGCTATATAGTTTTTAGTTATATTTTTTTAGCTATGGTAAAGTCTTGTACATTTAATTGCACTAACCGAGCTGACGGACAGAACAAAACCTGTCATTTTCAGGTGGGCTATTATATAATTTTAGTTCCAAACAAAATAGTAAAATTTTTAAATATATTTTAAAGAAAAAGATTTATATTACGTATTTTATTGCCAGGAAATTACCATCAAGATTGTCATGTCAACATTGTTTAAATGTGATTTTGTTAAGAGATTACAGTAAAAATGAAAGGTACGTTGACTTTGTAGGATTAAATGTGGTTACTCTTAAAAGTAAAGATGTATTGCTCATTGTCAAAGCTTTAGACTCAACTGAACACAAATATCTACGGTATGAATTTTGTAAACAGATGGCATTGCTTGCATGCAATGGACTGGGGACAAGGGTTTTTTTCAAAACATCCATCAGTCGAAGAATGTGGGGTTGACCCTCATTATATAAAATTAATTAAGATGATAAGTTTTATGCTTTTGAAAATTCGTCTCCATGATTTGGCTAAGAAAGCAACTGCTGCAGCAAATTTATCTCCAGGAACTAGACAAAAACTAGAAGTTAATTTTATTTAGTCATTTTTAAAAGGGATTGTAAGATTGGTATTTTTATTGGAAATCAAGGAATAGTCTCAAAATTTTTAGTTTTCATATAAAATTCCTTTAAATCTAGTTGAACAAATAAATTGTTATTAGTGAAATTAAAGACTCTGTGTATTATTTTGAACAATGATTTATTTTCCAAATCATAAAAATCATTTTGTATTGTGTGCAGGATCCTTGTGGTGAACTGTAGTGACAGTCTGCTGTCAATTTTATTCAATAAATTGATCTCAAGAAGAAATGCTTGAGATAAAAAATAAAATTCAGAATCTTAGCTACAATACTACCGCTGACAGTTTTTATTTGGCCAAAAAATAAAAAACTTTCCTGCATCTTACTTTTTTCATGTCATTACTGAATTGAATTAAAAGTAAGTTTGATTAAACTATGTATTATTATTATTTACAAAACCTTTTCTTAATCTATTGAATACTGTAAGAATCACCATTTCAAGGAGAAAATTTTAATATAAAGTTAACGTATTTATGTAATGGTTTAGTGGGTAAAAATACACATTTATTGAAGCGCTGTTTTGGTTCCCGTCGCTCGGTTCTGCTGCTTTTTGCCACCCAATGGTCCTGAGACGTCCACGATTTTTGCCCATTTAATGCACGGTCCAGTTATACTTAGTCCGAGGTTGTAACGCAGAACTGAGCTGATAAAAACAGCATTGGGTGTCACGTCGATTAGAAACGCTTTTAAATTTTTTATGTAATTTCTTCCTCCATCTCTCGTGTACCACCGGTTGAGAAACACTGATCTAACATATTTCCACCAGAGCTATCTCTAAGCAAGGACAGTTTTATGGCCAGGTAGCAAGTGAGCAGTGCAGATTATTTTTTACTGCGGGTTCTGCCCAGAAATAAATTGTCAGGGACTATAGACTTGTTAATCAGTAACAGGGCGGGAGTAACTGTGACATCTTGATCTTAGTATTGTAATAAAGCCTGAATAAGCGTGATTGTAGGATCATTCCTTGTCATGGAAGGATCATTGTGGAATGGCATAAGTAATTTCAACTATCTCTGAGTGTTATTTTTTAGATTTGAAGTTTGTATCTCTTGTTTTCTTAATGAGCATTTGTATATTACAATTAATTCAATACATTCCATTTCACTTGTAATCTCTCACATCAGTATTATTTGTAAATAGTTACTGTAAACCGTTTTGGTAATGGTAACAAATAAAGTTTTTGTCAATTTAATATGGTGTTTTTCTTTGTTTCACTTGACGACACAATCTAATAATGCCTTATTATGATTGCAGGAGCTGGTATTGGGACAGTCTTTGGCTCCCTGATTATCGGCTATGCCAGAAACCCGTCTCTCAAACAACAGCTGTTCTCTTATGCCATCTTGGGTTTCGCCCTGTCTGAGTCCATGGGTCTCTTCTGTCTCATGATGGCCTTTTTGCTCCTATTTGCATTCTTAATCATTGCATTATAGTTATCACTGCCCGGCAGAGTCGATCCTACCCTTGGAATAAACCCCGGGCCGACCGTTGACGTCTTTGGATTTAGGGGTCATCCAGACATTTTTGCGGACGGCTTGGCGGATTAGTTGGATTGTACGAGAGGTTCTGATTATATAACAATTTGATTAAATAATAAAATTACGATTTATCCTCTTGGGAACACAGGTCGGGTTTATTCCATTGTGTAGGCTCGTGCGTAGATATTAAATCCACTAGAATCTGGAATTTATCCAGTATTCCGGTATTTTTTAAAAATCACTAATCAGTCATACACTAAATTTATTTTATAAAAATGTTAAACTTTTGTTTGTTGTATTATAATTTTTCCGTGTAGCGTTAAGCGACTTGAGACTACCGACTATAAGCTATTGTTGTATTGTTAATTTTAAAATATACTATTGTGGAAACACTTTATTATTGTAGTAGTAAGTTACCCTTTTTCTTTAAGGTGACATGCGGCTATTCCACTGTACAGTGTTAGAAATTAAAAACATTGAAAGTTTAAAAGCTTTACTCTTTTCTTCGTCATTTCATTATTATGAATATTAGATGCATATCAAGATTAGTTCTCTTATGAATCCAATTTTTCATAAAAGCACTTTCATTTTGTAAATTCTATGAGAATAAATTAATTAGGTTCATATCTATAAGTTTAAAACTGTGAAATTTCTTAGTCTGTAAAGCAGATTGTTCAGTTTTCTTGTCCTGAACTTTTGTTATTAAGTTGGTTAAAGTGCAATTTCATTTCCCAATACTGCTGTGGAAATTTTGTTAACCTTATAACCCAACAGACTTGAGGTGTGCTATCGAACATCTAGAACTTGTTTTCCACAAAAATTTCTTTATTAGATTTTACTTAATAATATTTTTAACGGCTCAGCTAATAACAATTTTGAACTTTGAAATTTACTTTTCTGTTTTATTACCTTACGATTTCTGGTTTCACATAAGTCTCAAAGACTTAAGAGAATCTTTGCAGCCAATTGACACAATCCATTGACTTAGTCCATTGACTTTAAAAAGAAAATGGTCTCTTGAAATTTCCTTTTTTCTGTAATAAAAGTTATCATTCAGTTTTTCAATACTGCATCTTCAGATCCACTTTTATCAAGTAAAATTGATAATTTGAATATAGCAATGCGTCCATGAGCCTTCTTGCTGTGTTCCTGTCGTATACCTAAATAAATCAAACCATTGTTTCATTGAAAGGAAGGAAACAGTCCAATTAAAGTACAGGCCTTATTTATGTGTTCAGTAACTTCTTTGCTGTAGCCAACATCAAACTCCCTGGTATAAACCAGTTTTAAATTTGCAACAAATACTGTATAAGATGATAGTACATCTACATTATTGGGCAATGTGAGGATATTAGTGGTTTTTAATTAATTTTTACAAGTTCTCTAGCTTAGAGAAATTAAATTATCCTAATGATCTGCTTTTATATTTAAAAATATATTTTTCCCAAATTTCCTCTAGTATTGCACTGTAGTTGCTGAAAAATGGATAAACATTGTTGAGTTAAACATCACAAGTGTCAGCAGTGTGTACCGATATGGACAAAATAAGGTTTAATTTAACATTGGTTACTCGAGATTGTCAGTTAAATTTCACATTAGTTTTAATTCCCTAAAATTTTTAAGAATTTGTGCTCACATTAGTATCTGACATGCTGTTAGTCTGATAAATGGAAAAATCAGGAAGGGCCTACTCATCAATAGCCTATTTGCCTCAAACCATTTTTTGTCAATTTAAAATTTGTGCTCTATTACTCAATGGAGAACAGATTTTTTAGGATGAGTGCTCACAGGATTGTCTTCAGCAACCATATCTATAGGCCCTTCAAATTAATTTCGCCCATTTTTTCTCTTCCCCTCACTAGGGGAAAGAAGGGTTATGGTGCGCACCTAAGGAAAAAAAATTCTTCCCAGAAAATATGCGGGCAAAAATTAACAATACATGTGTCGAAATCTTTGGTATTTAATGTAGTTTCTTATAAAAAATTATTATCATATATATTAACATAAATAAAATATACAACTTTATACCAGAATATGCACTTCCGCACGATTTCCCTATGCTTCGGGTAATGGTGCGCAGGGTTGAAATAATTAGAATAAATGTGTTTCATTAATATAAATTCAATATCAATATAACATATGGAATGTATTAAAGCTAAACAATACTTTCTTTAAACTTTACAATACCCTTAACAAAAGTTTTGATTAAAAATTACAAAATTGTTCAAGGGTTAATGCAAAATTAGCACACGTAAGCTAATTTTCTGCTGTGTCTGCACCTGAGCTGTCTGCATGACTCCAGGATGAACAGTTTATGAACATCTGTAAACAAGAATGTAAAAAGGGGAAGTAATTTTTTTTCTTACCTATAACTACTTGGGGGGGGGGGGGAAATCGTGTGCACCGCCGCGCACCATTACCCGATGTTGCATTCATTCGAAAGTATTTTATTTTCTCACTATCTTAAGAAGGGATGAAACCATAAATTAATTGGTTCAAACGATAAAGCAAAGACTACCATTAACTGTAATACTAAATAAGTATTAAGTTATCTAAAGATCTGCCCTAACCTTACTAATTTCTCAGGTGCAAAAATAACATGACACACACGACTTAGATTTTTGCCTCTCATAACCTCAAAAATTTCAGTGGCGAAAACCACGAGGCCGCGTATTAGTTGTTGAGTCCCCCGCTAGGCTGCAGCACATACTGGAGCTTTTTAACTTATTTCATTCATAAAAAACTACGATGTGCACCATTACCCGCCGCGCACGATTACCCTACTCTCCCCTACCAAGAATCAATCAATCAGTCACTTCACTGAGAATTATTATAGCTGTTTAATGCCTCATGTCACTGGATTATGTTTGCTTTCATAAACAAATATTCTTATTTTCACATTTGGAACTTAAAATTATGTGCTTGCAACAGCTCCTAGGGTATAGGCTCATCAGTGCTATTATCATTACCCTGTAGTTCAAGGACAAGATTGAAATAACATCTGATTGTGAAGATAATTCTGGGGGGGGGGGGGGGGAATTCAGGACAGTTGATAGGAACTTTTCTTTGTAGTGTGTATCAGCTGTTTTAAGTCGAGGTTTTCTTCAGTAAAAAATGACAAGTAAATGTAAAAAATTGGTTAAAATAATATGTGATAGTTAAGTTATCCGTTTTGCCAGTTTTTTACAGGCTGCGTTTTTTCATCTTTGTAATGTAAAAAAAAAAAAAAAAAAAAAAAAAAAACTAGTCTAGCTTTATTATAAAACTTTGATTTTTATTTTATATGGAGTCATTTCTGTGCAACTCCATAATTGTAAAACTTTATATATAGAAATAAATTTCTAAAAAGGAGTCAAATTTAAAATTATCGTGAAAATAACGTTATAAATTTCACCATTATATTCCAAATCTTCCCAATATCTTTTCCACATGAAAAAGCTTTTGATTTTACTTTTACTAGGTAATATAGGTGTACATACCTTGAGTCAACAGTAGAAAAATCCTACATGTTATGTTTATGAACACAGGGTTCCATCATTGGGGTTGATTGAAATAGTCATTCATTAAGTCTTCTGATATTGTCAAAATTTAAAAGAAGAGTCTACTGCCAGCAGGCGAAACAATATTCATGTCTAAATGTACTTTGTGAACCACTGGTTTAAACAGTTGAATGAAGGTATGTACACCTATATTTAGTTAATAAAACAGTTCTAGATACATCAAACAATAAAAAATGTTCTTTTACTTTTGTTACATAAAAATTACGTTATTTTTACATTGTGTGCTGACTTTGCTGTGTCAGCTGTAGAGATAAAGTAAAGAATAAAATGTCTGATCTCTCTTTCGCTAAGCCATTGCAGCCCAGCTTCACTTGCACTAAGCAGACCAATCAGCCCTCCGGGGAAAGCACAGCTTGTTCAATAGTCTATTGCACTACTTGATTGAATAAAAGTATGTGTCATATGGTGCGACTTCCCAGTTGGCCAGACTGACAAGCCACACTACATGACTGAGGGCGTAGCTCATTAAATAAAAGAGACATGTTAAGATTCAAACCACGTATACAGGGTTGCCACAGACATTAAAAGTCAGGAATAGTCAGGATTTTTGGGTTTTGGTCAGGAAAATGTTTGAAAAAATACGGAAAGTCAGGAAAAATAGGTAAAAAGTGCCAAAAGTCAGGAAAATTTGCAGTGGCACAATCCGACCGTCTCGATTTTCGATTACTCCCTTAAATCGGAAGTACTAATTACTGGGTAAAATGTATTAATTTATACATTAATTGTAGTTAATGTATATTTCTATTGTATTTTTCATAGTTATGATGTTAGTTTTTATATTATTATTGGAACACATTGCTTTATTTTTAGTGGATTTCTCTATAGGAAATATTAGCGAATTTCCCTATAGAGAATACACTATTATGGTAGTACTCATGGTAAGACCTAAGGCCGGGACCATTTTATTTTTTTGTTATGAGGTCCATAGAAGCCAAATTCATATACATGTATCTGATTACACAATAACTTTTGAAAGAGACCTTTGGTTTTGATGAAATTTGGTATGAAGGTGTAGGACAGCGTTTTTCAGGTTATGTTCGAAAACCCGGTTGATCGGACTAAGGGGACAGGGTTTTATGGGGTTTCAAAGGCGTCAGCAAAATAGGAGTTTTAGGAATTTTTCACCCTTAATTTTTTAATTCATCAATTTTTAAAGAGACCATTCACAAAAGAACTTCAAAAAACAAATAATTTAGTATTTTGAATTACTTACTTAGCTTCACTGGTTACGGAGAAAATTAAAAAACATGTTTTCCATGTTATTATGGGAAACCAATAAACCTTGTATATTGCTTATTTTTTTACATTTCTCAATAATCTCAATAGGCCTAATTAATTCCATACTATATGTAAATAAAATATTTTATATTTTTTGGTATGGATTACCAAATAATTGTAAATAAACGTAACTACAATGGTTTTACCTATTTATATCACCATATAGTATATTTAGTTAATTAACTCATCCACTGGACATTCGCTGAATATGCAGGTCTGCTGTGACTGGGGTATTTCAATAAAAATTTGAGCGATGGGCAACTATTTTAATGGAGGAGGTTGCATTAAAGAAAACAAAAAACGAGTCTATATTTGTTAAACCGCGCTATTCCAAAAAGTCAGGAAAAATCTCTCAAATTGGTCAGTAAAAGTCAGGAAAAAAAGGCTTAAAAATTCTGTGGCAACCCTGTATAATTACCAGAAATTAAATCAATATAACAATTAGAAAATGCAATCTTTTTAATAAGTAAAATAACTAGACAAGTAAACTTGAAAGGAATTTACCTTATACATTTAATAAATTTAATATTATTGTTAAGTAGAGTGGAACTCCCAAAGAAATAAATCAGACTTTTTAACTAGAGAAACTTTAAACAAATTATAAATTTTGGATAGTACCCTCCCCCCTTAATTTAGAAAACCCCATCTAATTTAGACTTACTCCAGGCCCCAGGCCTTGAGCCCCATGGCCCCTCGGACCTAACCCCCCAAACCTATACACTCACATCACTGCACTAGGCACACTCCCCTGAATCTAAGTCTGCTGACCTATTTAAGCCAGAGCTACCAATAGGTCAGCATAAACAAGCTATTGTTTAATAACAGTTCCATTCTACTCATACAACAGCAAGCTCAAATACTTCCTCCTTGCATTACTTCCTTGACCTCGCCTGAAACTAACAATTTAAAACCCAACAATCATTTAATAATAATAACCGTAAATAAAACAATATAAATATAGTTCCCCCCTTACATATGTCTGATGCCCGCACTCGGTTGAAGATTTCCAATGCGGGGTCAGGGTAGCTCCTCGGATCAGAGAGCAGTTACGGTGATAACAGGGTATGTTGAGGTCTAGCGCCCTGCATTTTCCACAGTTGTGGTGAGCCCTTCTGGTATCAAAGTAGCTCAGGTCTTCCTTGGACTGGTTGAATACCATTTAAGAACCCCGAGTTGCTCAAAGATAGGTCTACAATGATTCCTATGCCCTCACATCACAGCCTTTTTTTTTAGAAGCAGCAACTTGTGCCATGGCTGTGGAAGAGAGTGAGTGATAAACTGTCAGATAGCAGGTATGACTAGGTGATCATGTCACATTTCCTGTGTGTGGGTAGAGGACTCTATAGAGAAAGTTTAATACTAATACGGTGTATGCCCAAGCAACATTGCGGTTCCAAAAATTATCCTTGGGATCAAGCCAAAAGCCGCGAGTATCCTGACAGCATTTGCTTCTCCTATGATAGTCCTAATGGTTTGAGAGTACAAACTATGGACATTGTTTTGTCCTTGTTCACCTGATGTCCTTTAATTGGTTTGCAACATACAATACAATCTAGGCTTGCTGCTCTAAGTCACTTTAGGCCTTTACCACTGGAGGAAAGAGTATGTGCACATATGATGGAGCCCACCTCTTTCTAGGTAATTTACACATTTTAAAATGACAGTAAAATAAGTATAAAAAGCGAGTTTGGGGGTGATATCTATGAGGTACACCAACAAATTTTCCAAGTATCCCAAAATATAAGAAATTTCACACTGATTTTGAAGATGAAAGTATTCCCAGGTAAAATCAGAAACCCTAAAATTATTTTTACCTTAAAATATGTCAAAAGAGTATTCAAATAGAATAGAATATAAAGTAGATCAATAAGATGCAATAATTTTCAAAGCGTGGCGATAAATAACATCGTTGTTATTGGAAAAATGCAGAGAAAGCCACTGACTACGATACCTGTGAGCCCCCTGGAGTTCACTGCGCAAAACGCGCATCCCATCTACTTGGCTATCCGCATACTGCGCAAATGATGTGCGCCCGGTAGAAGGTATAGTATCAACATTAAAAGCCATGATTTATGTCTTCTTGTTTATTTTGTTAGCCACTCCATAAGATTTGAAACCTTTTTTTACATTGACTTAAAGGCTGAATGAAATTGTTGCATAGTACTGTACTACTTAATTCACTTTGTTACGAATGGTAATCAGGCTTTGGGGTTTACGTTAACTATTGCTTTCAAAGGTGACAGCTGTTTCAAAACCTATGATTAAACGTAGCATTATTTTGTTTTTAACGAATTTCCCTATAGGGGATCTTGTTATTAAGAATAGCTTAGCCTGGAAAGAAAACTATTCAATAAAAAATACGACTGTACTAATTGAACATGTTAAAGATATCAACATACCAGATGACGGTTTATTAGTATCATTTGACATTAAAGATATGTATTAAAATATTCCTCCAAATGATACTGTGAAAATATTGGAGTATGATTTAAAAGAAACAAATACATTAAGCCAACAGAAAATTAAAGATATAATAAAACTCACGATGCTATGTACTAAACAAAACTATTTTGAATTCAATTCGACATTTTACCAATAAGAAAATGGTCTAGCCATGGGATCACCTCTTTTGGGACTACTATCAGATATATTTATTCATAATCTTGAAACTACCAAAATTATCAATGATGTTAATCCTTACAAAAACAACATTATATATTGGTACTGATATGTTGATGATATCCTCTATTTATTTAGAGGAAACGAAATTGAAATTCAAGATTTCCTAACATATCTAAACTCACTTTCGAAGAAAATACAATTTACAAAAGAAGTTCAAAAAGAGGAAATAAATTTCTTAGACGTCACAATTGCTAGAAACAGGAACCAGCACACCTTTGAAATTTATAGAAAGCCCACACAAACTGATCTGTTGATACCTTCAAAATCTAATCATCCATTTCCTTGCTAAAGAAAGGAATATTATCAAATATCTAGCGCAGAAAAATGGATATAAATCAGATATTGTTGATAAAATGATAAAAAACATGAAGAGAAAAAGAAATCAAGAAACAAAAGATCAAACTGACATCCAAAATAAAAAATATGTTAAAGTGCCATACAATACAGTAGGGCCTAATCAATAAGGCAATTCATAAGACCTTTGAAAACACAGATATTAAATTAAGCTTTGAGACCAGAGATAATGTGTTCAATCTGATTGGAAAACTATCCAAGGAAAGAGAGAAGAAACCCAATGATTACACACAATCAGGACTTTTTAAAATAAAATGCTCAGATTGTAACAAGTATTACATCGGTCAGACAGGCAGGTCATTTCAATCACGATTCAAAGAACATATTCAGGCATTAAGAAGCAATAATATAACTAAGATGAAGTCCAATTATGCTGAACACCTCCTGTCTGACAATCACAGCTACTCGAGCATGAATTACAACTTAGAAATACTGAATTACATGTCCAAAGGGGAAAAGCTGAATGTTACTGAAGAATTTAAAACATTCATAGCACACAAAGAGAACCCTCAGCAACTTATTAATAATCAAATACCATCAAATAATCCTATCTTTGAAAGAATAATTAAACTACAAATGAAATAGATAGTAAGAAGAAATTCAACCTACAAAGTGAAACACCTGATAAATTAATAACATTGTTTATACAAGAGTTTATTTACTAATAATAGGTTAGAATATTATATGTACAATGACCATGAAGATGGGCTAAGTCCCGAAACATGTCACAGTCACAAAGATAAAAAAGTTTTCATTCTCAACAAGGGTGCTCTGGTTAAAATATGTTTTATATATTGATTATATTAGCAGCCCAACAATTTGAATGTAAAATAGGCATATGTGCATATATATATATATATATATTTATTTATTTATTTATATATAGTTTAAGGTAACCTCCGATTTTGATGAAATTTGGTATGAAAGTGTAAGACTAGGTCTATTTTCATGAGTTCGCGAACCAGCATTGTCGGGTTATATAGGGGATCGGGGTTTTATGGGGTTTTAAAGGGGTCAAAAATGGATTTTGGCATTTTTGGACCTTAATTTTTAAAATTCATCAATTTTAACTGAAACCATTTTAAAGAGCTTAAAAAACAAACTATTTGGTATTTTGAATTTTTATCTTAGCATAACTGGTTACGGGGAAAATCCAAAAATTTGTTTTCCATGTTATTCTTATATGGGAAATCAAGAAAATCCTATATCTTGCTTATTTATTGACATAACTTAATCAAATTTGATATGTACATTACGTAGATAGGTTTAACTTATACTTGCTTACAAAACCCATATGGTGGCAAACCTAATACTCACCCCCATGGGGTTTATGGGGAAAATAAAAATTGCCAGAGCTTGATACAATTTTTTGTTTACATTTACCAATTATTGATTAACTAAGACTAACAACACCAAATGGCAGCAAACCTACATACTCGCTCTTATACTTGCTTACAAAACCAATATGGCGGCAAACCTAATACTCACCCCCATGGGGTTTATGGGGAAAATAAAAATTGCCAGAGCTTGATACAATTTTGTGTTTACATTTACCAATTATTGATTAACTAAGACTAACAACACCCAATGGCAGCAAACCTACATACTCGCTCTTATGGTGTTTTTATGGGAAAGTTAATAATCTGAAATTCCATTGGAAATTCGCTGAGGTGTGCTGCGACGGGGGTATTATTTAACTTTCATATTTCTATGACTTGATGGTATAACCCACATGACCAATGTTATAAAAAATTACAATTATTAAACTTTGTTAAAAAAAAAATCTGGAGTTGAGGCTGTTTCTAAACTTAAAATTGTGCTTGGACCAAAAAACCTCCCAATTAAAAAGGTTAAGCAAAACCTACCTGATAAGTTTAGAGATCGATGTAAAATACATCACCTCAGACATTCCCCGTATTGTAGTATAGTATTGTTTAACTAATACCAAGGATTCTTAACTCTAAGTACAACGAATAACACGTATTTTAGGAAGGAAAAAAAATGCAGATTTCAAGTAGATAATGACATCATTGTTATCGGCATTTAAAGCGTTTTTCTTTACAAAATAAAAATCCCCAAGCTTAAAATAAATTCATATGGTTTGGTTCATTTCAGTGAAAAATGTTTTTATCGTTATTCCTCAAAAGTATTTGTTTTGTCTTCATTGGAACTTCTTAGCACTTACGGAGTTTTGGGAAGCAAATGATTTTATTACCGTACCTCTGTACAACTGTCTCGTTCTCTATTACTTAGTATACTTAAGCAACTAAGATTGTTTGGTACATTGTGCTTCATGGATAATTTTTCATTAACTTTAATTTGAAAAGGATTAGAAAAATAAATTGCTGAAACGCAGCGCGACGAATTACACGGCGGGTAGGTTGAGCCGACAAGGGCTAGCAGCTGGCGGCAGACCAGCAGACTGCCAAAAACCTAACTGTAAAAATATGTTGACATTTTATAAAAGTTATATGTCAGACATTTTGAAAATATAATGGCACCATATCAAACTTAACATTGCTATTACATGAGTAAAAAAATTATTAAACATAACATATTTCCCAATACACAGGCCCCGTCCGCCCGCAGCCGCAGCCGATGCCGCCAGCTGGAGATGGTGGTCCTCCCTTAGCTGCGGGCCCCTCTGTTACGCCCCTGTATTGTAAGTAGATGTAGGAAAATCCACTAAATCCGCTAAATTGCATTAAATTCTGGTAATATAAATTTTCCCCATAAACCCCATGGGGGTGAGTAGGATATTGGTGCTTTAGGTAAATATAATTTGAACCCTACATTTAGAATTTTTAAGTTTTGTTTAAGTTACAATTTTCAAAATTATTAAATTTTGGAGATTTTAGTTTTTTCATAAATGTGGTCTTGTGACATATAATTGCAAAGCTTAGCTCATTTCAAATAAGTATATTGAATCAGGAGTCATTTTTGACAAATAATACAAGAACTACAGAGTATTCCATAAATGTTGATTTTTCTTAAAAAAATGGCCGCCATTTTGAAATGGAAAAAGATAAATTCATTCTGTTTTCACCAAAATGCTCCTTTCACTAATACGGTTAAAGTTATGTAAAAAAATCTGCATGCTTACTGAAGAAAATTTTGAGATTCGAACTCGTGACCTCCAGTTTTGGAACACCCTGTTTACTGGCATTGATGAAAATATTTTTATTGGAAAGCCTATATGCGATTTAGGGGTAAAAAACTTTATTTCATGATTTTAACTCAAACCGTTCTCCAGCTATAAATAGTACACGGGTGGTCTGAATCACCCTGTATATATATATGAAAATGAACGAATGGTGTTTTTGCTTCTAGGGACCTCAAAATGAAATAGTAACATGGTCACGAGCGTAGGTCTTACCATGACTACAACCGTAATAGAGTATTCCCTACAGAAAAATTCACTAAAAACTAACCCTAATCAATAAATAAATACCTTCTTTAGTGACCCCAACACTTCAGCACTCACGTACTATTCCTGTGCACCGTAATACAAAACTTTAAGAATCTTGAAAGTAGTGCTTTAAATTGATGTTAGTTTACATTATTTAGATAATTTACTTTTGCCCTTAACACAGAGATATTCTGAACGTGAGCACAAAACTGTACTTTAGGTTTTCAAAGAAAAATGTGAAAACAAAAACAGTGTATATCGCGGTTGCCTGACGATATTCCTCTGAATATGCTTCTGATGCTACAACATAAATAAAGAATGCTCCATTTAAAATTGTTATTGTTCATCACAAAAGTACATTTATGATTTGAGCATTGCTAAAGTGCACCACAGCTTTTTGGGGGATAGCTATTTACTCAAACCCTAATTAAATTTACCTGAGCTTACTTTTCAAGTAAGATGGTGAATAACCCAACTTTTACATTTTACATTACATGGAAATTAATATATCTACATTTTATCACATTAGATTGATACATAATTATCATTAGCTGTTCTGTACTGTTACAGATATAGCGTCAAATGCTGTGCACAAACAAACAAGCAGGACACATGAGGTTAGTGTTCAGTGTTATAAAAAATCAACATCTATGAATAGGGAATTCAGTGAGGAAGACGTAACACCCAAAAATGTACCAATGAAACAGGACGATGATGTGAAAGTTTCCATTCCATCCCCTCATCAATCCTATGAAAATGAGAGCCCTGTTCCACAAAATCCCATAGCTAAACTGGACCTATCCAAGTTCTATCCAGCAAATACTCACCCTTTTTATTTAAATGCTAATGAACCTTTTCCACCATTTGCGCCAGCATCTTCTTTACCCAGTGGACTTTATCCACCATATTTCATTCCACCACCTCCCCAAGTATTATTCCCTGGTAACACGAGCCACGATTTCGTTGAGATGAAGGAAGGGCTCCAAAAAGAGTTCATCCGTAGACAACAGTTGATATCAGGAGGTTCCCTTGCACTAGACCAGGTTGCAATGGCAAATGCAGCTGATGGGATACAATCGCTTCATCAGCAAGCGATGGCTGAATACAAATGGCGTATTGAAAATGTTAAAGAAGATAGAACTTTTTCTCCAATCCTTGGTAAAGAGAAAACTGCAGTACATTCAGAGAGTGAAAAAGATTTGAGAAATCAGGAAGTTAGTCAGTCAAAGCTTCCAGATAAGTTAGTTCTTTCAAAACCGAAACAGGACACTTCATCTTCAGTCAAAATGGTGATAAAAAATGGTGTACTAATCCCTAAACGGAAACAGAGACGTTTCTGCACAGAAAAATCTTTCTCTTGTGAACATTGTTCATCTAGATTCACTTTGAAGTACAACATGGACCGACATATAAAACAACAACATCCACAGTACTGGACTCAAAGACAGAGAAATGCGATAAGTATGCCACCTAGGCGTAATCATTCTCTTTCTCCCAAAGTGCCTCTGAGCTTACTGAATCACAGTCAGTATTATTCTCATACTGGAATGCCTAGTATTAAATCAGAAGAAGAAAAATCAAAATCCTCTTTTAACAGTGACCAACCAAATATTGAAAATAAATTTAGCATTTTTGAAGGCAAGGCTTGCATATCAGAGGAAGTAAAGAATGAAATTGCTCTTCAATCGAAGTCAAAGATTTCTCCTTCAGAGATCCCTGAAAATGAGAATACTAACACTAATGATGATCTTGTAGAGGAGGAGTCAGACTTGATCAGCACCCTGCTTGGGATCCAAGACAAGACGATCATCGACAAAATTTTGCAGTCGAAGTCTGCCGATTACGCAGCAAAGCTGTTGGGCGTTCAAAATCAATTGGCGAAAACATCATAAACCGTTTCATCGTTGTAATTTGAAGTATTGTCATAAGAATAAATCATCATGGGCTGTTTTCAAGAGGGATTACCATAAGGATTATGTAGTTATTATTTTGGTATTAAATTAAGTATTATTGAGAGTAAAAGTTGTATTTACTTCGAGAAAGTTATATTTATATTCATTGAAGAAGCTTACAGTTACATAAATGTTTAAGAATGTAAAAACTGTCTCAACGATTAAAATTTGTTTCATTAATGCCATTTTTACATTGGCTTGTCATTAGTAATACGATTTCAACAAGCTAGTCAATGGACATGGACATATTTCTTGGAAAATGTTGAAGTTTTTACATGTCTTTGTAAGGTAACACACTTTAAAGTTTATTAGTGTAATGCACAATCTATCAGAACTATTGTAAATACAGCTTTGTTTCTAGATTTGGTTATTTTACATATGTTTACAATCACAAGTGCTTTATTCATTGATTTGTATTATATATGTGCCTTATAAGTGTGTTTTAGAGAAACTTTTTTGATTAATACAATGTTTTTCCTGTGATATAATGAGCAAATAAGATACATCGAGTCGGAATGTAATACAGTCTTGTACAGTTCCACTACTGTTCAGAAATTTATATTTTCTCTGTTACTTTTTGTTCTGATGAAATCTATTAAATATGATTTCCTTAAATGTTTGTTTTGCCTTTTCCTTATAAACAGTGATTCATTTTAGTACCATTTACATAAGAGGTTCTGGTAATATAGAATAAAATGGATTCCTAGTTTTGTTATAAAGACCGTGGCCAAGAGGGTGGTTAGGTTATGCAGTTTTTATGAGAAATCGTTGCAAGATTGTTTGGCAAGGAAAAAGTAAAGATGAATAACAAAGCAAATACATTTATTGGTATGAAATAACATTACATCCAAAAACGAATAAATACTACAGGGTCATTTCAGTTAAATTTATACATCATTTTGATAAAAAAAAGTAGTGATAAATAGACTACTATTGAAATGGTTGACATTTATGGACTAGCTCCCTTCTCTTTTCAAACAAGTACGGTAAGAGAGTATTCTGCAAGGTTTTAACCTTCCTTGTTTGCACTCTCCATGGGCAGTGAATTGGTTCAGTTCCTCCGAAAATAAAATTTGTTCAATACAGTTTGTTGATGTTGTAATCTGAAAATGAGTGGGATAGTCAATTAGAGAAGACTATTATTAGAGTTAGTCAATTAAGTAGAGAAAAATATTATCTAAAAGTTTAGATACTCGGTTTGTTTTTAGGAACATATTTTTTTTTATTACTGTAGTCTCTTATTAGAATCAGCTCATACTCTGTAGATCTGTGTGTTTTTTAACACACTCAAATAACTTTCTTCCCTCAAAAATTTACAATTCCTAACGAAAATATATTTTTGTACGATTACCTATTGCCTAGCTTCAGTGACATGTCATGCAAAAACAAAAAAGTCTACTCAACTCAAGTAGGCCTACGATTTAGTCCCTTTTGGATATTTTTGTAAAACATGAAATACCATGGGAGCAACTTGCTTTCTCGACATGAATGGCAAAGTTGTTGCAGTTTGAAAAAGTTTGCTACCTTATAAATTTTGACCATTAATTTTAGCACTCATGCAGGTGGTCTAGTTGTGTTCAGGACAGGAATAAACCGTAAAAGCAGCTTTTCAATTGAAAATAAATTGGGGTTTTTAGAGTAAAACAAACTTAAACAAGTAAGAAATTCCTATAAAGTATCTACAGAAATATTCATTCTAAGTGTTATTGGTGGATCAGGAGACCCCGGCCGAACCATTAAGCGCATCTGCCTCTAATGGGCATTTTGCACAAGCCCCTGGAAGGACGGGATATTGAAGGAAAAGGAAGGGTTAGAAATGGGACATCAGACGGCCGTTTGACAATTCAAAGGGCCAACCCCCGTGTACTGGGACAACGGTCCGCTCTGCCCTCAAAATGGCCAACCAACTGACTGTCCACTCATGTTCCAGCTAGGGGTTTACATGCCCGCTGCATTCCTCAACCCCCCAATACGTGCATTCTAGAACACATATTCCAGCTAGGAGTTTCCATGCCCAATGCACCCCCCGCTGTCTTGAACATGAATGGGTTATGAAGGAAGGGAAATTGTCATAGTGGACAGCCAAAAGACTTACCACAGTGTTATGACAACTTCGTTTGCTGTAAACAATGTCAGCTTTGCAACTAGTATAAACCAGTTTTAAATTTGTCCTGGGAGATTTTAAGTGTTATCAAAATCAGACCACTCTGGTGTGGTTTTTAGCTTTGAAAAACAAAAAAAAATAAGCTTCTAGCATTGAGAGAAAGTAAAAAGAAACCTCAAAAATACTTTGGACCATCCTAAATTTTAGTCATAATTGCATACTAAAACTACTTCATAGAAAAGGATGGATCGGTTATTAAAAATAAAGTTATATTTTCTAATGTTTAGAATTGAAATTTTTGACTTTTTTTATACTCACTGTTGCTCTGTGTCGATGCCTAGCAAGTGTAGTAGTTTGGTTGTTGGTTTGGCACTGCTTGTTGTGGATGTACCTTGATTCAGAGGCCGCTCCAGGGTCTTCAGGGATGGTCCTGGGATAAACTGAGGGCTTGGGTGGCACCTGAGGTCTACTTCCACGGGTGATTCAAGGTTAAATGATTGGGGTCGTTTGGGGGAAGGAACTCTGAATTGGTTTGGAACGTATTCTAGAGACGCAGTTCTTCTGTCGGAGATAGTGTAGTCTGGTCGGGGGATTGTTGGTTGATCACAGCTGGAGTTGCTTCTGCTCAATGGACGCCTCAGACGTTGCGGTTGATCGCCTGCGATGTACGAGAAGGGCTCAAACTTGTTGAGCTCCGGAAGAACTTGGACTCCACTAAGGAAACAAGAACATTGTGTTTATTATTTAAGTTTAATGTAAAGAAAGTTACAATGTTTTTTACAATGAGTAAAACAACTCTTCAAAGAGAGGCACTTATCTTAATGATCCAAATTATTAAATTTACACTAGATACATTCCTAAATACCATTTGCACTTTATGGTGTGTATTTTAAGGCAAATATGACTAAAAAAATAAGTGTGATGGATCTAATAAGGTGTAGCTTTTTTCTGACAAAAACCATCTGATTCCCTTATTAGGATCATTAATATCCCAATGTACAAAGGCAGCACGGTCCATTTCGAACATTCAAAAAGCTTCCAAATTTTATCAGGATCAAACCAGCAACATTTTACTATTGCCAAGCCCTACCAATGTTGTACCAATGTTGTAGGCGAGCCCTACAACCACTCAGTTACGCAGCTGATTAAAAAATTAATCAAACAAACAATGCCATGAAATACCACATTTGAAGTAAAAAAAGTATTAAGCAATCTTCACCATAAGTGACCCACAGCTCATATTACTCAGTTTCTCTCAGTCAACTTTATGAAACATTGACAGAGAAGACATGAAGTTGATATTAGGTCATATCGCTAAAATTCTTCTGTTAGATAATTTGGGAGAAAATTTGTAAGTGGCAAATTAAAGTACTCTTGTAACTAAATTACCGTTATCATTAACAACACTAAAATATTTCAGTTTCCAAACCAGAACTTTCAAAAAAGAGAATTCTACCTGCAAGTGCAGAACGTTTCAATCAAGTACAATTGTATTGCAAGAGGTGAAATAGGGTGTTACATTTCCAAATTTGGTTAGGGTACCAAATTCCTCTGTTACATAATATGAGTCAAATTAAAATTTTTGTGTGGTGAACATAAATAGGCCTACTCTTCTGAAGAATCATTCTCATTAACAACTAAACTAGCTATGAAAATAAATTACGAGAATAAGTCTACCTGCAAGTATTTGGTGGTGTAGAGCGAGACGGCGTTGCACCCCTTGTAGACACCGAAGAGGAAGTAGATGTTGAGGAGCCAGAGGAGGAGGAATCGGCAGCAGAAGAGTGTGAGGAACAACGAGGGCAGCCAGGGCGTTACCCCGTCGGTGAGGGCGTTGGTTGTGAGGGCGGCCCACGAGACTCCAGCGGTCAGACTGGCGTAATCATCCGGAGTCTGAAAAATATGAAAATAACTACATATTCAGCAATTTGTTATTTGCATCTACGACCTCATACTCAATATAAAAATGAACACTCACAAAGTCCTATATTATCCTTACTTTAGATTCTTGTAATATAAAAGTTTGTAATTGAGAAAATACTGATCTTGTTTCCTACTATATTGTGAGAAAAATATATACAATTTCTTTAAATATACTGCTGCTAAAAAACTATTTCATTCATATATATATTTAGTACTTTATTGTTTAAAATGATCTTTTGAATGATGTTTTTAGATCTTTAGAATTTCTATTTGTGCCGTTAATACAACAAGGTCGACGTTAGTAATAAGACCAGGGTTTGGACCATTCCCTATAAAAAAGGAAAAAAGGCCACTGCCACTGGTTAGTAGTAAGACACAAATTGACAAAACAAGATGGGGGGTTAAGAAGTGTTAAGAAAGGGGTTAAAGAGGGTTAGGCAGTGTTATAGTTTTTCCTTGTGTAGGATTTAACCTATGCGGGGAAAATAAAACACATCTAAACCCTCTTTTTGTTAAATAATAAATAAGTTTTGTTAGTAAAACTAAGTATTTTTATGAAAACCATTTAAATTTAAACACATTTAAGATTCCCTGAGACACACTAGAACAAAGTAAATGCAATCAAAATAAAAATTCGTAGTTTTTGTAGTTAATAAAATTATCCCTCCCTCAAAAATCAAACAATTTTTGTGTGATGTTATAACTAATTAAGGAAACTTATTCCGTTTAGGGATTTATCTTAAATATTTTTTTTATTTTGCTCTTAGCTGTCAAACCAAACCAAAAAAACCTTCTGTATCAAATCCCTTTGTTTCCTAAAGTACCACTGACTGTTGTATGTAAGATGTCTATAAAGTAGTACACTGCACCACCCAGGTCTGTGAAGATGAAAATCGAGACAATGGTGATCCAAGGGTAGTAGAGCAGTGCTCCCTGTCTCCCTCGAACCTCCTTGGATGCTGCAACTGTGTGGGCAAACAAACAAATAATACTGGAGTCAGTAGCAGTGTGTCAATCATGTTTTGATTGGACCTGTAAATTAAAACTTTAAAGTGCTAAAGATATTAGGTAATAATAGCAGACAGCAATAGCAAGAATAATATTATGATTTACTGCTGAACTTTGTTAGGCTGCTTTCACGCTGGCGACACTTACTGCTTTGACTTTTGTCTCTGTCGTACAGGTGTTGTTGTTTATGCCACTAGCTGCATTTTGAATTATTGACATAACATACTTTGTTAAATTGCAAAGCTATGGTAGTTGATTTTATCTCCGCGGTTGTGCTGTATTGTACAGCTGGTCCCAGGGGCGAACCCAGGATTCAATTTCGGGGGGGGGGGATATTTTTTGCGGAGTGGTAACACCGGGGGGTTTATTCCATACCCCCCAAGAACATGGCGGATCCGGGGGGCCTCCCCCGAAAAATTTTGGAATTTTTGAAGCTAAATGGTTAGTTTTAGTGAATTTCAGAAGCTAAAATTAATTTAACATTATGCAGACCTCTACTCCACCAGAATTTCGAGCGAAACGAATGGGTTTTGAATATTAAATAAAGGGATCCGGCTATTTATTATTTAAACTTAGAAAAAATGTGTTGACTTTATATTACGACTGAATATAGCCTAAATTACAATTGGAAATAAAGTACAAAAACAGTTGTAGTGTAAAGTTTATTATGAACGCCAAAACACATTACTGATCAAGAGGTAAATACGCGATTTATCCATAAGACACAGAATACAGAGTCAGAGTTAACTATAGTAATAACCAATAAAAGTAATGCAATTGTAACTTAAAAGTATTATATTATTTTAAAAGTGCATATATATCAAGGCAAAAGATATCATGTCTTCTTAAAAAAGAATCAAGATGTCACAATTCAAATGAAGAACAGTAAATGATAGTCTATAGTCTCTAAGGAATTCTGAAATAAATACACTACTTAAAAATCGTAAAATATATGAATTATCGTTACCTCTAAGATACACACACATTTAGACTAACTAAACGGCAAAACCACAAAATAACTAATAAGTTAGAGGTGGCAGCACCGCAAGTGAATTAGAGCGCGCTTAGAACCAACCAACAACCAAGTGCTGATGTGACGCTTTGTATGAACTCGTCAGTAATGCCGCGCAATAAATAACGTATTTAATTTCCAAAACTAAAATGACCTGTTTTGAATGTAATATTACAGTTTTATGTTTTTGCATTGTGCAATTAAAACCCCTATTACCCTATTCTTTAAGTAAGTTGGCGTTTATATCTGTTTATAAAAGTCTGATGCATGGAAATAATATTTTAATTATTTGTCATACCTACATTATTATTATTTTTGGAGCATATTTTTATTTTTTATCCTCCAACATTTCGGGGGGGGATATATCCCCTTTATCCCCCCCCTGGGTTCCCCCCTGGCTGGTCCTAATGCAAATTATGACTTCCAAAAACTGATGAAAATAAAACTAAGATCCAACTTATATATAATTCATTAATCTATATATATATATATATATACAGTGTGTTCATTTTTTTAGGGCCACCATTAGGATCTCGTAAACCGTAAGAGATACAAGGAAGGTTAAATTAGCAAAATTGTGCGTAATAATGAGCTGAATAAAATGGTGAAAAAACATTTAAGGTATTCCATCTAATTCGTTCGCTACGCTCGAAAAACCATTTTTGCCCTAAAACTAAAATTGCACATAACTCGCTTATTTTTCAAGTTAAAAAAAAAATTTTGGGTTGAAAGTTGCTTCAAATTTTGCGTAGAATTTAATAAAGTGTGTAAAAATTTTATTAAATTTTTCATTTTTTATAAACGTTAGTCAAGTTTTAAATTTGTAATACACACATGATTATTTTTCTCATTCATGTGATAGACCTTTTTTTCCTGATTACAAAAATACCACACATTTTAATCATTAAATATCGTATTTATCAAACAAAATGTTAATTTTACGTCATTATTTTACATATGATGTATACTGGCTTTATCTTACAACAATACGTTGCGGAACAGCTGATTCCTACAGAACCTCTCGTTTATTAGAAACAGCTGATTCACCGGAAACAGCAACAATGGAGGCAAATCAGCTGAGATGTTTACAATAAAATTGTAGCTCAATGTTGTATTCCTGCATGAAATGATCCACTCAAAACTAGTTTTTAATAATGTGTTTTTCCGTGAATAATATGTAACATTTATCGTGAATTTTTAATATTTATCGTGCTCATCATAAACAATGTAAGAAATAAGTATTTAAGTTCCTTTTAACATCTTTGTATAGTTTTAGTTTCATAGTAATCAGTATTTTAGTTCAGTATTTTTTAATCATGCCTACTTTTAAGTTTTCTTATGAAGAAAAAGTAGACATGTTTTCAGTTTATATGAAGGCCAATAAAAACATTGCTAAAGCTGCTGAAGATTACTTAACCGGATATCCTGAACGAAACCAGCCTAATCGTACTTTTTTCAAAAAAATAGAAAACAATTTAAGACTGTACGGCTCTTTTGAAAAAAGAAAAGATTCTTCTTTAATTAAGCATAACGAAGACAAGGAAGTAGCTGTATTGGCATATGTATCACAACATAACAGGACATCCGTAAGGGAAGTGGCGAAGGAATGTTCAACATCTGTTGGCACAGCGCACAGCATAATGAAGGGCCATAAGCTTCACCCCTACGTGCCAAGGCCAGTACAGACCTTACACCCAGGAGATAGTGCAAGAAGAATACAGTTTTGTAGGTACGTAGTTTGTAATTTATTATATCAACTCTTTTAGTTACGCATAGATTAAATGTCAAATGATAACTGTCTAATGGAAAGGTTTGATAAATTCCTAATGCCCTCTCAGCTAACTTTTTTTGGATGTATTTTTATCGTTAAAGCATATTATAAAAAATAATTTATACTCAATCAGTTAATTTAACATCTAAGTTTTTATAGTAGAAACAATCATGATTTTTGGGCCGTACTTCTTAAAGTTCCTGAAATGAAATAGTTCAGAGTAGATACAGAAAATGTACTAACTTACTGTTGTGAAAGACTATAAAAACAACAACATTTAGATTTGAACGGTTTAATCCTAATTGTTATTATAGACTATAAAATGAACAATTTGGCAAAAGTAGATGAATGAAAATTGTAGTTGTGGTCGATTTTTATTTTGGTGGACGAAATTAGAATGTTTAATCTAACTAGGTACTACATCAAATTTATGTTTCAGGTGGATTCTGCAACAGGCAAGAAGGGAACCTGGCTTCTTGGGGAAAATACTGTGGACGGATGAAAGCACTTTTTGTAATAATAAAATGTATAATAGAAGGCATATCCATTATTGGTGCAAGGAAAACCCTCATATTGTGTATGCACGCGACAATCAAAGAAGATTTTCAGTAAAAGTGTGGTGTGGGGTTGTGGGGGGTCATGTCTTAAGCCGGGTTTACACGATGCCAGTAGGTGAGACAATTGTCAAAAGACAACTGATTGGCATGAAATTATTGCCTTCGTGTAAACACTTCAGGCCAATTGCCTTGCCAACTGCCCTCCCAATTGCCCCGAAACTCAGTTGTCTCCGGGAGTAGACTGATGCCAACGAGCTGGGCCCAGCGAGACCCCCCACCACTGAGAATTTCAGTTGTCGCGACAATTGGCGCCGTGTGAACGGATAGGCCAGTAGCGCTGTCTTGGTTTTTGCCAGTTCCCTAGTTCCCTTGCGTCAGTTGGGACATACAGGTGTGTTGTTTTGTTTATGTAGCAAGGAATGAAAGCGTCACTTTCAATTTTAGCTTGGGTGACAATGCTTTTCTTATTAAATCCTCTTTGGATATTTTACTTTCAACCATCTGTAAAAGTTCATCAAAACTCTCTGGACTCATCCTTAAACATGCTTTATATTCCAACGGATCTTCCATCCGCAGTTCCCTTATCAATAGAGATGACGCACCGTGACTGTCTCTTTTTAAAAGCCACCTCCTTGTCCACTCCCTCTTCTTATTTAACTCCTCTTCTAGCACATTGCAAGACTCACTGATAAATTCCCGACACAGATCATTAAACATTAGTTTTAGGTCCTCGCGGGACACGACAGACGACGATCACTCGGCCATGTTTCGGTCGCACATCAACTGCGCGAAAAATTCCTTCGATTTGCATCAACTTCGCGAAAACCGAAAAGAGTCCCCCAAAAATGTGCATCAACTGCGCGAAGCCCGAGCCAGGTATACAGTAGTTGGCGGCAAATCTCCTAGTTTACAGGTTCATCCCAATGTCCCACAAAGTGTGGTCAAACTCTTGATTTGGTATTAGTATTCGTAAATATTTAAGTGATTTTCTTAACTCCACTCCCCATGTTATTTTATTGGTTATTTCGGTTCGTTACGGTGTAGTTTTTAAAGGGAAAACATCGCCCACGTTGCCTTGGATTGTTCTTAAATATCCTATATGTTTTTTGAAAGTTGTGATTTGTAAATATTTAGTTATTTGTTTTGTAAAATAGTGGAATGATTTTAGATCTATATTTTTCACGGAGAAATTTATCAGCGAAAGAGTATAAAATTTAATAGTTAAGGCCCCCGGATACAGGTTCCAAAGAGTTTTAAAAATTGTCAGAGTATGATAATATATCGTCCGTATGGGAACTAGATTTAAATTAAAATACAAAAATGTATCCACCCGTAAGGAAATGAGCATAACCATGAAACTACTCCGTTTCATCAGGTGAACAGATTTCCCATCAAAAGATTTATCCTCAAGAAGAAGGCAGTTGGTATTGACAAGCGGCCTACTAGGCTTTTCAACAGGAAATAAGTCAACAAAAAAAGTAATAAACATATTTCAGTTGTTTATTTTTAATCTAATGTAAAATTATCTAATTTGCAAATACACCATGTATTAAAACCCTATGTTGTCTTAAAATATGATACTGAAGTAGACCCCCGACTTCGCGCAGTTAATGCAGGTCTCTGATCGTCCTATGGAGCGTTTCGCGCAGTTGATGCACGCCCTGTTTCGCAGTCAACTGCCGTGGCAATAGTTGGCCCTGTGTAAACAGCTTCACGATCAACTTGACTGGCCTCCGACAATTGTCTCCCACGTGATGACAATTGTCCAAAGACAATTGTCTCACCTACTGGCATCGTGTAAACCCGGCTTTAGGACCTATTTTTTATGAGGGAAATTTAACTGGCAATCAGTATCTGCAGATGCTGCAAAACGAAATTGCTGATTTGATGGACGATCTTCCCTTAGATATAAGAATCAATTTGTTTTTCCAACAAGAATGTTGTGAGGAACTTTTTAAACAATTTGTACGGTGACCGTTGGATGGGGACAAATGGGCCTGTAAGGTGGCCGGCAAGGTCACCAGACCTTACCCCCCTTGATTTTTTCATTTGGGGACATGTAAAGAACCTTGTGTACAATCCCTCCCCACCAGATACTGCCGAAGACCTTAGGAACCGAATTTTGAATTCCTTTTTAAGTATCAAGAGACAGTCCCTAGTGAAAGCCAACAACTCTTTAAAAAAGAGAGCAAAGCTGTGTATAAGGAAAGGTGGACATCAATTCGAACAATTCTTGTAAATAGGATATTTAAATAGGATCAATGTTTGTAAATGTTTCAATCATTTAACATTTTAGATTTTAAAAATGAATGAATTGATGTTTAGGAAAGTAGCGATAACAAACTTAAACAAGATCTACAGTACTGAATAGCAATATTGTGTAAATATTGGCAATCTTTTTAAGTGATTAAAAAATAAACAATTAATGAAATATTCGTCCTTTTCTCTAATTAGTATTGGGATTATTAATTAATTCATGGTTAACATTTTAAAATTACAATTAAATTGAAAAAGTGGATATAATGAATTTTTGTATCATAAAAAGTAATATCAGTGCCTTTATTTGTTTAACAGCTGATTATCCGGTATTGTTGCGGTTTCCGGTGAATCAGCTGTTTCTAATAAACGAGAGGTTCTGTAGGAATCAGCTGTTCCGCAACGTATTGTTGTAAGATAAAGCCAGTATACATCATATGTAAAATAATGACGTAAAATTAACATTTTGTTTGATAAATACGATATTTAATGATTAAAATGTGTGGTATTTTTGTAATCAGGAAAAAAAGGTCTATCACATGAATGAGAAAAATAACCATGTGTGTATTACAAATTTAAAACTTGACTAACGTTTATAAAAAATGAAAAATTTTATAAAATTTTTACACACTTTATTAAATTCTACGCAAAATTTGAAGCAACTTTCATCCCAAAAATTTTTTTTTAACTTGAAAAATAAGCGAGTTATGTGCAATTTTAGTTTTAGGGCAAAAATGGTTTTTCGAGCGTAGCGAACGAATTAGATGGAATACCTTAAATGTTTTTTCACCATTTTATTCAGCTTATTATTACGCACAATTTTGCTAATTTAACCTTCCTTGTATCTCTTACGGTTTACGAGATCCTAATGGTGGCCCTAAAAAAATGAACACACTGTATATCTAACATATATACTCCCGCATGTGTAACTCACTGATGTATATAAATGTTCTGCCACAACCGTCCAAGCTAGAGACTTGAAATTAGGCATTCTATTAGCTGACACAATTTATATTCATAAAAAATTCTCAAAACTAGCAATCTGCCACATTTAATTTATTAAAAAAGGTAAAAATTTAGATTTGTCGGCAATGTAGTACAGCCGTGGTAATGTAGCACAGTCGTGGTAATGTAGTACAGTAGTGGTAACGTAGATCAAGTACCAGGCTTTTTTCTCGTACTTATTAAATGATATCATTTATTGTACACTCTGGTATACATTGTGTGTGGTGTAACCATGTTGTCAGTGAAAATCTTGAGATAAACACAGCGCTTCCTGTGTTATCCTCAGTCATAGGCGTCATTTCAGCATTCTGATTGGGGGGGCAAGATTTTCATAAAGTCATACCCCCTCACCCCTTCCCACAAATACGCCAAACATCTTAAATTTCGCTAAAAACTGTCAATAAAAGCTAATTAAGTTTACATTGTGACAAGCTGTCCATAAAATGTGAACTTATAATATATCTCAGAAACCCATGAAAACAATACCCTAATGTATGTAAAATTTGATTATATAAGTTGACATGTTTCTATTTGTAGAAAGTCATTAATCTTCTGGAACTGCCAGTGGTTACTGTCATGTAAAACACCTTAAGAAATTTAATGGATTTAATTGGTTAATGGATACTAAATAGTTAAAATAAAAAACATAATTTTATAACTATTTAGTTGTTTTTATTGTCTATTATTTACAACTCTAAAGTTTTACAGTCGGATACATAGACAAAAACTCCATAGGTCTGTATGGTAAAACACATTGTTTTTATGTTTATCAAAAATTAGTTTTTGACAAACCACCTTTGCAGTCTGCCGTATAAGGGACAAAAAATCATTTAACATTTAACTACTGTTGGTTAGGATCAGTACAGCTAAGGTATATTGCCCATTACATTACCTAAAAAAAATAAATTGTTATTGAGGACAAGAGAGGTAAAAAATTACTAAGTGATTAAAAAAAGATAAATAATGATTTACAAAATCATCTATACATATTTAATACGTGATACAAGTTCTTGTACAAGAGCTATATATACAAGAAACTCCTCCCACACTTTGCAATATATTTTAATGATTTTAGTGCCATTGGATAGAGCTCGGCGTGAAGTTGTTTCTAAAGTGAATCGGTAAATTGTCCATTAAAAAGAGGGGACCTACAAGTCCTTAAAGTTTGTTATTTTCCCCGTTTGATTACCCATCAGTAAGGAAATTGATTGATTTTCAAGTAAACAACAGTGTAAACATCGGACATCAGCGAAGGTACTACATCTACCTTTTCACACGAAATAGGTTATGTTTAACTGGGCGCACCGAAACTGCGATCCTTACCCCAACGGCGACCCCAGGCAGACGCCGAAACTGCGATCCTGGCACAGAGGCCGCCCCTGGGACGATACTGACGATACTGTACGTAAGACGATACTGTACGTAAGACGATACTGCTGCTCTTGCTCTCAAACTGAGAATGACTGATATATTTGTGGGGGAAAATAAAGAAGAAATGTACACCCTGAAAGTCTTCGTTTATTGGTGCAGGTTAAGGGTCATCTTCACCCCTGGGCCGGTGGCCCATTGTTGCGCAGTCGGCAATTTTAACTATACGGCTTTTAATGCAAAACTTGGTACGGTATTTGATTTCCCTGTTTCGGACGCCGTTTTTCAACCGATTTTCTTTAAACTTGGTAAGTGTTTAGTTGAATAGTTATATTAGGTCCCTCATACCTCGAAATTTAGAAAATTTAACAAATATTACTCCCTGTGACGTCACAAAGTAACTCGATTTTCCTTAGTAATATTTGTTAAATTTTCAAAATTTCGAGGTATGAGGGACCTAATATAATTATTCAACTAAACACTTACCAAGTTTAAATAAAATCGGTTGAAATACGGCTTCCGAAACATAGGGGAATCAAATGCCATGTTTTGCATTAAGCCGTATAGTTCACATTGCCGACTGCGCAACAATGGGCTACTGGCCCAGGGGTGAAGATGACTCTTAAGGGGGTGGTATGTGCGAGTTTAGTACAACTTGAAAGTCCCAGTTCATTGGCATTAGTTGAAAAGTGACTTGAGCGACACGTCGGACGGCGAAACATTCTAGAGCCATTAGTTCACACCGGACGCTGGAATCCCGCTGGACCCTCCGCTACCTGCTGATAGGCCACTGTGCCAGGATCGCAGTTTCGGTTGTGAGATTAGCGAACCCTTTTGAGGATTAAAACTAGGATCGCAGTTTCGGTGCGCCGGTTTAACTTAGGCAAGGCGCCGGTCTACCTGAGCCCGAACGACGTTACCAAATGCCGCCTCGCGGCCGTAGCGCTAGGCGAGTTTGATGGCTGCAGACAGTGCAGAGGTTTACGGGAATCGTGTTTTCAAGTTAACTAATAAAGATAGAGATTGACTCTTAACTTTTTCTAAAAGTAGAGAGACGGATCTCGTCTTCTCTGGTTTAAGAATTTTTAAATACAATTTCTAGTTTGTTATAACTGTCTAAAATCATCTGTTTTTAGTGGCAAAAAGTTTTATAGATGCTGAGGTTTACAGGGATCGTGTTTTAAAACTAACCAATTAAGATAGAGATTGAATCTTAACTTTTCTAAAATTAAAGAGACAGGTCTCTTCGGCTCTGTTTTTAGAATTTTTAAATAAAATTTTTAATTTCAGCTATAGGCCTAACTGTCTAAAGTCATCTGTTTTCTCGATGCAAATGCAAGGGTTTTTAGAACCCTGTTATCTTTAGCTAAATGCATCCTAGAGATACAACTAATGTGTCATATTAAAGAAAAATAACGGTGCTAAATTTCCTTTCTTACACTTTGGTTATCTCACTTTGGTAGTGTTATCAAAACTAATGGAAAACTTAAGTTAAAAATCGAGAAAAACAGATGATTTTAGACAGTTATAGCTAAAATTAGAAATCGTATTTAAACATTCTAAAAACAGAGCCGACGAGATCCGTCTTTTTACTTTTAGGAAAAGTTAAGAGCCAATCTCTATCATAATTGGTTAGTTTTAAAACACGATCCCCGTAAACCTCTGCATCTTTAAAACTTGCCTGGAGAAAAAAAAAACTATTTTAGACAGTTATAACTGAAATTATAAATTTTATAAAAAAAATTCTAAAAACAGAGAAGACGAGATCCGTCTTTCTACTTTTACAAAAAGTTAAGAGTCAATCTCTATCATAATTTGTTAATTTTAAAACACGATTCCCGTAAACCTCTGCAGCCAACAAACTCGCGGAACTCGCCTAGCGCTACGGCCGAGAGGCGGCATTCGGTAATGTCGTTCGTGCAGGTAGACCGGAGCCTTAACAACTCAACAGACGTGAGATGGGACTTCCTGCTACAGATGACGATTGCAGAATGAGTCAATTTAAGTGTTTTGTGTAAATAATACAAAGTAGACATTTTGTTAAAGTCTGATTCAGAAGTTTATAATTGTTACGTACAAATATTTCACCATATTACATAACCTAACATTTTAATTTCCAATTTAAAAAAAAAATCACCAAAATTATTGGGGGGGCAACTGCCCCCCCTTGCCCCCCCCAAATGACGCCTATGTCCTCAGTTTAGCTTACCCTAACTGATATTCACAATTCTACCTTTCACAATTACTGGTGTAGTGATGTTCGGAGTTCCTTTCTGATTATGATGAATTAACACATTTTAATTATCATGTCATTTTAAATTTAATATTCAATACGGTTAAAGTTATACAATCGTGGTACCATGGTTATGACTAAATTATCACATACCGGGTCACCCGTTCACCCCTGTTAAAAAGTACAGAACTAATATTTAACATAAACCAATTGTGCTATTACATGTAAACCGGTCTATCGATTGTCAGTAATAATGTACAGAGTATCCCACTAATTTCAAATACAAACCCCTTTTAACCAAAACTTTTAATAACATTTTTATTTAACACATAATTTTAAGACGGCTTTACAATTTGACCTTTTAAGCATGTTTAGGGAACATTGGCGGTTGAAATATAGATTTTCCCTATAAGAATAATATGGAACAAATTTTCAAATCTCTGAACATTTTATGTTAAAGAAACATGTCTCAGCTGAAAAAGTTTTAGACTCTCTTTTAAATATTTTTCCAATATAAATTTTTAGTTTTGTCATACATTATTTTCATAAATTAACAATATGACTGAGATTAGAGAAAATGTATGAAATAGTAAAACTAATTACGTGATAATTGAAGTTTAATGATGGAATATTATTTAAATTGAGGTTCTTAGACACGCTCATGCTTGGCCAGTTCCACAGACTGGGAAATTTAATAATATAATAATAAAAACTAAACCCAGACCCAAAAGTCTGACTTCTATTGGCGCATAATCCGTCATACCTCCTCAATTCAGTGCTGTTTTAAAATATCTCTGTTAATTATAGTTGTGATTAAAAGTTATGTAGACTATTAAATTGTATGTAATTATTAAAACCGTAAAATTGATCAAAGAATTCTTCTTTTGACTATTATTTCGCTATTATTGGTTGTTTTGATGTTATTGCTTTAAATTGCATTTTACTTTTAGTTTGCATGTTTTTTTTTATTTATTTCGTCTATTTATTGTAATTGCTTCATTAATTTTTTTTTATTTGAATCCCAAGTAACCTCTCGGAACTTATTTGCAGCATAATATAAACATTTCTTAGAGGCAGGTTTCTTCTCTAGTAACCAAACTATTTATCTTACAAAATGGTTTACATCATATTGCTTTTGTCACGCCAGTTAAAACTCCAGTGTTATTATCAGGGCCGCCCCGAGGGCAATAGGCGCCCGGGGCAAGGTTTTGACCAGCGCCCCCTAAATTAAATAATTGGCATATCTTGTAAACTGTAATGTTAAATTACAATTCTAAGCACTAAATTAGGTGCATGGCTAACTTTTCAATGCTGTTGTAGTAGGACGAGATGGCCCATGCGCAAATTGCGCATTTTATGATTCTGTATAAGTGAAACTCACCTACAGTATGTTAATGTTGATTATGAAGTGACATAACATAGATCTATTTTTGTTTACTATCTGGCTTTTAAAATTAATCTGAAGGTAATCAGCTGTTAAATTACAATTCACATTCAAGAACTTGCAATAAAAGTTGGTCAACATTTTAAAGTGCTGCCCTCTAGAAATAAAGGCGAGGGGGGCGAAGCCTGAAACAATATGACCTTTTTAATTACGATTCTTCACTGCGGTATATACTAGTACTAAGCTTTAAAATGACCCCTCAATATTAAAAATCGGATCAGTAGGTCGAGAGAAAAAGGGATGTAACAGACGAAACCCTTATAGAAATAAGAAGATAGATTCACGATGACAGTCCGATGAGAATCGATACATTGTTGCAAATTTTTTTGTGAAACACATTTTATACTGGTATTACACATGATAAACATAACCACAAATGATAACATTGCAGGGCGAAAGTGGGTGAGTGGGTACACAGGGACACAGCTGTTAAATTTCCATTGGACTATTTTTGTACATCCCACTATTGTTTTGTAATGTAATGTAATGCTGCTAGTTAATGTAAGACACAGAACAAAAATAATAAGAGAGAATGTACACAACAACACCACATCAAATTACATGAGGGGTTAAGGTAATGAATGAGTGACGGGGTGGGCATATGCGTAGTTCACAACTGCTTGACCGCCGGGCTCAAATGAGCGCTCAATCCATTTTTGCAGTGTGTAAGATCAGCTTGCCAGTAGTAGGCTTACATGCAGCCAAAAGCGATGCTATCATGATTCACTTCCACTTACTTTGTAAAAAAAGGCTTAAAGTTACAATGAATAACTAGTCACTACTCATTCCCCGACTATAATAAATTGTTTTAAATGTTTATTTGAACTAATCAACAAAATTATTATTAAACTATTTGTAACAAAAATATTTATAGATGGAGTTTTTACAATTTTTGTCAAGCCTTTAAAAATCGGGGACTTCCTCTCGGCCGCAGCGCCCCTTTGGCCGCGGCGCCCTCGGGGCGGCCCTGGTTATTATGATTTTTTCTATAAACAAATTAAAATGCTTATTAAATAAAAATGCTTATTAATTATTGCTTATTAATGTTTTGACACATCATATGAAATTATATTATATACCACAACTTAGAAAAAATAAACCTCTACTATATACATGTCTGAGTTAAATAAGTAGATATATAATCTGAGTAAAATATAATTTAAAATTTTATTACATCATTATAGAAACTATATTTTATCTTATTAGTAATTTACAATATTTATTTGTAATCTATGAAAATCTCATTTGAATATGCCTAAGTTAGATAAAAAATTTGGCCATTTACATTCTTATTTCTGTGCCGCACCTAAAATCTTTGAAGTTCCAGACTAAATGAGGAGGCAGAGACATAGAAGAGGCTGGCGTAAGTGTGTTTCATACTGCCCGGTGTGTATTTTTAATAGGGATTTGTAAACATGTACATATACAGGGTACCTGCGTTTCCTGACCTCCCTGTATTGGAACTGGATAGCCAGATTGCAACTCTTAAAGAGCTGGGTGACTAGCAGAGAAACTTTTTTTATACAACTACTACTCCTAACTATAACTATAACTATAACTATAAAAATAACCACAACTATAACTCTTTAAATTGACACTTCTTTTCATCTAACACTATGGCTTAAGAGGGGCTAAAGGGTCAGTCCTGGCGGACGTTGCTGAAACTACCGGAACACAGTTCGTTCCTGGTTCGTTCCGTTCCAGTCAACTGAGTTGTGACGCGGCTGGCGGAGGGATGTAATTCGTCAACTGCTGCCACTACCTCCCTTCACGTTTTCCCGTGTCGCTCTAGTCCGCCTCTGCCTATCTTCTCCTTCCGTGTACAGATAACACGGAATATCATATCTTGACCTCTCTGACATACTTCACTACTGGATTCAAATTTGTAAAAAAAGTGGGACTAAAACAGTCTACAACTTTGTCGTTTCACTCCAATTAATCGTTTTAGCTGAAAAATTTTATATCACAGATGTTAGTTATTACGTTTTAGTTACGTGTAGGCCTACTGCCCACCCTCTGACGATCACTCAATTTGTTGTTGTCACCTGCTAAATGGTTTTTAAAGGCTTTAATTTTATTGAAATGACGGAACAAATTAGCCTACGACCACATTACATTCCATTTATTCACTCCCTTTATTTTATTACACGATTAAAATTAAAAATTGTAATTTTGAAATACTTCAGATAGTTGCTTGAAACACCAACGCACTTTAAGTGCTTATTTTTAAGGTGGGTATGACGATCGGCGAGTGAGATGTTTTATTTATAAAACAATCAATTACACATTTCGATTTCATAATTTTAACCCAACGCCGTTTCTCTTGTTTAAGTTGTATTTGAAACTGAAATGACCTCTTCTATGCTTTTATGTTACCGTAACGAATTCTGAATATAACTTATATTCACGTAATTTAGTCTTCAAAAGAAGTAACAATATAGTGAAGAATTATTTTATGTCCAAAAACCATAAAAGTTTGTTTAAAACTGGGGACATAAAATTTATGAAAATAAAGTAAAAATTAATAAGAGTTAATAAAAGTTAATAAACATTATGAACTTCAAAACGAGAAGAAGGATAAAAAACAAGAGCCGTCTGATGCCCGTTTTTTAACCAGTATTATCACAAATTATTTATTTTAAATTGAGTGCAGCGGTTCAATGTTGCGAATGAACGTAGCAAACTAGCTCATCTAAAGGGCAAAAAATCTTCAGGTTGGCATTGCAAAGAAAATTGGGCAACGGCTTTAAAATAAATCATGGGAACAAAATCTTCAAAACTCTAGGGCTGACGGGTTTGTAATTTTTCATACACGTTCCTCTTTACTCATAGGTGCTCACTAAGAAATTTTTTTGCAAAGTTCCTTTGGGACTCCGCCCCACAGAACTTTAAAGTTTCAATAAAATTCGAATGGAAGAATATTTATTTGCATTTTAAAGATATTTCATTATGTATGAAATTAAATCACAACCGCCGGCGAAGCCGTGACTCTTTAGAAGATTGTTACCTAAACAGAGGAGTGATAGGATAGAAACAAGTAGACAAGGCAGGGTCGGCATTGAACACAGTAGAGGGGGTGGGAATAACTGCAACAACAAGAATATTGTGGCGAGTTCGCATACGGCTATCATGTAAAACATCCCGAATAGGATTTCGGCAGTCCATCACACTGTGCAGGTGCACTCAGGCCCGGATTATCCACTAGGCCAAACTAGGCCATGGCCTAGGGCGTCAGCCAAGAGGGGGGCGTCAAACGGGCCTTTTTTATACTACGTTTCAGTCAAAAAAAAAAATATTTAACTGCAAATATAAATTAATTTTAGGGTTTTAAATTTTTTTATGAAATTCCTATATAGCAAGAGTAAATAGAATATTCGGAAAAATAGAAAGAAGAAAGAATTAGTCAAGCGAACTATAGGACCCTCTAAGTAGCCGGTACCCGAGGGGCTCCTTCGCGGCGGGAACGAGCGCCCCTATTGTGCCGTAAAGAGTGTCCCTGATTAGCGGTCAAGAGCATCACCCCCGACTGGCGGTAAACATGGCCCTGTAATCGACGGTAAATATCACCCTAGATCAGTTAAATCACGCCTCTGACCGACAGTAAAGAGCACCCCTGATCGACTTTAAAGAGCGCCCCCAATACGCATAAATAGTGCCTGTGATCAGCGGTGAAGAGCGCCCCCGACAAGCAGCGCTAATATATATTCCCCTAATTAACGGTAAATAGCGCCCCTTTGCCTCGGCCATCGCCTTGTAATGTTTGCCTTGACCTTGTTCCTTTGCCCTGGATTTAAATTTATTTCTGTATTATGGTGTTAATTATACCACCTGTATATTTACATAACAGGTAACTCAATACCTGATAACGTGATCTTTGGGGATCGGACGTTAATTAATTATACGGGGTGTTTCAGAACTCCCTGCCAACATTTTAGGCCATTGTTCCTGGACCAAAAACAAAATATGAAAATCACAGTAGTAAAGTCCAAATGCCGCCAGTTACACACACAGCACCCATTTTGTTTTTTACACATATTAATTTTTATTCCCACAACGGATGGTTGTATTGAGTTCAATTTTGGCATAAATCTTTATCACACCAATGCCCACTTCAAGAGAAAATGATTATTATTTTCCGATGTGTATTGTAAAAATGGTGGCCATTTTAAAATTTTAAGCTCAAATATCTCGAAAACGGAAGGTTTTTTAAAGTTTTTACTAGAGACTAAAAATTGACAAATCAAATTATGTAACTAAGGATACCAAGTTTGTAAGGATATGACAACAAATAACGGAGTTATTGCGATTTTTCTCTTAAATTAACCTAAATTTTCACTAATTTTAATGCAAAATCATTGTTTTTCAGCAGAAAAATCACAATAACTCCGTAGTTGTTTCAAATACGTCCTCGGAGTAAAGTGACGAAAATACCAATCATCACTTTCGTCAACTACTTCTGTGCTTTTATACAACAGCCAAAGTAATTAGAATGAAAAAAAATCAATGCATCGGATGGTTTTTTATGTTTTTTTATGTTTTTTATGGTTTTTTTTTAGGAGGGGGCGTAATTGTGACCTTTGGCCTAGGGCGTCAAAAGGTGTTAATCCGGGCCTGGGTGCACTCATGGTGCACTATCTGAAACAGATTATGTTTCTGCATCTTCGTTATTCGATACAATCACGGTCGTCGATGTGATGGATGACGCCAGTAAACTTTATAGACCCAGTTACAAATTGCTTTATAGGATACTTCATATTTTATCAAAACAAAGACTAAAGAAGTTCCATTAAAATATATGCACTACTAAAACACTTGACCCCGGCTAAATATCTTGGTCAAAATCATTATGAAGCAAGTGAAAATATCCTGAACAGGAAAGGAATGTCGGACCCATATAAACGATTCTTCTTGATTGAGTTATTAGAACAACATGTTCCTGAGTTTTCTGCCATATTCAACAAGAATACTACAATACTTTAATTTGCATACAACTTATTATTAGTTTGAAATAAGCTATAAAAGAATATTGTATTATTTCAAAATACTACCATAGAGACGTCAGAATATTTTGTAATACTAAGAACATCTTTTTTTTAATAATTATATTATATTATATTTACATTTATATCGTGGTATAAGTGGCAAAAGAGTTTGCCACTTATACCACGATATTAATGTAAATATAATAGTAGAATGTAGAATGAAGTATTCTTCATTTCATAAGAGATTCTCCTCAGCGATGTTTTTGCTTCATTTCATCATGAATTTAGTTGTTTGGAGCCATTGTCAGTATTATATTTTTCAATTAAAATACAAAAATATAAATTTAACGGTTACATTAGGCTAAATTACCGTGATTAAACTGTATAGGGTTGAAGAGAAAAACAAAATTAAAACATTCGAAGGGTCGAAACCATGTGCAGAATGTAAAAGTGTAAACAATAAACAACGTTATGAACATGTGACAGATGTAAATTCATTTTAAATTACAATCAGCTGTTGGAAGTAGATCGTATTCATGTGCGCCCGTCAGTTTCAGCGGCTGCCGCTAGAGGCTGTCAGTATCGGGGTTCACTCGGACCAAAAATTCATCGTGCAGTGCTTCACCTTCTCTAAGAATTCAGCTTTATTTTAGGTCTGATAAAAGTGGGATTTGTTTTAAATGAAAGATAAAGACTCGAGCTATTTGGCTAACTTTTTGATTTTTTTTCAAATTTGAATCCATATGAAACTAAAAGGGATTCGATAAACTTTGATCCATTATAGATTGATATGTTGACTAAAAATATCAAGATTTTTTCGAACCGCACGACCTTTTGTGTTAGTGTTTTGTGCCGATATTGTGATATATATAATTAAGTTTCCCATACATACATGGGTTTTACATATACATATATATGTATATATATATGTATGTGTCCGTGAACACGATAACTTTTGAACGGAACCTCCGATTTTGATGAAATTTGGTACAGGGATGTAAGCCAGCATCTACTTGATTGAGTTCGCGAACCAGAATGATCGGACGATGGGAACGAGGTTTTATGGGGTTTCAAAAGGGTAAAAAATGGGTTTTTGGCTTTATTTACTTTAATTTATAAAATTCAACAATTTTAACTTAAACCATTTAAAAGAGCGCAAAAAAAAACAATCTAGTATTTTAAGTTTTTTACCTAGCCTAAATGGTTATGGAAAAAATCCAAAAACTATGTATTCCATGTTATTCTTATGGAAAATCAACAAAACCCTATATCTCGCTTATTTATTGGAATAGATTAATACAATTTGGTATGTACATTCACTATTTAGGGTTTAACTGATATTTGCTTACAACACCCATATGGCGGCAAACCTACATACTCACCCCCATGGGGCTTTACGGGGAAAATTTAAAAGTGTCGAATATTGATACAATTTGATATTTACCTTACCTAACTATTACATTTTCTAACAAAACAAACAAGTTCTAACAACATCCAATGGCAACAAACCTACATAGGCCTACTCATTCCTATGGTGTTTATGGGAAAAATACAAAATCTCAAGATCCTTTGGAAATTCACTGAGTACGCAGGTCTGCTGCGACGGGGGGTATTTACCTATCTTGTGACTAATCCCACAAATAACGTGTTAGAATTAATTTCCCTAGTGAAAATATCAGTGAAGGTCAGCTGACATTAGGTAGTATTTCGCCCACCTGATCTCAGCGAACATCAGCTGACCTTCACTGGTCTACACATCAACTGATATCAGCTGACATCAACTGGTATTGGGTAGTATTTCGCCCACCCAAAACCACCTGACCCTCACTGATATCAACTGGTATTGGGTAGTATTTCGCCCACCCAACACCACCTGACCCTCACTGATATCAACTGGTATTGGGTAGTATTTCGCCCACCCAACACCACCTGACCATCACTGGTATCAACTGGTATTGAGTGATATTTCGCCCCCCCCATCCCCCTTACTAAAATGATTAATAAAGATCAAAAAATTAAATATTAATCAAAATGAAAAACATTAGTTGTCTTTTCATAACACAAAAACATCAGACGAAAGTGATCACATATTATAAAAAAACAACACTTTGTTTAAACTAAACAATGTACTAGTAATTATTGATAGCCTAAATAAATTATTTTTACCCACAATCTTACCTGCAGAATTTTTCAATCCCACAAAAATGTATGATAACATTAACAACATATTACAAATTTAATAGGTAAATATGAAAAAAAAACTGGTCGGCTTAAAAATTAACAAAATATTTTTTTAAAGATTTTTTAATAAAATAATAATTAAAACCTTAAATAACATTTACACTTATTCCGTTATTATTTTTTAATCAGTCCAATTTATATCAGATACCGAGTCCGCACTAAATATATATCACGATTGGCTTCTGCTTCCAATAGCTGGATTCCAGCTAATTCTCAGTTTTCCTTCTTTTCGGGAGCAACCTGCAACTAAGAAACTTCGATCAGACCGTGTGGAAAGTAGGCCTAATATACCCAGCAGAATGTATACCGGCAGTAACCGGCCCAGGAGAATGCACTTGAATATTCAAGATCATATGGATCATATTTAAAAATGTTAAAATCCATGTGTAACATTTTCTATAAACATTTCTTTCATAATCATATGATTGTTTAATTACTGTATGACAAATCCAAATATATTAGTATCGAGTGAAGACTTAATAACAAATTGATTTTCCAGGAGCCGATATAACTCTAGTCGTTCACTCAGAGGTAAATCAAATTTGGTAAAAATAATTGAAAAAGAGAAGTTGTGTTACTGTAACAATTTTAAATAATGTTGAATCGCAAAAATTCGGTTTACTTGAGAGTTACTGTGTAACTGAATAGAAACAGAAACGGTGACCTTCTTTCATAATTTTGACTAAGTTTAATACTAGACTTTACTTTTTACTTTACCAAATTCTTGTAAATTAAACTCAGGTTAAGCGGAAAAAAAACTAAATAGTTCCTCACTCTGCTTAAAAAAATGAAGTTTTACTTACTTATCCTTGGACCATGTAGACTCGGAGAGCGAGCATATGGCGAGTCAATTTCGTTTTGTGTTTGTTATTTGATATTTTAAATTTTAATTGTTATGAGGGTTTTCAGCCACTACTATACAATCAAACGACATGATAATAAGTATAAATCAATTAAGTAAAAGGTCTACAAACTATTAAGCTAGATCTACTTACGCCTTGATTTTGAAGCTTGTAGGTTTTTGAAGGTAGTATCACTAGGCTACTTCCGAATGATCCAAGCACAGGCCTATTCTTTTTTGTTTAGCCTATGTCAGAGGTTTCCTTCTGGAACTGAAACAAAATACTTTGTAGCTCTTTACACAGTTTAGAATTTCACTAGTACTTTAATTGCAGATAGGCCTATAATTATTTGTAAGAACAGTAAAATATGTGCATAGCAAGAGGTGCAATGCACAAAGAATGATCTGTTTATAAATTCCAAAATGTAAACATTAATATGACAAATGCAGAAAGTCAGGTAATCAGGTGATTATTTTCAGATACCTCTTTCTATTCCTTACTAGCCTACTTATTGCTCAAAATCGAGCAATTTATTTTAATAGAATTCAAAAGTAACATCTCGTTCTAAATCAATGACATCCAACCAATCCAATATTGTGAATATCAGTAATCACAAAAAAACTAGGCATGTATTTACAGCTGTACATTAACAGATGTTTAAAATGTTCAAACCAAACCCAATGTTATTCTAATGGGAAAATTTCCATAGGCGTCATTTGGGGGGGGCAAGGGGGGGCAGTTTCCCCCCCAATAATTTTGGTGATTTTTTTTTTAAATTGGAAATTAAAATGTTAGGTTATGTAATATGGTGAAATATTTGTACGTAACAATTATAAACTTCTGAATCAGACTTTAACAAAATGTCTACTTTGTATTATTTACACAAAACACTTAAATTGACTCATTCTGCAATCGTCATCTGTAGCAGGAAGTCCCATCTCACGTCTGTTGAGTTGTTAAGGCTCCGGTCTACCTGCACGAACGACATTACCGAATGCCGCCTCTCGGCCGTAGCGCTAGGCGAGTTCCGCGAGTTTGTTGGCTGCAGAGGTTTACGGGAATCGTGTTTTAAAATTAACAAATTATGATAGAGATTGACTCTTAACTTTTTGTAAAAGTAGAAAGACGGATCTCGTCTTCTCTGTTTTTAGAATTTTTTTTATAAAATTTATAATTTCAGTTATAACTGTCTAAAATAGTTTTTTTTTCTCCAGGCAAGTTTTAAAGATGCAGAGGTTTACGGGGATCGTGTTTTAAAACTAACCAATTATGATAGAGATTGGCTCTTAACTTTTCCTAAAAGTAAAAAGACGGATCTCGTCGGCTCTGTTTTTAGAATGTTTAAATACGATTTCTAATTTTAGCTATAACTGTCTAAAATCATCTGTTTTTCTCGATTTTTAACTTAAGTTTTCCATTAGTTTTGATAACACTACCAAAGTGAGATAACCAAAGTGTAAGAAAGGAAATTTAGCACCGTTATTTTTCTTTAATATGACACATTAGTTGTATCTCTAGGATGCATTTAGCTAAAGATAACAGGGTTCTAAAAACCCTTGCATTTGCATCGAGAAAACAGATGACTTTAGACAGTTAGGCCTATAGCTGAAATTAAAAATTTTATTTAAAAATTCTAAAAACAGAGCCGAAGAGACCTGTCTCTTTAATTTTAGAAAAGTTAAGATTCAATCTCTATCTTAATTGGTTAGTTTTAAAACACGATCCCTGTAAACCTCAGCATCTATAAAACTTTTTGCCACTAAAAACAGATGATTTTAGACAGTTATAACAAACTAGAAATTGTATTTAAAAATTCTTAAACCAGAGAAGACGAGATCCGTCTCTCTACTTTTAGAAAAAGTTAAGAGTCAATCTCTATCTTTATTAGTTAACTTGAAAACACGATTCCCGTAAACCTCTGCACTGTCTGCAGCCATCAAACTCGCCTAGCGCTACGGCCGCGAGGCGGCATTTGGTAACGTCGTTCGGGCTCAGGTAGACCGGCGCCTTGCCTAAGTTAAACCGGCGCACCGAAACTGCGATCCTAGTTTTAATCCTCAAAAGGGTTCGCTAATCTCACAACCGAAACTGCGATCCTGGCACAGTGGCCTATCAGCAGGTAGCGGAGGGTCCAGCGGGATTCCAGCGTCCGGTGTGAACTAATGGCTCTAGAATGTTTCGCCGTCCGACGTGTCGCTCAAGTCACTTTTCAACTAATGCCAATGAACTGGGACTTTCAAGTTGTACTAAACTCGCACATACCACCCCCTTAAGAGTCATCTTCACCCCTGGGCCAGTAGCCCATTGTTGCGCAGTCGGCAATGTGAACTATACGGCTTAATGCAAAACATGGCATTTGATTCCCCTATGTTTCGGAAGCCGTATTTCAACCGATTTTATTTAAACTTGGTAAGTGTTTAGTTGAATAATTATATTAGGTCCCTCATACCTCGAAATTTTGAAAATTTAACAAATATTACTAAGGAAAATCGAGTTACTTTGTGACGTCACAGGGAGTAATATTTGTTAAATTTTCTAAATTTCGAGGTATGAGGGACCTAATATAACTATTCAACTAAACACTTACCAAGTTTAAAGAAAATCGGTTGAAAAACGGCGTCCGAAACAGGGAAATCAAATACCGTACCAAGTTTTGCATTAAAAGCCGTATAGTTAAAATTGCCGACTGCGCAACAATGGGCCACCGGCCCAGGGGTGAAGATGACCCTTAACCTGCACCAATAAACGAAGACTTTCAGGGTGTACATTTCTTCTTTATTTTCCCCCACAAATATATCAGTCATTCTCAGTTTGAGAGCAAGAGCAGCAGTATCGTCTTACGTACAGTATCGTCTTACGTACAGTATCGTCTTACGTACAGTATCGTCAGTATCGTCCCAGGGGCGGCCTCTGTGCCAGGATCGCAGTTTCGGCGTCTGCCTGGGGTCGCCGTTGGGGTAAGGATCGCAGTTTCGGTGCGCCCAGTTAAACATAACCTATTTCGTGTGAAAAGGTAGATGTAGTACCTTCGCTGATGTCCGATGTTTACACTGTTGTTTACTTGAAAATCAATCAATTTCCTTACTGATGGGTAATCAAACGGGGAAAATAACAAACTTTAAGGACTTGTAGGTCCCCTCTTTTTAATGGACAATTTACCGATTCACTTTAGAAACAACTTCACGCCGAGCTCTATCCAATGGCACTAAAATCATTAAAATATATTGCAAAGTGTGGGAGGAGTTTCTTGTATATATAGCTCTTGTACAAGAACTTGTATCACGTATTAAATATGTATAGATGATTTTGTAAATCATTATTTATCTTTTTTTAATCACTTAGTAATTTTTTACCTCTCTTGTCCTCAATAACAATTTATTTTTTTTAGGTAATGTAATGGGCAATATACCTTAGCTGTACTGATCCTAACCAACAGTAGTTAAATGTTAAATGATTTTTTGTCCCTTATACGGCAGACTGCAAAGGTGGTTTGTCAAAAACTAATTTTTGATAAACATAAAAACAATGTGTTTTACCATACAGACCTATGGAGTTTTTGTCTATGTATCCGACTGTAAAACTTTAGAGTTGTAAATAATAGACAATAAAAACAACTAAATAGTTATAAAATTATGTTTTTTATTTTAACTATTTAGTATCCATTAACCAATTAAATCCATTAAATTTCTTAAGGTGTTTTACATGACAGTAACCACTGGCAGTTCCAGAAGATTAATGACTTTCTACAAATAGAAACATGTCAACTTATATAATCAAATTTTACATACATTAGGGTATTGTTTTCATGGGTTTCTGAGATATATTATAAGTTCACATTTTATGGACAGCTTGTCACAATGTAAACTTAATTAGCTTTTATTGACAGTTTTTAGCGAAATTTAAGATGTTTGGCGTATTTGTGGGAAGGGGTGAGGGGGTATGACTTTATGAAAATCTTGCCCCCCCAATCAGAATGCTGAAATGACGCCTATGAAAATTTCAATTTTAATTTATGTACAGCGCCCTTATTTTAAGTCCTATTTTCATCAATTTTTGGTGGAAACAACTACAGACCAAGTTCAACGACACCAAGAACTTGAATTTCGGTTGAAAATTATACGAGTTCTTAACACAAAAAACACTTTGCGTATTTAAACCCTTTGCGTATTTAATAATTATAAGTTATATCCCCATTACAAAGTTATTTTCCATTAAAATGCCATGGGATTAAAGTGCAGGTTTGCTGCCATTGGGATTTTTAACCAAATATTATTTACACATAGGCCTACTGTTAAGAAATTATTTACTACGGTAGGCCGAAACCTACCATAGGCCTATGTTATTACTTACTAGGATTAGCAACAAAAACTCTTAGCTTAAAAAATTATGTTAGTCTAACTTACCCTACTTCGTCGACAAAATTTTACTATCCGACTAGGCCCTAAGTTTAATCAATGTTTACAATAGGCCTAACGATATAACAACCTTAAAAGTAGGCCTAATAATTAGGTAACCTATTCCATTTTTTAGATGCAATTCATAACATTGTTAACATATTGAGGGGTAAAAAATAGGATATTTGTATGAATAGAAAATTAAAAATAGGCTATAATAACAAAAACAAACCTATATGAATGAATGAATTAAATTTATTGCTCCCTTTGTTACAATGGTACAATTTTACAGTTTTACATTACACATTACAATACTAAGCCTATAACATTATAGCTTGCTTAATAATTTTACAATATTTTGTATCAAGGAAACAATAACTACCTTCCGTCCCGAGGTAGAACCTGTTAGGGACTTACACAAATAAGTAGGTGTAAGCTGAGGTTGGCTGTGGTTAACCATATGCCTAACTTAAGCCCTGACTGAATTACTGTGATCGACTTCTTAATTGCAGTTAAGGCCTTTATGGGCTATATAGCTGATTTCAACTACCAAGAATGGTATTGGAAATATAGATGAACACAAAATTGGAATTACCGATAACAGCAATAGGGTCTGATAACAAACTTTAGCCTTTAGGTCAAAGTACCTATACAACATATCCTCGAGCCTGTTAACCAGAAGGGGTGAGTTGAAATAAAAGTATAGACTAGGGTACGTTCTATAAAAATGGACACTGTTTCTAAGTATTGATTTAAGAAATTAGCTGGTTTCACTCAAAATTGTGATTAGCAAAAACAGCTACAATTTAAAAAATAATCTCCAAGTTTTACTAGCCTAAAACTTAACCTCCAATTGAGAGTTAGTTTGCCTAATTTGTTGCAGTATTTGCAGCTGTAAAGGGCTGGAAAACAATGCAAAGTCCTATGTAAATAATAAAGCACAGGCCTTACTAATACTTTTTAATACCTAGTATTAAATTGTTCAATAAACTCACCTGAATAGGTATGTAAATATGAGTATAAGAAATCCAATCCCTAGATGTAAGATGTTCTATATTAGTCTTCCGCACGTCAGTCTAACGTACACCGCAATATATTCATAACTAAATTAATCATTTCCAAGCCCACAAAAAATATGCAGTTAATATCTGAAACTACATTTTCTGTTGTGTTAGATTAGATTTTAGAAACATGCCATGAAATAAACATGACGGTTGACGGTTGATGTTGAAAATAGATGTCAAAAAGTGCCACTGCCACTGCCACTGTCACTAGCCGTAGCGCCACCTGTATCGGCTGAACCAATCAAACAGCATAGCAAAGAAATAAAAAAACCCGCGGACTGCTGGCGCCAAACTTTTGAATTTGAATAAGCAAATTGCACAAAATTATTGGATGACTTTTAAACTGGCCGTGTATAAATACATGTTTCAAAACCTTTTAAGTACAAGGACGGGAAATTATAGTGCTGATTGGAATAGTTTTTTGTTAAACAAATTTAATTTTTTCCAAAATAAATAATTTGTTTCTATTAAAATAATTTAAAATTAACATTCTTAGGTAAATTAAAAACTATACCACGATTTTGTACATTTTTTTTAAAATACTTTTTTTGTGTATCAATGTTGAACTTAAACATCGTTATCCGAATAATATTTTATTATTTTATTATCCGAAGAATACCAAATTCTTATATTTATTTTCTAAACTAAATAATTGTCAATTTAGGATACGACAAAATAAGTTCAGTGATATATCGGTTCCCATAAAATACCCCCTCCCACAGTTTTGATTATGATGGCAACTGATATCATTAAACACAATTGGATGACACCAGCTGGTATCAGTGAACTTTAGTAACATCAGCTGAGATCACCCAAACAGTTCACTTGAAATCAGATGATATCAGTGAACCTTCAGAAACGTCAGCTGATATCATTTAAACAATTCACTTGATATCAGTGACATCAACCAATGGTCAACAGATGTCAACTGACATTAGCTGATATTACTGAGGTGTCAACTGATATCAGGTGATATCATCCAAAAGTCAACTGATGTCAATTGATATCATTAAAACTCTTCACTGACATTTTCACTAGGGTTGTCACGTGATAGGCAAAAAAGTTGCGGTTGATGAACCTGAACGAGCTCATTGTGTTGCCAAGAATGAAAACAAACATAGTACCAACCTTTAACCAGACAATATCCCCGGGTTTGGCTCGTGCGATAAGAATTTTCATCTAGTTTGTTGTATAAAAGTGACAAATTGCTCAAATTGATATTTTAAGTAATAATCTCTCTTACATAAGTAAATGTAAAATTTCTCTTCATGTATTCACTGATAAGAGTAATATGAATGCAATTTTGTGATGAATAAAATCAAGCGGCGTAATCCCAGGAATTTTAAGGTAAATTTGGCCCCGGAAATTCCCCATAATTTGGCCAGAGAACCTCTCCATTCCCCGGATTCCGGGGAATGGGGAATTCCCCGGAAATTGGCAACGCTGCCCCTTTATGTACTGAGTTGACGTCCAAAACAGATGATCACTAGTCAAAGGAAGTATGGTAAAACATATTTTAAAATAAAGATAACACTATATTATCAATAGAACTACCCAAATAATACCATTTAAAATATCGAAAATCTTATCAAACTCATAAATAATGATACAGATAAGTTTAACGGTGAAGTACAATTGTTTTCAGCTAAACTCTAACCATTACTCAGTTACTTTGATCTAGGTTTATGTTTTATTAAACACATAGTGTGAATTAAGATGACCTAGAACTACAGCCACGTCAACTAGGTACTGAATGAGTTTAGTTTGGGATTTCATACGCAATTTATTTTGTAGTTAATCAACCTGTAATATGATTTCATAGTAGATTTAGCTATATATTCTGTATTTAACTGTATTGACTTTATAAACATTAATTTATATTTCACTATAGTTTATTTTATTTCTATTTAAATTATAATCTATTTTGATCTCAACTTATTAAATCCTCAATCCTGTTATAAGAGAAAAATAAAGATGTGTTACTCGAGTATGACAACCAAACATAGGCTAGTACAAAAACGTCATTTGTATAGTTTTAAAATGTTTTATTGCTTAAATCTCTTACTTATACAGTCTTATAAAATTATAGGTTGCATTTCTCATAAGTTACTCACCAAATTTGTTCATATGTTTAAAATTTTATTATCAGTGTCAATTTTTGAATCCAAAGATATTTTTGAGGCTTTTTTGCACATTTTTCTTTTTTTAAAGGTTCCTAAAATAACAGTATACCTATATATAAATATTATGTATAAAACATACTAGATAACTATGCTAGACTTAATTTACATCATAAAAAACGAATTTCTGTTTATTAGTTTCACCATATCAATTAAAATATATTCATCATCAGGATTTCGTTGAATTGATCTGCATGTGTTCGGGTTTTAAGCGTAAACTTATGATGGATAAAACGGATGATACTTTATTACCTAGTTATTTTGAAAATAAATTAATAATTAAATGAATAATAGAAAAGGTCTTATAATGGTTTTATTATAAGTTATTATGTTTCATATAATTCACATCTCAATGGCTGTTTAACAGACTCCTAAAGTGTTAATAAAAAATCTATTTGTTCCTAATTTGCCTGAAAAAAAGTTATGGACTTAGTGGACCAAAACGGACCTTGAATGATAAATTTGCATTGGACGTTTTAGGTAGTCATTTGGTGCCATTAAGTTATCTAGTTTTTCATCTTCTATAACACACTGATTAAACTGTGCATGCAATTGTATCCTTACAAATTGAAAACAATTGACAATTGCAAATTATTTAACTTTGTAATTTATATTACCTACCTTAATTAAAATATCAACCTACCTGAACTCAACAGGGGGATGCGATAAAAATTATATAAGATCAATCTTAAATAAACATTGTTCTGCAGAGTTAGGGTGTTTCTGCTATGTCATATTTTGTTTTATATGCAAAAGATGTTGGGCACTAAGATGACCTGGTATTCGTTATGGTGGAGAAAAGGGATGGATGAAAAAGAATTATGCACTTTCTAATGAACATAGTAAAACCATAGATGAAATGTAAAACAAAACTGAGTTTTATCAATATGAAAAATAAGTAACTCCATTTGAAGGGGACATTAAAATGTTTGTTTTCAATAAGTTATTAATGCTAATGATTGAGTTGAAACTCTAAATTATTAATATAACGCAACAGAAATGAATCATATTTGGTAAAGACGGGAATGCGAGGAATTATGTCAGCTTGTAAGAAGAACCAGGAGAAAGAGTTTGGAAGTCAATACCATTGGATAAATCTATTCAAAACTTGACTATGGAATTAACATCTGCGCTTTGACCATTGGAGCACATTTAATTTAAATGTAACTTATTCATAAATACAATTTTGAAATATCCTCTCAAATGGTACAATTTTGTTCTCTTTATAATACCATTTTTACCGTGTTCACTAGAAAGTGAATACTTCTATTTTTATTACCATGTATTTCAACGCTAGTCCCCCTCGGTATGTGTCGGTTATAGATGTCACCCATTTAAATGAGGTTTAGTACGGTTACTTTAGGTCAGGTAACCATAGATAAGTCCATCTTCGTTATCACTTTGTTTGACAATAATGGTCCAAAGGATATGACCAAAGGTTGTTAAGTTCAGGCTATCTTTGTCTTTTGCTATAAGTCGAGCGTAGTTTATTATTTGACGCTGAAGATCAATTTAAATGTAGTTTTTTAAGGTGAGTGAACGAATATAACAGAAAATATATGACATATCTCATAAGGTGTGAGACATTCATGACCTATGTCACCTGACCTGATGCAGCCAAACCAAGCCATCAAAGCTCTTTCTGGTGGCTGACTTTACCGCCTCGTGGGCATATTGTAAGAACTGCATCAAGCTAAATACCTGAAATTTGGGTAAAATGTTAACAAAGGCCAGTTCTTTGTTGTAATGTTATCATATTTCATAATTTTTGACAACTCAACAAGGATGGTGATGTCTGTGCGACGGTGCTGGGTCACATAATCTTGATGAATGGTTTTCCGTAGGGTAACAAACACTTAGTAGAGTTTTTGAAGGATACCTTTTGGCGTCTTGCCATTCTCAACGACAGAGTTGCAGTAGAGAATGGCTAGATGCCGAAAGCATGCACTCCTGAAAAATTCTTCAAAATGTTGTCAGACGGACCGTAAATCACTAAGTGTTTAATGAATGAATGAATGAAAAATTTGCTTTATTCTACAAATAAAACAATACAACTGTAAGAGAAATACATAAGATTATTGGTATGAAATTGTTTATAAAACAATACTATCCAAGTTTGTCTCTTCATAAGTTTAGCATTGCACATTACAGCAATGATCATGAAGATCGTCTGCTGGGATGACAGCACTGAGACTAATTCAATATCCCATATTAAACACTTTTCACACATAATTAATATGTTTATTTTTAATTAAATTAAATAAATTTAAAAAAATAGATGAAAATGAAAAATGCTACAAGACAATCTCTAGGTCAGACCATTTCTTCTATGAAAATTGATAAGTTGAAAGCGAAAACCAAGTTTGTTACATTTGAAAACAGACTAGAATAGGAACAAATAAATATTTATTATATAAATTATGATAAATATTATGTTTAGAATACAATGGCAATAAAAAATGGAACAAAAACATACAAAAAGTGTTTAAATTATTTTCACCTTATAATTTTGAAATGGTGGGGCATATAACCCACAAGTACCCAGCCTTCATCCATCCAGGCAAACTGGTTCCTGCTGTTTTAGGTTCATAACACTTGTGATACAACGCGGACTGCCATGAGCCGCGGGCAGAAGTCCTTTGGGAAGACGGTCCCGAAGAATCTGAGGAGACCCGAGTTTATTTCACGCCAGAAGTGGACCTCGGAACTGTTGTTTCCGGGAGACGTTCCCCCACTGAACACTCCTGTGAGTCACGTGGTCCTGGGCTACACTGACAGCGCTCCTTGTAACAACAAGAAAACATGCCGTGAGGCTCTGAGGCAGTTGCAGAGCAAAGACAAGGATGGCGTCAAGTATAAGTAATGTTAACAACGATTTAATTATTATCAAATTATTTTCTTGAAAAAGAATGATGAGCTCCAACAGAGGGTTAGTTCAAAACATTGGTCCCTGATTACGATTTGAGTGGGAATAAAAACATTGATCTACGGTTGCCATAAGACCAATAATAATATTACAGGTAACATAATAAAGAGGGACTTTATCAGCATGTCTGCTTGGTTCAGCTACCAACTGTTATTTTGGTTCAATTAGAATCTCTTCTTGGGGCTGCTACCAACGGTTGTTTTGGTAACTATCAATTTTAAACTGTACTTCTAGCGACAATGGCAACTTGCAACACTAAATGCATACCTAGGCTGAAACAAAACATTCTACTGAGATAACAAATTAAGATTGCTGCGCATTCCTTTGATGTGATTCATACATATGCATCAGACCTGTGCCTCTTATTGGCTTTTGACAGTCATAGTTCCGATTTTATTGGTGTCTATAAATTTAATTATGCTTTTTCTTTATTGTATTTAATAATTATTTTAGTAAATTATTCAATGTATTTCTTGCTTTATACAATGATTAAATGGACCAAATAACTATGTTTATATAGTTACGATAACTTTAGGCAAGCTATTTTGAATGAATGAATATTTTTACAAGTAATCTATTTTAAATCCATAATAATAATACAGTAATTATAATTTACATTAAAAGGAAAGCGCAGAGAACTTTATTCATTCCCATCATCTCCATTCAACTTGCACATTATATCAGTTGAAAATTTGAAATTCATTAAGTTGAAGAGCTTTTATTCAGTTTCAAACAAATAGTTCTTTCTTAAAAACAATATTGTTTATAATTCGTTAATATGCATATGCGCTTGTATGACTAATGATAAATAAGTACCCAAATGTGGTGAGCTCTTGGCTAACTTTTTGCCAAGGAAAAGAGCTGAGTAACTTTCTTTAAGTAAATAAAAATATATATAAAGTTAAAAATTTATCTCTTACATACATTAATTTTTAAATTTTTTGCAACTAACATCTATACTAAACAAATCATCGGAGAGGAATACATTAAGAATTTTATAAAGCAATAAGTAACTTGAGCAAATTCTTAAAAAAGGAAAATCTTGGATTTTTATCATTTAAAAATTCTATAGACAAGGTAACATACAGAAAATTATTTTCCTCAGCCAAGCATATGAATACCATGGCACTGAATAATGCAGACTTGATGTCACGGGAATGTCTTGAACAAATACTGTAGATCTACATCCGGTGAAAGTACATAGTAAATTCTATCTAGTCGCGTTAACTGTTAATGAACAAGCCATTTACACAAGTTTGTTGACTTTTGACTCCTCCGAGATATAAAGGCCTTTGTAACCAGTTCAACCAAGTCCTTGAACCATACCTCTTAGTGTTCTTTTAAAGGGTTTTAATTAAATTTGTCCAACAAAAAATTAAGAACCAAGTGTCAACCAGCACCAATTTGGACTCTTTTCTGGTACCCCATTACCATTATCCAATAGGTATCTTGACCGATAGCTTCTTGCATGATCTTGTTTATGGTGACTAACCCTTTTATAAATTATAAACAAGACTGTTATCTGAACCCCCCCCCCTCCCAAAAAAAGATTATAATAATAGTTTAAATAATAGTAACATCCTGATCCAAGGGTTAGGTCTTTCTGTGACTACTATCGTCATGGCTTTGGGGAGTATTCTCCAACAAATTAGCTTTAGTCAAAATAAGCTTCCCCAGTTTCCTCATAGGGGATGATGGAGTGGTGTACGAGGGAAGGGGTTGGTTGTTTCGGGGGTGTGGATACAGCGAGAGACTGGCCAAGGAGACGATTCCTGCCGAAGACACCTTGGAGGTGGCCTACATCAACTACCTGGGTGAGTCTTTCCAGTCGGAATCATTTACTTTTTTCCAAGTTCTTCACGAAATTCACTAAATTCTCCATCCCAAGGCTTACCCAACTCAACTTTACCAACTCTTGACTCCACTCACTCAAGGCCTCAGACAAGACTGGCTGCAGCAACATTTATCTTCACTTGGTGATGGTAATTACACTGTCTATAGCAAACGATGGCAAGTGACGTAATCGACGATACTTGCAGCCAGCAACTTTCCGCCTAGAAACAGATTAGTAAAAACAAACATATCGTGTTGAATTAAAAATAAAGAAAATATTTTTGATACATATTAGCGAATTTCCCATAAGGAATAAGCTATTACCGTAGGTCTCATGGTAAGACTTAAGCCCGGGACCATGTTACTTTTTCGTTTTGAGGTGCCCAGAGACCAAAAATAATAGTCATTAAAATTTTTATATATATATGTATATATGTATATATGTGTCCCTAGACACGATAACTCTTGTAAAAATGGTCCGATCGACACCAAATTTGGTAGAGATGTGTAATCCTACGTTTATTCGGATGAGTTCGAAAACCAGACACATCGACCTACCGGAAGGGGTGGTTTTGGGGGATTTTGTACAGCAAAAATGGGTTTTTTACATTTTTCATATGTAAATTTGAAAAATTTTAAATTTTTATTTTGACCATTGGATTTAGCTCAAAAAAACACACAATTTAGTACTTTGAAGCTTTGCTCTATCTCCATTGGTTACCGAGATATTACAAAGTCTAAAGACAGTACATTGTCTTTTGGGGCTCCAATTTTAATCTTATGGAGAATAAGGATGTGTTAATATTTCACTTATTAACCAAAATTTTTGGATGAAACTTGGTATTTAGCTTCATTTGGTTTAGATTCATCCATTTAAGGTAAAAAAATCTTGGTTTTTGTACTTATCATGGCAGCAAACCTGCATACTCTTTTCCCATGTTAATCATATGGAGAATAGGCAAACTTTTTTATTTATTTACAGATATTGATGAAATTTACTATATGGCTTTATATGGTAGAAATAAATTTTTTCTATGCTAAAAACCTACTTTTAGTGTCCCCCATGGCAGCATACCTGCATACTCTTTCCCTATATTTATCTTAAGGAGAATAGACATTTATTTCCCTATTTATGAGCACGTGATGAAATTTTGTTTACAAGTTTAGCTGGTCAAAATTAATATTAATAATTTGTAAATTCGCTGAGTACGCAGGTCTGCTGCGACGGGGGTATTTATTTAGTTAACTGCATTTATAGAAACATCATAACTCAAACCATCCTTCATGTTTTAAGTACAATACATGGATTTCATGTAAGATACGGCACCTTACTGATAATGAATATAAATACCCCCCCGTCACAGCAGACCTGCGTACTCAGCGAATTTCCAAATTAGTAATATTCATTTTGATCAGATGGACCTGTAAACAAAATTTCATCACGTGCTCATAAAAGAGGGAATTAATGTCTATTATCCATATGATAAACATAGGGAAAGAGTATGCAGGTATGCTGCCATGGAAAACACTGAAAGTAGGTATTTTTTGCATAAAAAAATGCCAAGTTTCATCCAAAAATATTGGTTAATAAGTGAAATATTAACACATACTTAGTCTTCATAAGATTAACATTGGAGCACCAAAATACAACATACTGTCTTTAATACACCCCTTAGGTATATTTAACTTTTCAATACTACAGACTTTTTAATATCTCGGTAACCAAGGGGGATAGAGCAAAGCTTCAAACTACTAAATTGTGTATTTTTTTTAGCTAAATCCAGTGGTAAAAATCAAAATTTAGAATTTTAAAAAATTACTTATGAAAACCCCCAAAAAACCTATTTATGGGGTACAAACCCCCCAAAACTACCCCTTCCTGTAGGTCGATATATCTGGTTTCTCATCCGAATAAAGATAGGATTACACATCTCTACCAAATTTGGTCTTGATCGGACCGTTTTTACGGGAGTTATCATGTCTAGCGAAACATACATACATAGGCCTATATATCTATATAAATTTTAATTACTATTATCTTTGGTCTCTGGGCACCTCAAAACGAAAAAGTAACATGGTCCCGGGCTTAGGTCTTACCATGAGACCTACGGTAATAGCTTATTCCCTTTAGGAAATTCGCTTAAAAAATCACCTAAGTGTAATTGTAAATACTCCAGAGATGCAATTCAATTTTATTTCAAATAGTTTCCAAATTTATTATAATGTGTTATTTTTGTTCAAGATGCCACTCCGTCCACATCTCAGATCACAGCTCTCACTGCTGTCATTTCCATTGGACAAGAGGAAAGCTATATTAAGCCAACATTCACGCTTTACTACCTCACGAGTGAAAAATTAGAAAAAGTGAAGAAAATGAGCTATAAACCAAAGAAATTTAAAGATATAGGTAAATCATGAATTAGCAAATTATTTCATATGTCAGGTCAACAATATATATAAAGTTGTCTTGTATCAAACATAAAAACTACATCCTATGTGCCTATTATGATGAATTTTTCATCTATCTCGAAATCTAGCTAATAGATTTTACATAAACTTTGATGTTGAATGTGTTTTGATAAAAAAAAAGTTAAGAAACAACTTTAACCCCTGGAAAAATCGGTTTAGTCTTAAACTCAGTTTAAAAATCTAATTTTTTATTATTGGTCTTATGTGTTTGCCATCAAGGCAACAAAATAAACAAGGCTACTTTTATGCTTATTAATTAAGTTTTTATACCTTCTTAAAAACAGCTCTGCAAATTAATGTACAATAATAATAAAAAAATGGAGTAGCTAAATGGGATAGTGGCCAATACACTCTTTTATGAACAGTCCACAATACTTCACCATTTAGATTTCAAATACTTAAATATTCATTTTAATTATCCAACATTGTATTCAAAAGGGAACTTTATGGGTCAACCTATGGAAAAACTAGTAAGCAACAGTTTAATTTTCAAGAAGTGGAATACTACACATAATAAGTAACCAGCTAAAATTCGAAGGAAATAAAGGAAAAATAAAATAGAAATTTTTACACGGAAACAGTTTTATGGGAGGAAAACAACGAACAAAGTATTTTAATTACACCTTTTCTCGTTTAACAAATGAAATATTAGTTAAGATAGTTAATGCATGATATTCTGTTTTAATAGGAATTGTTTCTCAGCAAAAAGTATCCATATAAGGTAAAAGTGTTTATTAATAACATTTATAGCACTTTTCGTGTCAGATATACTTTGTGTAAAAGATTTAAAACACAATGCAAACAAACATTGCAATATGGCAAAAATAAATAAATAAAATGAATAGATAAAACAAAAATAAATAAAAGAAGTAAATTCTAATAAAATTTGAGATAACTTTATTAATCAACAAATATAGAAAAAAACAAGTATTTTATATCATATAACACTCTTTAACTAACTATGCATAGTTGGGAGTATAAGTGATGCGCAAAGAACGTTGATATTTTATCAACCAGTTTAAACAGTGTTGGAGAAAACTGTAAACGTGGTGTAACATTTACATATACCTTTGAACAATAATATTCACTATTACAGTTATATGTATTTATTACAAAATATATTGGTTTATATTAATTTTTTTTTTTAATTTTGTTTTAATAGATTAAACTTTTTCAATATTGTAATTTAAAGCAAGCAAAGAACAAATTCATGGCTAATTGTATATTTTTAATTTTCCTTAAGGCAAATTAAACTGCATATGTAGTTTTCACAAAAGAAGTTATGTGGGGTACGGTATAAATAATTTTTATTTTGAAATAAATCGGACTCACCCTCAATCCAGGACGGATTTAATTTAGGTTGGTACTTACTTGTAAGCAGCATCAACTAAATCCATCCTGGATTGCTAATAACTGACGGTGAGTCCAATTTAATTATAAAGCAATTAGAAGTTTTGGCTCTCATTAATTATGCCATTGAGACAACGTATTGAGAAAAAAAAGTCTATTGTAAAAAAGTCAAACAAAATAAGGTACAAAGATGTGAACGTAATCAAAGGCACAGATGAAAACATTATAACAATGAGATGATGTTGAGAAATTAAGGTAGGGGAGACCTGAGCTAAAAGTTACACGGGTAGGTTGTCACAAAGCTTTTAACTTCTGCCACCAACTAATTTATTTTCTGTCGCATAGTTATTTTTTACCATCTTATCTTACCTTGTCTTATGAGTTATGCACATAAGTTCCATTTTATAACATTAGGCATATTGTGAGGCTATTAAATCTGATTTCTTACCTAAACAAACCAGTTACGATTACCAGTTTTCGGTATATATTGATGTTTGTAAAAAATTGTGGCACGGGGCAAGTGGTCACATACAGTAAGGGGTTGGTTGTCACATGTTAATCAAATAGTTATTTTCCTGTTAAGTTCTTAGTTTTGAAAGCTACTTGAATTTATTGTAGTTTATTTTAAGTATCATTTTTGTTCTAAACTATTGTTACTTTTGAATGTTTTGTTTAGTTTTACCCATATCAATAAGTTATACATATTATTATTTTCATCCATAAGAAATACTAGGGACAACCAACCCCAGCCGTTGTGACAACTTGCCCCGCCGTAGGGGCTGGTTGACACACTTGCACTGCTCTTTTTAAAAATTTTTTTACTAATATTTGTCATATATATTTCAATTAGAAAAAATATAATGTAAAGTAAAGTTTATTTCAAATTATAAATATATTTTTAATAAACTAAGATTACAAATAGCCTCGTAAAAATTAACAATCTAAAAAGTGTGCCAACCATCCCCGGTCTCCCCTACATACCTTAATTTTAAACCAACTTGATTATTGTGTTTTTTTTTGTTTTTTTTTTTGTATTATAACTGTCTTGATTATTCAATTAATTTGTATAAATTCAAGTTTTGGTTTTTATTGCCTGTGTTCTTCACGTTATAAAAATTGTTGTTATTCCTGTATCAAATATACAAACTCTCACAGTATATTTCATTATTAATATTATACTAAGACTCTTAAACGTTTATGGATCAGGCTGAAGAAGTACATTAGAGAACAGTTTTACAAATTAAAATTAAAAAATTCTTCTAGGACTAAAAGTTTTTAATTCTTGATAAATTAGATATCTAAAATTTTCTGCTGACTTTCACTTATGGTATTTTTATGTAGTCATAACAAATCTCAATTGTGGAAAGTTGCATGATTCATGATTTTCTCAAACAACAATACCAACAATCAATACAGAACACGTCAACCTTTTATCTGAATTCCTATTATAACAGTCATATTAGCCAGAATAGCAAAACAGTCAACAAATTCCATACCGTTTACGTGTGGTGCTGGTGAGCAAGCGTGTGGTGTCGAAATGAGTGATTACAAGGTCTACACTATTAAGTTTGCACTATGAGCAAATTTTTTAAATTTTTTATGTACAATGTTTTTGGTTTCTTAAAACTATGATTTTAAGCTCTTTAATTGTAACAATGATATGTATACATCTTTTTAATGGATATTTAAGTGGTCTTATAGAAAAAATTCAGACCTGAATAAATATCCTTTGAATTTCATCTTTACCTATTAGTTGAACTTCAATCAATCGAATATCTAAATAGTTAAATCATTTTCAATGAGGAATAACTGAACTTTATATCCTACATGGCTTTATTGTTAGATAAAGTCTTCTAGTCTAGTCAAATTATCGTTCAACATGGAAGTAATTGCAAACTAATATATTTTGACCTATTTTTATGTAAAATTACCTGAGAAAAACAATGGTGAAAAGTCTACCACTTTCCGACGCTGTGCTCGCCTGCTATGGCCAATTTTTCAAAATGGTGGTTGTAGTTTTATAAGTTTTTGCTAAATATCTTTTGAACCGTTAAAGACAGCTAAATTTTGTAAATTAACAAAACTTTAGAAAATAAAATGTTGCACATTTTTATGTGTAATATGTACTGTATTTGTTGTTATATTTGATAAGGGTGATATTGCTCTTTAAAGCTACTTTCAATTGTGGGCTTTTAAGTGAATTTCTTTTGTTAGGAAAACCACATTACAGTGCTAACAGAGGTTAGATATATAAACATTTAACCATGTTAACTTTTTACTACAGGGTTTCTGTTATACTTTTATTTTTATATTAGTTTTTATACGATTTTGTATTCTCCAGTGGCAGTTTAACATTTTGGAGAAGTAGTTTTTAATTTTTCATTTCTTTTTAAGTTTGTTGTATTAATGTTCAGCACGTAGTAGCCTATGTAAAACTATGACTGTATAAACGAATGTAGGTAGTTTTGTTTTGCCAACCGGACAGACGGTTATATATAACCATTGCTCGTAAGTGTAGGTAGTTTTGTTTTGCCAACCGGACAGACGGTTATATATAACCATTGCTCGTAAGTGTAGGTAGTTTTGTTTTGCCAACCGGACAGACGGTTATATATAACCATTGCTCGTAAGTGTAGGTAGTTTTGTTTTGCCAACCGGACAGACGGTTATATACAACCATTGCTCGTAAGTGTAGGTAGTTTTGTTTTGCCAACCGGACAGACGGTTATATATAACCATTGCTCGTAAGTGTAGGTAGTTTTGTTTTGCCAACCGGACAGACGGTTATATATAACCATTGTTCGTAAGTGTAGGTAGTTTTGTTTTGCCAACCGGACAGACGGTTATATATAACCATTGCTCGTAAGTGTAGGTAGTTTTGTTTTGCCAACCGGACAGACGGTTATATATAACCATTGTTCGTAAGTGTAGGTAGTTTTGTTTTGCCAACCGGACAGACGGTTATATATAACCATTGCTCGTAAGTGTAGGTAGTTTTGTTTTGCCAACCGGACAGACGGTTATATATAACCATTGTTCGTAAGTGTAGGTAGTTTTGTTTTGCCAACCGGACAGACGGTTATATATAACCATTGCTCGTAAGTGTAGGTAGTTTTGTTTTGCCAACCGGACAGACGGTTATATATAACCATTGCTCGTAAGTGTAGGTAGTTTTGTTTTGCCAACCGGACAGACGGTTATATATAACCATTGCTCGTAAGTGTAGGTAGTTTTGTTTTGCCAACCGGACAGACGGTTATATATAACCATTGCTCGTAAGTGTAGGTAGTTTTGTTTTGCCAACCGGACAGACGGTTATATATAACCATTGCTCGTAAGTGTAGGTAGTTTTGTTTTGCCAACCGGACAGACGGTTATATATAACCATTGCTCGTAAGTGTAGGTAGTTTTGTTTTGCCAACCGGACAGACGGTTATATATAACCATTGCTCGTAAGTGTAGGTAGTTTTGTTTTGCCAACCGGACAGACGGTTATATATAACCATTGTTCGTAAGTGTTATAAACTGTTCTGAACTGTACTTGTGAATTTGTTGAATAAAGCACTTTTTTTCATTTCATACAGGGTTTCAGGATATCAAAAACACCATTCATTATAATTTTCATTTCTGTATATATATACTTTTTTAAGATACATATATAAATATGTACTTAAATTATGTGAAGCCGGTAAACCTGTTAACGAAACTTCCGATTTTTATCAAACTTTACATGAAGGTGTGGGACTATGTCTATTCCCATTAGTTATGTCGATTGGGATTACAGTATCAGACTATGCGAAAAGAGTGATATACAAGTTCAAATTTGTCTAAAATAAGCTTAAACCTCGATTTCAGACAAATTTCAACCTGTATATATCACCCTATTCGCATATTCTGATACTGTAATCCCAATCAACATAACTAATGGAAATAGACATAGTCCCACACCTTCATGTAAAGTTTGATAAAAATCGGACGTTTTGTTAACAGGTTTACCGGCTTCATGTAATTTAAGTACATTTTTACATATGTATCTTAAAAATTATATATATGCAGATATGAAAATTTTAATGAATGGTGTTTTTGTTATCTGGGACCCTGTAGTAAAAGGTTAACACGGTTAAATGTTTATATCTAACCTCTGGTAGCACCGTAATATGGTTTTCCTAACAAAAGAAATTCACTTAAAAGCCCACATTTGAAAGTAGCTTTAGAGAGTAATATAACTCTTATTAAATATAACAACCAATACATATTATACATAAAAATGCGCAAAATTTTATTTTCTCAAGTTTACTAATTTATAAAATGTAGCTGTCTAAGGTTCAAAAGATATTTAGCAAAAACTTATAAAACTACAGTCGCCATTTTGAAAAATTGGTCATGGCAGTCGGAGAGTGGTAGAATTTTTACCTTCGTTTTTCTCAGGTAATTTTACATAAGAATTGGCATATTAGTTTGCAATTATTTCAGCTATTTTTTGAGCTAATTTTATTAGATTATTTGTGGTAAATTAATCTTGTTCCAGTAAAGCCGTGTACACTTTTCAATAATAAAGATCCATGGATTTGCATTGATCGGGCCATTAATAAAAAAACATGTACAAATCATAAGGTACATCTATTACTGTATTACTATTATTTGTTTCTTTCCATCCAAAATATGAATTATGGTGTTCACATATACGAATAAGCTTAAATAGCCACACAATAATAATTATAAGATTTAAAACGCTTTATAATATAAATGTGCATAATGTATATGTGTGGGTATTTCATTACATACATTTTAAGTTGACTGCAGCAGGAACTATGAGTCTGAAGTACAAATACCTATCAGTTTTGTAACAAACAAAAGGGTATTTTTCTTAAATTTTGTTACATACATTTAATATATTTTCTTTTACAATAATAGGTTAAAAGAAGGGATGATAAAAATGTATCTCACTTTTTCAAAGAAATTGATTTGAATGCCAACCTCAATATCTAAATTATATACTCCCGAATGTGTAACTGACTGACTCACTCATCGGGGTATCAGAAATTCGTCAAAAGTCGGTAAAGTAGATCTCCTATATATTACTTACTACAGAGTGATTCCCAAGCGAGAACTAAACTTACCGACCTAATTATTGAGACAATTGCCAACATACTGGAAGTCGCGGATTACCGAAACACTCTTTTTAAGAAATTTTATAACATTAACCAATTGTGCCTTTATAGGTAAAGCGGTCTATCACCGAGAGTAATTTCAATGTACAGGGTGTATCTGAAATTACCTCTCCAGACTGGAAGTCACTGATGTCAAATACAAACTCTCACTTTAAATAATTTTTTTTTAGTTTTACACGGTTTTTAAGAAAACTTTACAATTTGATCTTGTACGCGTAATTTTAGCAGTTTATTGAATATTTGAGGTTGAAATTTAGATTTTCCTCATTCTTCTCTGAGCATTTTAGGTTAAGCAAAAATGTCTCGGCACAAAAATGTCTTAGACTCTTTTAAATACGTTTCCAACAAAAATTGTCAGTTTGGTCCAAAAAGTTTTTTTTATTAAATTTACAACATGACGGAGATTAATGAACATGTTTTTAAATGTTTAGTAAAACTAATCACGTGATAATTGATGTTTTATGATGGTATATTATTTTAAATGAGGTTCTTAGACAAGTTCTGTTATATGTAAAATGTTCAGACATAATATATGTTAAATTTTCCCCAGTTAAAAAAAAAAATAATGTCATGCTATTTATTATTCTAAATCAGTATGATTAGGGTTTAAAATATTAAATTTTAAAGTTGCTTCAAAATTACGTCTGGTCCCCTCTGTATTGAAATCAGTGTCAATCAACAGAGCAAAATGTGTTTACCTACAACGGCACAATTTGTTTTTTTTATTTTTTTATTTTAAAAGAGGTGCCAGGTTGGTATGGGACACCCTGTAAGACAGTATCATATTTGCACGATAGTCCTCCCAAAAATTGGTTCTTTATTTGGGATGGCACTTAATTTCTAACGAACTCATTAAGCCGCGTCCGCACTGGCCGAACATTCGTGGCGAACTTGTTCGGCGAACACAAAAATCAACAAACATTATTAACGAACAATTAACCGGCCATATGATTTACATACTAAACGGTTAGCAACAAACAAACAAAAGTTCGGAAGAACTTTGTTCGGCGAACATGTTCGGCCAATGCGGACGCGGCTTTAGGAAGTACATCATTGACTTTACCTGATAGCATGCTAATTTAAATTTTACAATTCAACAAAAATTTTAACTAAAATAGCAGATTACACAATTGATTTATCTTTTAGTGCGTAATAAATTAATGTTTAGTTTAAAAAGGTGGCAGTACAGTATTTTCATTTAAAATAAAAAAGCTTTTTTATTTCCTGCCCCAGAAAACTATCTGATTTCAAAATTTAGCGACCAAACATTTTTACCCAAAATAAATATGACATTATTTTTTTTCTACTCTAGCGGCCAAATTATAACATCTGAGGCAATCCTCGCGAACATCTTTCAAGTTACTACAAGTTTGGTTCAATGAATTTTCGCCCCCCAGTCCACACAATTAAACATAATTAAATGTTTATTTATTTTTGTGGGGAATTTTATCCCATGTAGACGTAATTTTACAACTACTATAATATTTTACTCAGAACCTCAACTTTGCACATAGACATATCTTGCACAGTACCAATATCAATTAAATTATCAAACTTAAAAATTATCATGATGATTTTCAATATCACGTATTCTTCTATTGAAAGTGAGTCGGAACGAATTGCTATATCAAGCAACTGATTGTTTTACTTTGATTGTTATTTACTGACCTGGTCCTACGGCTAAAACATCTTTGATGTGTATGGTAACTTTAATATTTTAACCATTATTTAACATACTTTTGTTAGTAACTACTGTATTATTGTATTTAGAAACTTGAAGTTTTTTTATTTGCCTTGACAGTAATTTTTTAGGAAATTAGGTAAATTTAAAGTTTTACATTATTAAAAACTGAAATGAAGGAATTGTAATGAATGCCAATATTACATTATGTATTTATCATTGTATGTTCAATATTACTGGATCGTTATGTTATTCCCTGGAATTTCAACACAACTAATTGAAGGATAGTAACTGAATAGTATTTTTGTAAATAAAAGGGGTTTTTGGCAAGTTTTATTCACTTTGTTAAGATTTTAAATTATTTGGTTTAAAGGAATTTTTCATTGTTTTCGATGATCTACTGCACATTTCTATGCAGTTTATCCATTTAATTTTTTCATATATTTATTTATATGAATTTTATAATTTTAACTAAATACTTATACAATACCTACATACAAAATTTATTCACAACTCCATTAACCTTTATAGAATTCGGGGGAATTAGGGAAGGAGGTTTGGAGAAAGAGTGTCTGAAAACGAGCCGTAGGCGAATATATTTTCATTCCTTAGATTGAGTTAGTTGCACAAGTTCAAATTTAGGTTACTTCTGCAGTCGTGGGAGTTAATTTATGTTATAAATAAACTTACAAACTCATTTATTTTGCTATTTTGCTCATTTACAAACACTTATATTCATATGTAATCTGTTCATTATATGCGACTTAAACAACAATTAACGAATTTCTGGGGAAAAACCCTGAGGGGGCATGGGGGCGGAGCCCCCATCGAGCCGCAGGCGAGTATTACCTCTATTATAGTATATAGTAATATACTATATACTTTTATACCTCTGTCTTTCTATAAAATGTCAAACCACAAAAAAATTGTTTAACGTTATCAAGGACGGATCCAGGGAGTGATCTTGGGGGGGGATAGTAAAGAATCATTTTGTTTTTGCGTGTGTGTTTTAACCTTCATAAAATAATATCTTCGATACTCGTTTGTTGATTTGTTGATTTCTGAACAATATTCTGTACAAACAAATGTTTAGCCAGTTAGTCGAGAGTACATTGACCGCAATTTATTTTTGTCGCATACAGCAAAATCGTGTATAATGTGCTCAATGTCAGGTGGTTCATCTTTTCGTTTGACTCAACAGCCAAACCCGTCCGTCGGTCAGGTTCTGCGTCAGCTAGAGGAGCGGAGGGGAGCGAGAGAGAGATATTGCTGTATAGTGATTTGGGTGTTTCGGCGGCGCCGGTGAGCAAGGGTATCCCACTCCCATACGCGCACCCGCAACCACGCGAGCCCGCACGCGCACGAACAAATAAAACACTTTTAATTTTTTTGGGCCCCTAGCGCTTTTTACAGTGACTGCAGGAGAACTAATTTGGCTGCATCAGGAAACCGTGCTACACATTCTACTCCTACTTATAAATTCTAGAACGAGTGGGTCGCGGTGCGGAGGTGTAGGGCGCGGTCGCGATCGCGGTCGACATCCATGTAAATCAAACACATTGCATATAGTTAACCAGGCCTTTCATAACGAGTAAGTCGCGGTGGAGGTGAATCGCGATGTCATCCAGGAGGTCTACAGCGATGCTTTTAAAAATCAAAATCATTTGATTTACATGGATGCTTACCGCGCGGTTTACCTGGATGCTTCATTGTGATTGGTTCGTTTGGGGGGTGATGTTCGCGTCCGCAGCATTCCATTAAAGCTGACCCTACTCCCAGGGTGGAGCTAAACGAACAATTTTTTGGCAGCTGAACTATTAAGGCCATTTCACACCGGCTACCGCTACCGGCTACCGCTACCGGCGCGGTAGCGGACGTTTCCGTGAGCCATTTCACACCAAAACTACCGCGTCTGCGCGGGAGGCGGGAGTTTCATCGACTACAGTAAATTATTTTGTAAATTGTAAATTATTCTTGTTTAATCTCTGTTACTTTTGCTCATAATTAACACTTGTTATATAAACATTTTGGAAATCCTTAAAATTGTATAATGATTCTATAATAAATTACTTTTAAATACTTTCTTGAATGATTATTAGTAGGGGTCTTTGGCCGAAGTAAGGGTGGAGCGGCAAAGAGCGGCAACCCCCCCCCCCCCCCCCCCCCCCCGAGGACCACCGGCGGCGAGCCCCCCCCCCCCCCCCCCCCCCCGAGGACCACCGGCGGCGAGCCCCCCCCCCCCCCCCCGAGACCACCCACGGCGGAACAGTAGAGGACTTTGGTACAACTAGTCCACTTTTTTTTTTTTTTTTTTTTTTTGCTCATACAAATATTAACTCCCGCTTGCACCTGTGCTGACCACACACTTTGAAGACACTGAACTCTTTTAACATGCGATTGTGGAGAAGAAGGTGGGGCGAAGGTGGGGCAAAGGTGGGGAAAAAAGTAGTATGCTTTGGAGACATATAGCTCATACTGAACTCTTTTAAAATGCAATGGTGGGAAAGAAGGTGGGGCGAAGGTGGGGAAAAAGTAGTATGCTTTGGAGACATATAGCTCATGATGTGTGATGAAACTCTTTAAACATATGGTGCATGTACTTTCATATTGAACATTATTTTTACTTTAACTTTTGCACATAACACATTGTGTTACATAGCTATTTTTCTTTTTTTCTGTTTTTGTTTCATTTCAATTTAATTATGTATGCTTTTTTCTTTTCTGTACTTACAAATATAACTGAAAGTAAGGTTTTAAGGTTTAACAGTAATTTTTTACTACCTCTCAGACTTCCAATCGTAAGACAACTGACTCTGTGCAGCGCTTCATCGACTCTTCCACTGCTCACATCGATGCGATGATCAGAAGACTTCACTAAATTGTATAAACACTACTATTGTTTATCGCACTTTCGTCATATTTAGTAGTGCCAGGTTCTCGTCGTACCAAATTCGGTCGTTGAAATTTGCCTTGGCCACGTACTTCGTGTATGTCTTGCGGGATGTGGCGATCTTCATGTTTTGATGTTTTCTCACATTCTGGAGACTCATACCGTAGACAGCATTGACCATCAATTTAAACATTTTGACTTCAAATTTGTTGTTGGCCTGCCGTCTCAGTTCGGTATTCAGCATCACGTACGGTTTCTACAGGTGCAAACCGGTATAAACCCCCAGCCACCCGCATCCGACCACCTGCACAAAAAAAAAAAGATTTATAATGTCTAGACACTGTGGAATGCGACCGGCGACGAACACCTGCGCTCATAAAAAATCCATGATAGCCGCCACCCTTCTCGACCACCTGCGCAAACAAAAGATCCTTCTCAGAATTCATCGACCACCTGCACAAACAAAAGAAGCGGAACAATCTTCCTCAGATTTCATCGACCACCTGCATCCGGCCACCTGCGGGACGACACTTCTCAGGTTTCATCGACCACCCGCACATTCCGCAGAGAGGGGAGCGAGACAATGAACATCCGTCTGACCTCACCCCTGCGTGGGAGCGTCTGCTAACCATCTGGCGAGTTACATAACAACGCGTTTCCTATTTCCCGCCGAACCCACGCAGTGGAGCTGCGCGTCCCTTTCACGACTGACAGCTTACATAACAGAGGTTGCGTAACCAAGCCGAGCGCGCGTCGTCCATGTACTCCTCCATCCGGCCTCTGTCTTCGCCTAGCCATCGTAGTGAACGGACGTCCCTGCTCTTCGCTCCGCTTCGCTGCTGCTGCTACTTTGTGCCTGTACCAACGATTGTACATTCTTTGGATATTTATCACTTCAATTGTAAGTATTATTCTCACGCACAATAACTAGTTGTATTTAAATATAGATTTTTGTGATAGGTTCTCAGTAGTTTTACCTTTTCCAAGTAACTGAAAGTGTAGGATGCACATACTTTTCACAACCTCTTGTACAATAACGTTAAAATATTAGTGGATGCGAATTAAATACTTTTAATTTTTTGAACTTTTCTAAAATTGTAGGTTTGGCTACGCGTGAACTGTGAATTGGGACGTAACTCTTTAAACATTTTGTTACGTTCTTTCATATTGAACGTAAATTTTTATTCTAATATTGAGTTTCAGTAACTTTTGAGACTTAATATTCTTCGAAAACTATTATTCACTAGTAGAACAGTTTCAAAGACTTCATTTTGAACTTAAACTGTTATTGTTATTTGTAATTTCATGTATACTAGTAGTAGTAGAAGTAGTATAGAGGTGTAAACAAATCTTTTCAAGTCATGCTGGTGGTGCTGACAAACGCATACGTCCTGCATCCAAAAAGCGCGGAACGCGTAAGATTTCCACGAAGCACGATGTAACCTCCTTTCCGATTCCTTTAACTATGAGAATTGCGTAAGAAAAGACTTATAAACTATTTCTTGCATTAATACGTAGCATTATTTGTTTATAGATCATCATGAAACACGTCGTGGAACGTCGCTTCTCCTGCACCCAGTGCGACAAATCGTACAAGAAACGGGACCATGTTAAGCAGCACATGCGTTCTGACCATGGGGGAGTGAGAGCTACGTGCCCAGACTGCGGAAAAAAATTCACGAGGAAGTCGGACCTTCGCCGTCACATCGATACGCAACATCATCAACCTCAACAGCCACTGAACCCCGCATTCAGGTTTAGTAATGAACCCCAGCCAGGTCAGTTTCATTTGACTTCAAGTATATCTTAAAATTTATTCATCCTCGCTAACCTTGATGCTACTAAACATTCAAATGTTTATACACTTCAAAATCCGCTTTCATTTGTACCATGATGAAAAAAAAAAAAAACCAAACAACTATTTAATTCTCTGCTTGCTATTCATTCTAATTTAACCAATGTTCGCATATTTCATTTCCAATTTAGTCTAACAATGACTTATTCTTTTGTGTTAAGCATTTCGTTGTACACTTTCATATTGAACGTGAATTCTCATTTTAAATTTCTATAACATTGTTTGCGCTTTCTGTTGAAAAGCTCCATATTTAATTATGTTCATGCTTTTAGGATAAAATATACTAATTATGTTTGTGCTGTTCGTTATAGACTTTGTGACTATGACAAGCCCAGTGAAACCGCAGCCCGACCCATCCTTCGCGCCTTCGTCAGCCTCCGCGGAACCGCGACCCGGCCCCTCTTCCGCTCCTGACGTCAAGCTGAAACAGGATCCATCACAAGCCTCATTGCGTGCTGAAGTTCCCACTACATGTATGTGTTTGTATTTTACTTTGAACGCTTATTCAGATATCATATTTGTAATTGTTACTCGCACACAATTCCTTCATTCTTACATATATATTCCAAAGATTTTGCAAGAACTATCAAAGAAATATAAAAAAAAAAATTAATCTCAGTTACGATGTAAACATTCGAAAAATATTTAATGTACTTTCTTAAGACTTTACTATTCAATGAGTACTAATACAAAGGCTATTACTAAATTTTAAAATTTTAGTCGCAGCTTTATACATTTAGAATAATTATCACTGTTTTGGAAACATTTATCTTTTTCAAGTTTACCATTACTACGTATGCGTCTATATCTATATGTGTGTTATTTCAGGCCATGCGTGTGACGGGTGTGGGAGATCCTTCAACCACGAGGATAAATTGAGGACCCATGTCCTATTCAACTGTAAAACAACACTTACGGAACAACAGTCCGAACAACCAGCCAGAGTCCAACAGCAATCACATACCCCATCGACAGACAATTCCTCCATCCCTCTCCATGAAAATTCTTTCCTCCCCATTCCTCTAGATATTCGCATGAAACGCGCTGTGATCAGTGTTAGAAACATGAAAAATGAACAATCCTTTGAATATGCCATCTTGACCAAATTTATTAAAAATGCTCGTAATTATCGGCTTACTGCAAATCATTTTTCAGCAGAAGTTAGGGCACGATCTAATTTGAATTCGAGGGATTGGAGTTTCCAGTCAGACCAGACAAAATCCACACGTTCGAGCACAATAACCCTGGTGTAAGTATAAACGTGTACGGTATGGACAAAAAGAAAAAGAAGCACAGTAAGCAACAAGAAGAGCACTATGTGTACCCACTACGAGTTACAGACAAGGAGAAAGATATGCATTTTGATCTTCTTTTCCTATCTAATGAAAACACTTCACATTATGCTTACATTAGTAATTTCAGCCGGTTGGTGGCTAGACAGCTAAATCGAGGAAATCGTCGACTATATTTTTGCAAGACATGTTTTGCATACTTTAGAAGTAGTAAGAATACATTGGGCATCACAGGCCCAGAACAACTGGAGGAGCACAAGCTTTATTGTTCATTGCGTAATCCTATTCACAACAAAGGCCGGAGGAAGGGATTAGCACATTTCTTTGGCCACCCCCTTCTGCGAGTCTACCTGCCCAGATGTTTCAACCAAGTCCTGAATGACCACAGCAGCTAGCATTACAACAGCAGATTCAGAGATCACCTTCGTTTGGTGAAGCGCAGCTCACTTCAAGTTAGATAATTCACTCCATTGGGAATTTTGTAAAGCAAGAAAAAGAAGACTCAAGATGTAAATAACCTTTATAAATTTGATAGTTTTCGTAAGCAATAAAAATCCATGTACATTACAGCATAAACTACTGTCTTTTATTTTAAGATGAAACCCCAAATACCTTTACTTTAAGAAAAATGTGTATGTCATTATAGTTTTGTGTCAGTAGCCTGACGATGGTGGGACAACGATGGGGAAAAATTAGTATGCTTTAGAAACATTTAGAACATGAAGTGTAATGGAACTCTTCAAACATTCGCTGCATGTACTCTCATATTGGAAATTTTAATTGTTGCACATAACACATTGTGTTACATAATTACTTTTCTTTTTCCTGTTTCATTTTATTTACGTATGCTTTTTAGTTTCTGTACTCACAAGAATAACTTAAACTAAGGTTTATAAGTAATCCTCTACTGCCCCTCCCCCATCGATGCGATGATCAGAAGGACTATTCACTATAAATAGTATAAACACTACTATTGTTTGCTTTTGCATTTCTTGTTTTGTAAATTATTTTCATATTTTTCTTTATATGAATTTGTAATGCACACACAACTTCTTCATTCCTCTTGCATGTATCGTAATGTAAAGATTTTTTTTTTTTTTTGTAATAAAATGGATACTCAACAAACACCAATATTTTTATTCCCTTTAAAATGTCGTTTTTGTTAAGACTCACTATTTCAAAGTCAAAAGTACATCTTTAAGATTTGTCAATGTCTGTTAGTTTAACCTTTGTGCAGACTCGACATTACATTTACTTTCAAAGACAAAATAGTCTAGTAACTTAGTATTTTACTTGGACAGTCTAAAGAGTCTAATAACTTAGTAACCGTACAATTTTTAGGAGACTCATCATTACAACTACAGTTTTCTTTCAAAGTAAAAGACTCAAAAGTAGATGAACTTAAAACTATGTTGGGAAATATCAAAGTCAAATTTACAAAATTTTACATCTTTGTGCAAACTCAACATTTATAATTTACTCGCACAGTCAAAAGAGTCATTTAACTCAGTAACCGTACAATTTTAGCAGACTCATCATTACAATTATAGTTTTTCTTTCACAAAGTAAAAGACTCAAAAGTAAATTAACTTAAAACTATGTTGGGAAATATCAAATGAAAACAAAAACTTCAATACACATTACTAGAAAATTTATTGAAAAATCTTAAATCTAATATTGGATGTTTTACCAATGAACTATGTTGGGAAATAACAAATGAAAACAAAAATTTCAATACACATTACTAGAAAATTTATTGAAAAACCTTTAATCTAATATTGGATGTTTTATGAAAATAAACTTTATAAAAGTCAAATAAAATATTTACTTATCACAACACCAAATTGCATACCTAATCACAATCATACGTCTTATCCTCTGTAAAACCATGCAACGTAGATAAATTTAAAGACAAGAGAGTATGAAATAGTAAATTTGATTTTCTATTACAATATGTTTACATAGCAAAAAAAAAAAAAAAATAAAAAAATAAAATTAAAATCACGTTACGTATTCCACAATAGGACATGATAGAATGAAGGAAAACATTTGTTTTTATTTCTTTCAGTATGTAAGTTTCATTTTTGAACAGACTCACTATTTCAAAGTCAAAAGTACATCTTTAAGATTTTTCAAAGTATGTTGGTTTAAACCTTTGTGCAGACATGACAATACAGTTATTTTCAAAGACAAAAGATTCTAATCACTTGTAATTTTTCAAAGTGCAAAGAGTCAGTTGATTAAATTTGTGCGGACTCGACATTATATTTACTTTCAAAGACAAGAGAGTCTAGTAACTTAGTATTTTACTTTCAAAGCCAAAAGAGTCTGATAGTTTAGTTAGTATTTGTACATGTTTGTGCAGACTCGACATTTATAATTTACTTTAATAGTCAAGAGTTTAGTAGCTTAGTATTTTACTTTCAAAGTCAAAAGAGTCCGTTAGTATAGCCAGTATTTGTTCATAATTGTGCAGCTCATCATTTAAAATTTACTTTCATAGTCAAAAAGAGTCTAATAACTTAGTAACTGTACACTTTTAGCAAACTATAACTTGATATTTTTCAAAGTGTAAATATTCTTGACATTGACTTTCAAAGACAAACGAGTCTAGTAATATAGTATTTTACTTTCAAAGTCAAAAGAGTCTGATAGTGTAGTTAGTATTTGTACATGTTTGTGCGGACTCGGCATTTATAATTTACTTTAAAAGTCAAAGAGTCTAGTAGCTTAGTATTTTACTTTCAAAATCAAAGTGTCTGTTAGTATTTGTACATGTTTTTTGCAGCTCAAAATTTAAAATTTACTTTCATAGTTCAAAGAGTCTAATAACTGAGTAACTGTACACTTTTAACAGACTATAACTTGATCATTCTATTAACTTGATATTTTTTAAAAGTGCAAATATTCTGTGGGTTTAATTTGTGCAGACTCGACATTACATTTCCTTTCAAAGTCAAAAGAGTCTGATAGTTTGATAAAGCAAGTGTTTTAAATTGGACGAAGTCACACATTAAATTTAATTCAATATAGAGAAGAGGTATGTGAACTCCTCACGCAAGATCAACTATTAAAAAGCCAAGACAAAAAGAAAAAAAAAGAAAAAAAAAAAACAAAAGAAAGAAATTAAAAAAAGTAAAAAAAATAAAATAAAATTAAAAAATTAAAAAACTAAGAAAAAGAAATAATTTAAAAAAAAAAACAAAAGAAAATAGAAAAAAATAATGAAAAAGTAAATTTTGTAAATATTGAGGTTTAAAGAGTCAGTTTAAGGACACTTGATGCATGCCGTCCCGCCCAATTCATCGCGCGTGTTTGAATTTCGGATGAAATGCGAGCGCGCGAACGGCATGCATCAAGTGTCCTTAAACTGACTCTTTAAACCTCAATATTTACAAAATTTACTTTTTCATTATTTTTTTCTATTTTCTTTTGTTTTTTTTTAAATTATTTCTTTTTTCTTAGTTTTTTAATTTTTTAATTTTATTTTATTTTTTTACTTTTTTTAATTTCTTTCTTTTGTTTTTTTTTTCTTTTTTTTTCTTTTTGTCTTGGCTTTTTAATAGTTGATCTTGCGTGAGGAGTTCACATACCTCTTTCTCTATATTGAATTAAATTTAATGTGTGACTTCGTCCAATTTAAAACACTTGCTTTATCAAACTATCAGACTCTTTTGACTTTGAAAGGAAATGTAATGTCGAGTCTGCACAAATTAAACCCACAGAATATTTGCACTTTTAAAAAATATCAAGTTAATAGAATGATCAAGTTATAGTCTGTTAAAGTGTACAGTTACTCAGTTATTAGACTCTTTGAACTATGAAAGTAAATTTTAAATTTTGAGCTGCAAAAACATGTACAAATACTAACAGACACTTTGATTTTGAAAGTAAAATACTAAGCTACTAGACTCTTTGACTTTTAAAGTAAATTATAAATGCCGAGTCCGCACAAACATGTACAAATACTAACTACACTATCAGACTCTTTTGACTTTGAAAGTAAAATACTATATTACTAGACTCGTTTGTCTTTGAAAGTCAATGTCAAGAATATTTACACTTTGAAAAATATCAAGTTATAGTTTGCTAAAAGTGTACAGTTACTAAGTTATTAGACTCTTTTGACTATGAAAGTAAATTTTAAATGATGAGCTGCACAATTATGAACAAATACTGGCTATACTAACGGACTCTTTTGACTTTGAAAGTAAAATACTAAGCTACTAAACTCTTTGACTATTAAAGTAAATTATAAATGTCGAGTCTGCACAAACATGTACAAATACTAACTAAACTATCAGACTCTTTTGGCTTTGAAAGTAAAATACTAAGTTACTAGACTCTCTTGTCTTTGAAAGTAAATATAATGTCGAGTCCGCACAAATTTAATCAACTGACTCTTTGCACTTTGAAAAATTACAAGTGATTAGAATCTTTTGTCTTTGAAAATAACTGTATTGTCATGTCTGCACAAAGGTTAAACCAACATACTTTGAAAAATCTTAAAGATGTACTTTTGACTTTGAAATAGTGAGTCTGTTCAAAAATGAAACTTACATACTGAAAGAAATAAAAACAAATGTTTTCCTTCATTCTATCATGTCCTATTGTGGAATACGTAACGTGATTTTAATTTTATTTTTTTATTATTTTTTTTTTTTTTTGCTATGTAAACATATTGTAATAGAAAATCAAATTTACTATTTCATACTCTCTTGTCTTTAAATTTATCTACGTTGCATGGTTTTACAGAGGATAAGACGTATGATTGTGATTAGGTATGCAATTTGGTGTTGTGATAAGTAAATATTTTATTTGACTTTTATAAAGTTTATTTTCATAAAACATCCAATATTAGATTAAAGGTTTTTCAATAAATTTTCTAGTAATGTGTATTGAAATTTTTGTTTTCATTTGTTATTTCCCAACATAGTTCATTGGTAAAACATCCAATATTAGATTTAAGATTTTTCAATAAATTTTCTAGTAATGTGTATTGAAGTTTTTGTTTTCATTTGATATTTCCCAACATAGTTTTAAGTTAATTTACTTTTGGGTCTTTTACTTTGTGAAAGAAAAACTATAATTGTAATGATGAGTCTGCTAAAATTGTACGGTTACTGAGTTAAATGACTCTTTTGACTGTGCGAGTAAATTATAAATGTTGAGTTTGCACAAAGATGTAAAATTTTGTAAAATTTGACTTTGATATTTCCCAACATAGTTTTAAGTTCATCTACTTTTGAGTCTTTTACTTTGAAAGAAAACTGTAGTTGTAATGATGAGTCTCCTAAAAATTGTACGGTTACTAAGTTATTAGACTCTTTAGACTGTCCAAGTAAAATACTAAGTTACTAGACTATTTTGTCTTTGAAAGTAAATGTAATGTCGAGTCTGCACAAAGGTTAAACTAACAGACATTGACAAATCTTAAAGATGTACTTTTGACTTTGAAATAGTGAGTCTTAACAAAAACGACATTTTAAAGGGAATAAAAATATTGGTGTTTGTTGAGTATCCATTTTATTACAAAAAAAAAAAAATCTTTACATTACGATACATGCAAGAGGAATGAAGAAGTGTGTGTGCATTACAATTCATATAAAGAAAAATATGAAAATAATTTACAAAACAAGAAATGCAAAAGCAAACAATAGTAGTGTTTATACTATTTATAGTGAATAGTCTTCTGATCATCGCATCGATGGGGGAGGGGCAGTAGAGGATTACTTATAAACCTTAGTTTAAGTTATTCTTGTGAGTACAGAAACTAAAAAGCATACGTAAATAAAATGAAACAGGAAAAAGAAAAGTAATTATGTAACACAATGTGTTATGTGCAACAATTAAAATTTCCAATATGAGAGTACATGCAGCGAATGTTTGAAGAGTTCCATTACACTTCATGTTCTAAATGTTTCTAAAGCATACTAATTTTTCCCCATCGTTGTCCCACCATCGTCAGGCTACTGACACAAAACTATAATGACATACACATTTTTCTTAAGTAAAGGTATTTGGGGTTTCATCTTAAAATAAAAGACAGTAGTTTATGCTGTAATGTACATGGATTTTTATTGCTTACGAAAACTATCAAATTTATAAAGGTTATTTACATCTTGAGTCTTCTTTTTCTTGCTTTACAAAATTCCAATGGAGTGAATTATCTAACTTGAAGTGAGCTGCGCTTCACCAAACGAAGGTGATCTCTGAATCTGCTGTTGTAATGCTAGCTGCTGTGGTCATTCAGGACTTGGTTGAAACATCTGGGCAGGTAGACTCGCAGAAGGGGGTGGCCCAAAGAAATGTGCTAATCCCTTCCTCCGGCCTTTGTTGTGAATAGGATTACGCAATGAACAATAAAGCTTGTGCTCCTCCAGTTGTTCTGGGCCTGTGATGCCCAATGTATTCTTACTACTTCTAAAGTATGCAAAACATGTCTTGCAAAAATATAGTCGACGATTTCCTCGATTTAGCTGTCTAGCCACCAACCGGCTGAAATTACTAATGTAAGCATAATGTGAAGTGTTTTCATTAGATAGGAAAAGAAGATCAAAATGCATATCTTTCTCCTTGTCTGTAACTCGTAGTGGGTACACATAGTGCTCTTCTTGTTGCTTACTGTGCTTCTTTTCTTTTTGTCCATACCGTACACGTTTATACTTACACCAGGGTTATTGTGCTCGAACGTGTGGATTTTGTCTGGTCTGACTGGAAACTCCAATCCTCGAAATTCAAATTAGATCGTGCCCTAACTTCTGCTGAAAAATGATTTGCAGTAAGCCGATAATTACGAGCATTTTTAATAAATTTGGTCAAGATGGCATATTCAAAGGATTGTTCATTTTTCATGTTTCTAACACTGATCACAGCGCGTTTCATGCGAATATCTAGAGGAATGGGGAGGAAAGAATTTTCATGGAGAGGGATGGAGGAATTGTCTGTCGATGGGGTATGTGATTGCTGTTGGACTCTGGCTGGTTGTTCGGACTGTTGTTCCGTAAGTGTTGTTTTACAGTTGAATAGGACATGGGTCCTCAATTTATCCTCGTGGTTGAAGGATCTCCCACACCCGTCACACGCATGGCCTGAAATAACACACATATAGATATAGACGCATACGTAGTAATGGTAAACTTGAAAAAGATAAATGTTTCCAAAACAGTGATAATTATTCTAAATGTATAAAGCTGCGACTAAAATTTTAAAATTTAGTAATAGCCTTTGTATTAGTACTCATTGAATAGTAAAGTCTTAAGAAAGTACATTAAATATTTTTCGAATGTTTACATCGTAACTGAGATTAATTTTTTTTTTATATTTCTTTGATAGTTCTTGCAAAATCTTTGGAATATATATGTAAGAATGAAGGAATTGTGTGCGAGTAACAATTACAAATATGATATCTGAATAAGCGTTCAAAGTAAAATACAAACACATACATGTAGTGGGAACTTCAGCACGCAATGAGGCTTGTGATGGATCCTGTTTCAGCTTGACGTCAGGAGCGGAAGAGGGGCCGGGTCGCGGTTCCGCGGAGGCTGACGAAGGCGCGAAGGATGGGTCGGGCTGCGGTTTCACTGGGCTTGTCATAGTCACAAAGTCTATAACGAACAGCACAAACATAATTAGTATATTTTATCCTAAAAGCATGAACATAATTAAATATGGAGCTTTTCAACAGAAAGCGCAAACAATGTTATAGAAATTTAAAATGAGAATTCACGTTCAATATGAAAGTGTACAACGAAATGCTTAACACAAAAGAATAAGTCATTGTTAGACTAAATTGGAAATGAAATATGCGAACATTGGTTAAATTAGAATGAATAGCAAGCAGAGAATTAAATAGTTGTTTGGTTTTTTTTTTTTTTTCATCATGGTACAAATGAAAGCGGATTTTGAAGTGTATAAACATTTGAATGTTTAGTAGCATCAAGGTTAGCGAGGATGAATAAATTTTAAGATATACTTGAAGTCAAATGAAACTGACCTGGCTGGGGTTCATTACTAAACCTGAATGCGGGGTTCAGTGGCTGTTGAGGTTGATGATGTTGCGTATCGATGTGACGGCGAAGGTCCGACTTCCTCGTGAATTTTTTTCCGCAGTCTGGGCACGTAGCTCTCACTCCCCCATGGTCAGAACGCATGTGCTGCTTAACATGGTCCCGTTTCTTGTACGATTTGTCGCACTGGGTGCAGGAGAAGCGACGTTCCACGACGTGTTTCATGATGATCTATAAACAAATAATGCTACGTATTAATGCAAGAAATAGTTTATAAGTCTTTTCTTACGCAATTCTCATAGTTAAAGGAATCGGAAAGGAGGTTACATCGTGCTTCGTGGAAATCTTACGCGTTCCGCGCTTTTTGGATGCAGGACGTATGCGTTTGTCAGCACCACCAGCATGACTTGAAAAGATTTGTTTACACCTCTATACTACTTCTACTACTACTAGTATACATGAAATTACAAATAACAATAACAGTTTAAGTTCAAAATGAAGTCTTTGAAACTGTTCTACTAGTGAATAATAGTTTTCGAAGAATATTAAGTCTCAAAAGTTACTGAAACTCAATATTAGAATAAAAATTTACGTTCAATATGAAAGAACGTAACAAAATGTTTAAAGAGTTACGTCCCAATTCACAGTTCACGCGTAGCCAAACCTACAATTTTAGAAAAGTTCAAAAAATTAAAAGTATTTAATTCGCATCCACTAATATTTTAACGTTATTGTACAAGAGGTTGTGAAAAGTATGTGCATCCTACACTTTCAGTTACTTGGAAAAGGTAAAACTACTGAGAACCTATCACAAAAATCTATATTTAAATACAACTAGTTATTGTG
>CM061535.1:93612627-93729887 GCA_030545055.2 Neoaliturus tenellus
TTTAGTGATGCCTATGGCGGTCCGTCCCGATCGTTCACGTTCAACGCGCGGGAGCGGACTGCGAGCCGGCTCTGGCTGGGCCCCCTTATATCCCCGCCGGGGCTGCCACACCCAGGATATCAGGGGTTGGGGAGGGGGTGGGGGTGGGGGTGGTGGTGGGGGGGGGGGGTTCGCACTTTTTGTCGGGGGGGGGGGTCACTTCTCGTCCGGAGCAAAAAACTTTTTGGTCAAGGTCAAAAATTTTCCGAAAAAAAGTTCGGCGGGGGGGGGAGGGGGGGAGGGGGGGGGTGGGGGAGGGGGTGGGGGAGGGGGTGGGGGAGGGGGGGAGGGGGGAGGGGGGGGGTCACTTCTCGTCCGGAGCAAAAAACTTTTTGGTCAAGGTCAAAAATTTTTCCGAAAAAAAAGTTCGGGGGGGGGTGGGGGGGGTGGGGAGGGGGTGGGGGAGGGGGTGGGGGAGGGGGAGGGGGTGGGGAGGGGGTGGGGGAGGGGGTAGGGGAGGGGTGGGGGAGGGGGTGGGGGAGGGGGTGGGGGAGGGGGGGGGTCACTTCTCGTCCGGAGCAAAAAACTTTTTGGTCAAGGTCAAAAATTTTTCCGAAAAAAAAAGTTCGGGGGGGGGTTGGGGGAGGGGGTGGGGGAGGGGGTGGGGGAGGGGGGGTGGGGGAGGGGGTGGGGGAGGGGGGGAGGGGGGGAGGGGGTGGGGGGGGGTAAGTGGGTCAAGGTCACCCACAACACTTCTACTCTAAGTGTTGGCTATACCCCCACCACAACTGAGTCCCTAGGCTGCACAACACCGCTCTGCCAGTATGTCTCCAGCTTCCATGCGGTGCGTTTCGCTGTTCTCTAACTCTCTATATGTAAGTATTTTTACAAGTTTTGAATCTAGGTCAATACACTTTAACTCTGGGACGATATCGACTTGTACTATTTCTGTGTTTTGACTTAAGGTCATCACACTTTAACTCTGGGATGATTTCGACTTATAGCATTTCAGTGTTTTAACTCAAGGTCTTCACACTTTAACTCTGGGGCGGGATCGACTTGTAGTATTTCTGTGTTTTGACTCAAGGTCACCACACTTTAACTCTGGGACGGGATCGACTTGTAGTATTTCTGTGTTTTCACTCAAGGTCATCACACTTTAACTCTGGGATGATTTCAACTTATAGTATTTCAGTGTTTTGACTCAATGTCACCACACTTTAACTCTGGGACAGTATCAACTTGTAGTATTTCTATGTTTTTACTCAAGGTCATCACACTTTAGCATGTAACTTTAAGGTAGCACCGAAACGGTGCTACCCGGCTTGACATTTTCAAGTTTTCCGAGGTCATCACAATTTCCCCACCACTTCCCATATACCTAGAGTGCGCGGGGCCGGACAGTCAGTCGCTCGGTGTCTGTCGTAGGGTGCGCATCGCGGTTGCAGTAATGGTCGAATGGGGGCTTCTGGGCCAGTTCGAGGTCACCCGAGCGGCGTCACATGACGGTTTAGGCAGAGTAACGTTGCAAACTTCAAATTTCCTCGGCACTTTTGCTGTTTCTCATCGCAAATTCGCTCCAAGTCGTCAAGGTCATGGTAACTGTGACTGAAACTCGGAGCGTAGTGCGAGAAACAGCAAAAGTGCCGAAAACTTTTAGGTTTCAGCGTGACCTTGACTTTTTGTGACATCGATGACGTCATCTTGGTGACGTAAGGGGTGATGACGTCATCAGCACGTCATTTCTGTGACGTCATGGGTGTGACGTCATGGGTGATGGACGTCATCAATGATGCAATCGATGACGTCATCGATGAGGTCATTGACCTCGATGACGTCATCAATGACGTCATCGCTCGGGTGACCTTGAACTGGCCCAGAAGCCCCCATTCCCCACTACTAGGGGGCAATCTATAAAAAATTAAATATCTTAATTTTTGCTTTATTGTGAATAGTATGACATAATAGTGCTGTTGAAACTGCATTATACTTTAACATTTTATCACTGTCTACTTAATGTTTACTACACACTCTATTTATGTTAACTATAAAATATTACAAAATATGAAATACTGTATTTGGTTAAATACACTGTTTCTGCTTTTTCGAGGATTTTATACTGTGGTAAGAAGCGTTATCCATCACTATGACTTAGGGTTTCGTCAAATAATTAGGAATTATGAAATCCTTAAACTATTTATAAAATGTTTTACGATGGAAAGCCATTAGCTTAGCTGCAAAGTGGTACGCCCGTTCCAACTAAATGATGATTTTGCTCTTTTATTGGGCGTGTACGTGGACGTCCCCGTTTAATACGATTTCCTTCCATGATAAACCATAAAACTATAGATTGTCATAAAATTACTGAATACTAACTACCGACACAATTTAGACATACAGCATATGGACAACTAACTGTTGACACAACCAGTACATATATAAACAACAATAGGCCTACACGACGCTTATCTAAGACCTGTGTGCGAGACAGTGTCAGAATTGTCAACTTTTTGGTGCATGGCAAGGTCATTTGATATTACCAGATCATTTGTCGTTATGATAAGTGTGGTTACTTTTTAAGAGAAAGGGCAAAATTAAACCTTTAATGTCAGTTTATTTTTTTTTTTATTTTTAGTTCAAAACTTTTTTATATCATAAAGTTGCTGAATATCAACTATTTTTGTGGAAATAATTTGTATATAAAAATATTAATAGGCAGGTTTTAACAGCCATGTTATACAGTCAGTAAGGGAGGCTATTTTTTCTGTTTTAAAAACAAACAGTTTTTATTTTTAATAAATATCTTAGTAAAATTTACAGTATCAAATATCAATGTGAAAACTTCAATTAAAAATACACTGTATATATCTATGTATTTTTTGTAATATCTAGTGTCTTATTATGTTTCTATAAGCTTTTTTTTGTTTTAAATAACTATGTATTTTTAAAATCATACATGTTTAAAATTTGTTAATACATTTTGTCGTTTTCAAGGAAATGTTTTTCTTGTTTATTAATGCATTTTCTCATTCATTATTCAATAATTAAGGGTTGCAGTAATTATTTTTGGATACAATCACCTTTAAAAAATAATAATTCACAAAATAATAATAATAAAGTAATAAACTATCAAAGTTGTATACGTGCGACAAGTGCTCCGAACGGCGGCACGGGTCACGGCAGCCGGCCGTCGGCAATTAAACTATTAACTTTGAATTTAAATAAAACCAAAACAAAGCGTTCTACAAAAAAATTTTAAATTACAAAGTTGCGATTTAAGTCTTTTCCAACAACTTTCCCGCTGACAAAATTCACCTGACCAATAAATAAAAAACTTCCTCGCTTACTAACTTTTTGATGTCATGAATTTCAAACAAAAGTGCTTTGCTATTATTTTGTATCTTTTTCTTCGTCTTATTATTTTAATTTCGACATAAAAACATTACCATAGGCACCGTTATATACTAATGTTCATCATACTAAAATATCAAAATTTTATCTTGACTATATTTTTTTACAGTGTTAATGAAACGCGGCGAATTCCTTGGTCGCTGGAAGGCGCTTCCTTTCAGCACGAGCGGACACAAGTGAACGACTCTCCTCCACGAACGGTTCTTTTATAACTAGTGGGAATTTTCAAACTTTGGCCTTTCCCGCGCTAATTTATGAACAGTGGGACTGTTTCAAATTTATATCTAATGGTACGAATAAACATTTATAACTAGTGAGACGATTTTGTCTCACTAGTTATAAAACTCAATTATAACAAATGGGACGATTTGAGAAATATTTATGACCAGTGGGAATATTTAAACTTTTCATTTTCCCGCCAGTTTTTATAACTAGTGGGAACGATTCGTTTTTATAACTAGTGGGACGGTTTTCCAGTTTATAACCAGTGGGATTATGACTAGTGGGACCTCGCCGAAAGTACAAGTGACATATGATTGGTTAATCAGTATTACCACTCTTCCTTAACCAAGAATGAAACATTTAATAACTGCGGGTTATGTTTATGTCGTGGTAAAGTTTTTGCAACACAGCGAATCCATAGTTGATTAATTACAACATCGATCGCAGCGACTCTGGCAAGGCGTACACGAATCTTCAAAATTTTGCTATCAAACAAAATGCATTGGATGAGAAGTCTATTCACGTAGTGTATGTATATTGTCAACGCTTATAGTCTACTATTAGCATTGACTATATACAGTATACGTGAATATACTTCTGATATCATAGGCGGGTTTTAAACCAATTTATGGTGGCGCTATCTTCCGCTGCGTACATGAAATACAAGTAGCATACATGATAGGTCTAAATCAGTATTATCACCCTTCATAACAAGGATGAAACATTTTAAATGGTTTATGTGTATGTTGTGATAAAGTGTTTTGAAGCACTGTAAATCCAGATGAGTAGGCCTAATTACAAAATCGATTGCAACGAACCTTGCAAATTTCTGTATCAAACAAGATGTATTGGATGAGAAGTCTAGGTTATGTCTATTGTATATAGTCAATGCTATAAGTCTTTAGCCGCCTCTACAAAACTTTTGTTCCCACGCTTGAGGGATTTCCCACAATTTTTCACACTTGAGCACAACCTATTCGCCGCGCCGCAGCCGATGCGACGGTGAAAACATCTGTAGGCCTACATCGTGTAAAACTTGCGATTGTTTTTTATGTTGTTTAACTTATTTGAGTTGTTCGTTTAACGTAAAGATTTATTGTGAGTGTCAAGTCTTCATGAAAGTATAAGGTATTTTGTTTTTCTGCACCTTTGTGGCTATCTCGCTGGTTGGTTCCCAATGCGGCACTGCATAGGCCTACTACTTGTAGCGGCAAACGCGATGTGCCACTCCAGTCTGTCAAGTCCATTGCTCATCGCTTAGTCTTCTCAATTTCAGAGTTGACTCACTGAAGCAGCTCTAAACGTGAAAAATAGAATAGGCCCATAGAGAAAATAATATTATTTCACTCAAAGCGACGTGTCATCACGATTAGTTGTTATTGCGATGTAGATTTTTAATTAGGGCATGAATAGGGTAGGAAGGGGCGGCAAATACAACCTCAAACGAAATGGTTTGACGAATAAGCTTAGATATATATATATATATATATATATATATATATATATATATATATATCGTATGGTTCATTCAGCCAGCCACCATGGTTTAAGAATAATTAAAAAAAAATTCTGCGGTGCAGAGCACCTGAGTCAGTATAAGTAAAAATCTAAACACTAAAATAAAAAAAAATAAAAATTAGATCTCTCTTTATAGAGCTAAATCCAGGGCGCTAAGTCATTGCAGCCCAGCTTCACTTGAGCTATGCAGACCGGCCAATCCTTCGGGGAAGGCACTCAGTGGGCACTCTTCGACTATGTGTTCCATAGTTTGATACTCTGCTCCGCAGTCGCATGACTGGTCTTGTGTCATTCCCCATTTGTGCTTCCAATAATTACATCTCCCCACTCCAGTGCGGAAACGATTGAGTATAGTCCACTGCTTCCGAGGAAGATTCATACCACCTACCGCTACGGTCGGGTCATCTATCAAGAAGTGGTTCCGACCTTGAAAAGCGTCCCAGGAGGAAGTCCAGTTTGTATGGATGGTGAAGTTCGAGTCCATCAACTGGGAGGCTGTTCGTAGAGGTGGTTTTCGGGACCTCAATCGGCCCGCATTCTGGGGTAGGTAATCATGGATGGGCAGCTGTGGAGCAGATAAGATCTTTGTGTATTCCCTAATGAGTGCATCCCTTCTTCTTATTTCAGGAGGAGCGATATTACACAGCACCGGGAGCCAGGGTACAGGAGTCACCATGAGTGTACCACTAATGGCTCTCATGGTCCTGTTTAGCTGGACGTCGATCTCTCTAACGTGCACACTATTTAACCACACGGGAGCACAGTACTCAGCAGTTGAATATACCAATGATAGAGCAGTTGTTCGCAGAACTTGTGCGTTAGCTCCCCATGTGGAGCCAGCAAGGTGATGGACAATGTTAGTCCTGGTTCTCACCTTAGCTGCCGTTTTTTGTAAGTGGCTTTTAAACGTGAGAGACCGATCTAAAGTGACTCCCAGATACTGTGGGTGGTCATTATGTTTCAACTCAACACCGTTGAATACGATTTTAAGCTTTTGGTTGGCCAGTCTATTATTCAAGTGGAAGCAAGCAACCTCAGTTTTTGTTGGGTTTGGATTTAGCTTCCAGGCTTCAAAATATTCACCGAGGGTCGTGAGGTCATTTGTTAGTGTTTCCTCAGCTTGTCGAAAATGCTGGTGTTGATATGCCAATGCAATATTATCTGCATATATAAACTTTAAGGACCGAGTTACAGGAATGTCGGCAGTATACACATTAAAGAGCAGTGGGGCGAGCACTGACCCTTGTGGTAGGCCATCCTTTAGTTGCTTAAACGTACTTTCTCTGCGTCCCAGATATACTTTTATCATGCATCTCCTTTTCTATTGGAGAGCATTGAGTTGAGGAGACGCAACAAGAAAGGGCAAGGAATAAGGTCGTAAAATTTAACTAGGAGGCCTTTTCTCCAGACGGTGTCATATGCTGCAGTCAGATCTAAGAAAGCCACAGAGGTTTTCAGTCTTCGCTCAAACCCATCCTCAATGAAAGATGTCAGAGCTAAAACCTGGTCACAACAGTTGCGACCAGGCCTAAATCCAGCTTGTTCGACAGGGATGCTGGCATTGAGAATAGGGAGGATTCTGTTATAAATCAACCTCTCTAGCAGCTTATAACAAACACTTAAAAGAGCTATAGGCCGATAACTTTCAGGCAGTTTTGGATCCTTTCCGGGCTTCAGGATAGCTATGATCTTGGATTTTCTAAATATCCCAGGCATGTCGCCGGTTTTCAGAGTGGTGTTAAAAACTTCCAGAAGCCACTGTCTAGCCTTGTTACCCGAGTGTTTTATAAACTCCGGGAAAATGTCATCCAAACCTGCTGCTTTGCCAATTGGCATCGCATCAATCGCCACTTCCAGCTCGTCGTAAGTGAAGGGTCTAGAGACTTCCAAGGGTGCTTGCCGACTCTCCTTTATCTCATTAAGCTTGAAATTATTTTTTCTGTCTGCAGACGTACGCACAGGTTTTGAAAGTACGGAGAGGCGTTTTGCAATTTCACGAGGGCTAGGCTGTGAGGCATCGTGTTTTTCACTTGATTTACCAGTGGAGAGTTTCCTGAGCAGAGACCAAGCTTTCCGACTACTTTTGGTGAAGTTCAGGTTCTCGACAGTTTTCACCCACTTCTCTCTCCTGGAGTTGTCGAGAGAGTTAAGGAGTTGGTCAGCTACATCTCTGTCAGCAGTGTCTGTAAACTCACTGTAAAGATCTTCGCACTCTCTGCTCCATCCTGGAATGTATTCTTTTCTAAAACCTCTTGGGATTGTCGCCTTAGCGGAAGACAGGACAAGGCGAGTGAACCGATCATAGTTTTTTATTTTAGAGGGGATGAACCTGATGCCGCTATCAAGCCTTGATGAGAAGGCCTCCCACTCAGCTTTATTAAAGTTCCACCTAGGCCGAGGAAAAGATCTTACGAGAGGAATTTGCATTCCTACTGATATTATTACAGGCCTGTGCTGAGAGTGGGGGAATGCACCAAGGACCATCCTGGAAGTAGGCACGGGTGTTGCTGATGGTTCACGGGAGCAAAAGCACAAGTCTGGAGAGTACCCACGACGCCATCGGGCTGAATGGAAGGTGTGTGGGTCCTTGGCATTATATACCAAGAAAAGGTTGTTATTTTCAGCCCAGCTTGAAAGACGAGTGCCGTTGTCATCATCGGACGAGTATCCCCACTGGGTATGATGACTGTTGAAGTCACCTACATATACCACAGGATGTTCAAAAGTTGGGAGAACTGTGTCTGACCACTGGGTGTTTGGTGGTTTGTATACATTTACAATAGTAGTCGCAGACACCTTAACAGCAACAACAAATGTGTTGTTATCACAACTTTTGTGGGAGACTGATACGTCGTCTATGTCCTGTCTAACGTACGTCGCCACTCCGTAGACCCTGTGACCTATTTCCTCCACAAGCTTATATCCTGGGATGTTGCCCCTCGCACTGTTTTCTAAGTCTTCTGCATGTGTTTCTTGCAGTGCGAGGACATCGACCTCATTTTCCAGCAGCACCTTGCTGAGGCAGTCACTTTTAGATTTGCTCAGACCCTCTACGTTAAAATGACAAACATTTAAAACACAGCCTAAGTTTCTAAATTGGCCCTGGAAAGGGCCGTTTGGATTTTGTCTGGCAGCTGGCATAGCTGAGAGATCACTTTGTGTGACAGTTCAGCTGCCAAAGTTGTTGTTCGTTTAGCACCACCCGGGGAGTACGTGCAACTTTAATGGAATGCTGCGGACGCGAACAACATCACCCCCCTAAGCTATAGATGAATTATAAGCTTAGATGAATTAATTTCATATACTACCATGAAATTTCTAATTTATAGACGAAACAGCTTTCTTTTGAGAATTGTACCAAAATATGTAGATTTCAGTACTGCTGACCTTAAGAGTCTTCATCACCTTTGGCAAAATATCCTTCGTACACTCTGATTTCCATTACAACTGTCCTAGTACAGTCAGGTGCGCCCAACTATGGTGAGGGGTGAGGCGCGGGTACATTTCTAAAAACATCGGACTGCGACGTCCAACACGCGCACGCGCAGACTCGCTACAATGAGAGTTCGGCCAGTCCGATGCTGCTGTAGCGTCGTCCTGTCTACATTTGAAGAGTATTTTAAATTATTATTAATACTAGGCTCAAACTTTTCCATTTCAATACAGCCGATTAAAATTTTACAGCGATTACAATTAATTAATGGTTTTCAATTATTATATTAGTGATAGCGTTTGAACGGAACCTCCGATTTAGATTTAATTTAGGTCAGGGGTGTAAGGCAGTATCTACTTGAATGAGTTCGCGAACCAGAATGATCAGACAATACAGTAACGAAACAAAATAAATAATTTTAAAATGATGGGACTAAAGCAATTATTTTCTTTAGAATAATCTGACGCAACGTATAGAGGCAACCCTCGCACACCAAAAACAATTAGTTGACACCCACTAACAAAGGACATAATCAACCTCTTGTAATGTATGCTAAATTGCGTATAGGGCCTATATTGATAATTTTATTCGAACTAACCGAATTATGAAAGAGTTAAACGAGTTACACTCGTATACTTATAACTAGTAATATATTTAATTAAATAGCCTAATTAAAATTACAATTTTGTTTACTAGTTGCTTGGAACCATTAAGTTGTTTTCATTTATTTTTCTAGTCCCAGTGTTTGAAAGTCGAAACATCTAGCTGTGGTTTTCGGTGCCGCTCTTTTACAATAGTACGTTAAATTTGTAAAGCATAGTGGCTTCACTGGATTTTACTTTTAAGTTTTTTCTGTAAAGCAGTATAAAATAATTGTAATTTGAATAATATGCGAACGTACCGCTTTTCTCTCAGACCATGGAAGGCTCTAATTAAATAATATTGGTCAATGAGACTCTGGCCCAGAGTCTAAGAACAAAATACATAATTAAAGTAGTTAAATATGATCAGCCGATCATAATAATTTTGAAAATTCAAACGCAAATATCGGTATTTTTATTAGAACAACTATAACAAAATATTCGGATGATGATGAAATATGCCCAGATGAGATAATTTTTCCCTCCTAAAATTATTAACAGAACTGCCTAAGATCCACCCCATCGTCTAGCGCCCTATGACTTACGCTCCCTATATCTCTCTAAACTTCCTTCACCTCGCTTGGTGGATTTGTCCGGTACGATGCTCGGTCCGATGTCTTGCTCGGCGAAATGTTCGGAGTAAATTTACATCCGTTTACGATGTAATGTACGGTACGATGCTCGGTCCGATGTCTTGCTCGGCGAAATGTTCGGAGTAAATTTACGTCCCTTTACGATGTAATGTTCGGTACGATGCTTGGTCCGATATACGGTCCGATGGAAAGTCCGGTACTGTGTCGCCGGCCTTATAAAAAGGAATTTCCTTCACTTCAGGTGGTATCAAGCGGAATCGTATTTCGCGCACTTCCGGTGTTACAGTATTTGTAAACACTGTCATTAGAAAAATTTATGAACGGTTTAGGCTTTGAATCTCATCTGTGATGGGTTGAAAATACACTTACACATTACTAGTTGTCTGTATTATGTACTGTAAAAACCATTATAGTGCAAATAATGTACTCGTCTTGAATACATAAAAAAAAAAAAAAAAAAAAAAAAAAAAAAAAAACTATCGCCAATGAACCATTGTGCTGGATGTATAAACACACGTGTTCTAAAATTGAATTGTACGAGTAATTTAGATGAATAAAGAAGCATTCAAATAAATACGAGGAATGTGTCCCACAACATCACTGAGTGATTTATAATGCGATAATGTTTGTGTGTGTGCTTGTGTTAGTGAGAAAGACGACATTTGCGAAAAGAATAAATGAATAAATGATTTATTTCCAAAAATAATCACAACAAAAAGACATTTACATTCTGGAAATTAACTGACCACTTATCCAGTAGTGTGGTCAGTGTGAGAAAAAAAAAATAAAAAACATACAAATGATAAATAAATAAATCAGTCTAGCTCGACATGGAAAATCGCTCACTGTGATGTTTGTATTACATTTTAAATAATAATTAGTCTATTTAAATGAATTATATATAATTATAATGGAAATAAAATAAAAATACTTTAAATAATAATAACTAGCATAACAGTTTTGTAAATAAAAAACTGTAATATAAAAGTAATATAAAAGGCTAGTAGCGCCTCGAACGGGCAAATTCGCAGACCCCGTTTTTGCTCAAAACATGCGTTCGTAGTCCCCTGTTTCGGACGGCATTTTTTAACCGATTTGAATGAGAGTGGCCTTAAACTGTTCAGAAAGAGTGCCTGCGTGTCTCTTGTACCTCGTTAAATCGATATGGTTTCTTAAAATTACTTTAAAAAATTGTTGAAAATCAAGTAATTTTTCCCTTTTTTAACTGTATTTTTAGGTACCTCAATGTACGTTTTTTATTATTATGAGGTAATAGAGACACGCGGGCACTCTTTCTGAACAGTTTAAGACCACTGTCAATAAAATCGGTTCAAAAATGTCGTCCGAAACAGGGGACTACGAACGCATGTTTTCGACGTTTTTTGCAGGGGTGATGAAGACTCTTAATAGTCTTTAAAGTAGTTGTCCAAACTAAATATAAAAATTGTACGTCATAGTTACCACCTAAAAAAGTTTAAGGCCACAAATAAAGAAATAAAAATTTGATGCAATTCTAAGCATAACGAAAACATGAGTTTAGGAGAAAACAAATGCAACTTTTAAAGTGTAATTCTATCATGGTAATCGGCAATTTAAAACGTTTTTCTTATAAATAACATTGCCTACAATATAAAATGTTCCAAGCTTAAAATAAAAACAATAATTTATATAGTTTTGTTAATTTTAATTAATTTTTTTATCATTATCGGGGGCGAACCCAGGATTCAATTTCGGGGGGGGGGGAGGGGGATATTACCCCTCCCCAAAAAATATCCCCCTCCCCAAATATTGAATACCCCCAATAACACGGCGGGTCCGGGGGCCTTCCCGGAAAATTTTGAAATTTTTGAAGCTAAATGGTTAGTTTTAATGAATTTCAGAAGTTAAAATTTAATTTTATGCAGACCTCTACTCCGTCAGAATTTGGAGTGAAACTAAAGGGTTTCGAATATTAAAAAAAGGGATCAGACTATTATTTAAACTTGTAAAAAATGTGATGACTTTATATTACGATGGAAAACAAATAACATTCAGGCGAAGTACAGTATAAAGTTATAGTCTATGGTTTATTAAAAACACCAAAATACATTACCATACAACAGGTAAATACACGATTTATCTATAAGTCACGGAATACAGTATCAGAGTTATTTATAATATAAGGATAATATATAATAAATATTAATAACAGTTCATTTTAATAAGCTCTTCTTATTGGAAACTGTTATTAATTTTAAATTAACTTTCTTCAAATATCCAATAAATTAAAATTTTATTTGGTAAGGCCTTTCATATTCAAAGAATACATCATCAGACCATTATCAACTCAGTTTATTATTAACTTTATCATTATTATTATCATTATTAACTGAGTTGATAATGGTCTGATGATGTATTCTTTGAATATGAAAGGCCTTACCAAATAAAATTTTAATTTATTGGATATTTGAAGAAAGTTAATTTAAAATTAATTAATAACAGTAATTCAATGGTAACTTAAAAGTATTATATTATTTTAACAGTGCATATATCAACGCAAAAAATATTGCGTCTTCTTAAAAAAGGGATGAAGTTGTCAAAATTCAAATGAAGTACAGGAAATGATAGTCTACAGTCTATAAGAAGGGCAGAGGTGTTGCTCGACATCGAGCAATTTATTTTGATACAATACCAAATTTACATTTAGTTCTAATTAAATCAATGAAGTCCGACCAATCCAATATTGTGAATATCAGTGATCGCCAAAAAACTACAGCTGTACGTTTCAAGATGTCTAAAATGCTCAAACCAATCTCAATGTTATTGTAATGGGAAAAATTTAATTTGTGCATAGCGCCCTTATTTTAAGCCTGATTCTCATCAATTTTTGGCGGAAACAACTACAGACTAAGCCCTATCCAACGACACCAAAAACTTGAAAATCTGTTGAGAATTGTAGGAGGAATTCTCTACACAAATAAACCCTTACCGTAGATGCCAAAATAAATACACTAAAAACCGTAAAATGTATGAGTTATCTTTATCTCTAAGATATACACACGTTTAGACTAACTATACGGCAAAACCACGAAATAACTAATAAGTTAGGGGTGGCATCACTGCAAGTGAATTAGAGCGCGCGCTTTGTGCCAATTGCAAGAACTCGACAGTGCCGACGCAAGGACACGACGCATTGTATGAACTTGTCAGTAATGCCAATAAATAATCTATTTCATTTCCAAAACTAAAATGACCTGTTTTGGATTTAATATTACTGTTTTATATTTTTGCATTGTGCAATTAAAACCCTTATTATTCTTTAAATAAGTTGGCTTTTATATCTGTTTATAAAAGTCTGGCGAATGAAAATAATGTTTTAACCATTTTTTGTCATAGATTATTTTATTTTTTTGAGCATATTTTTTTATTCTCCAAAATTTGGGGGGGGTGTATCCCCTTTATCCCCCCCTGGGTTCGCCCCTGATCATTATTATTCCTCAAAAGACTTTTTTTTGTCTTCATTAGAACTTCTTAACAGTTTTGGGAAGCAAATGATTTGATTATCTCTGTAACATCTATCAATCCTATAGTTGTCCCGTACGCTACTTAAGCCACCAAGCCTTTCTTGGTACATTGTTCTTCAAAGATAGTCTTTCCTTAACTTTAATTTTGACAAGGATCCCACCAAAATTAAATTGCAGCGAAACTCACGACAAATATAGAGGCAGAAATAAGGTTTATACAGGGTGCAGAGGGGGATTTGGAAATTTGCCGCCCCTGGGCTATTCAAAAACCCCTGGGCTATTCAAAAAGTGCCGCCCCCTCCCCCTGCCATAATTTCATAGTTTATATCCACAATTATTGCCCAATTCCTATGCTATTTCGACGGGAGGGGACATAAAAACCTGAAAATAGTGATTATACGGAACTTAAAAATTAAAAACTATAATAACGATGGAGTCGGATAACGAAGTTCCGCCCACAGGACGTTTATTGTTATTTGTGCATGATTCAATCATTGTTGTTTGGATCTTATTATTCAGTTATTTCCTCATGTTATGAATCCTAGGGTCATCGGACGTCTGGTTTTCTCCCGGACAGTCCGGGTTTGGTATGTTGGTGTCCAATCCGGGGTTTAGACTTTTGCAAACCCCTTTTGCAAAAATTGTAATGTTGTGAATAAACATTTTGTCTATAGGAAAAGCTTATACCTATACCCGCTGTTCTGTGTATGGAGGGTGCATTACCTGTTACCTCCTTCGTAGTCCCGTAGACAGGGCCGTCAAGAGCCAGGTCGGGCCCCAAGTCTGTATTCATCATGGGCCCCCGGGGGGAGGGGGGTCTGTTAGGTGGTATGGAACACCCCTCCCCCCCGTATTAAGTCAGGGTCCAGGGGTTATCCCCCGGAAAATTGAGAAGAATTAGATATAAACTTTTAGGCATTGCAGAAGAGTAAGTGTTCAAAAGAACCCCAAAATCAAACTATTTGAGACTGTCCACAGCAGCAGCCGGTCAGATTCGGGACAGAGTATTTAGTATTTTCTGATTGATAAGTACTATAGAAAAACTAACCAGGTAGTTGGTACCTGGTTAGTTTTACTACACTTTCATCGTTTACTGTCATGCTGAATTGTATTACGGGAGCGGCAGCTCAGTGGTAGAACTCTGGCCTCACAAGCCAGCGGTCCCCGGTTCGATTTTTTTAAAAATTTTTTTTTATCTTTATTTGTCATTAACAGGTACAAGTACAGCATTGACAATTGTCTATTTTACGGCACTGAACAGGTACAAGTACAGCATTGACAATTGTCTATTTTACGGCACTGGTTGCGGCCAAGTCAACAAAATTACATAAAACACACACTAAAATATTAAAATACTGACAAAAATACATTCATACAAGAAGGCCTAACTTGGTTTGTAATTGGTGGCGTGGCAGTAAAAGTTTATATTACAATAAAAATTTAAATAAATAACAGGGTTGCCACAGACATTAAAAGTCAGGAAAAGTCAGGAATAGTCAGGATTTTTGGGTTTTGGTCAGGAAAAGTCAGGAAAAAGTTTGAAAAAATGCCGAAAGTCAGGAAAAAATAGGGGGGAAAAGCCAAAAGTCAGGAAAATTTTGCAGTGGCACAATCCAACCGTCTTGATTTTCGACCGCTCTCATAAATCAGAATTACTAAGTTGTGGGTAAAATGTATTAATTTTAGTCTATACATTAATTACCCTAATGTATATTTCTATTGTGTTTTTCATTGGTATAATGTTAGTTTTTACTTTATTATTGGAACACTTTGTTTTATTTTTAGCCAATTTCTCTACAGGGAATATTAGCGAATTTCCCTATAGGGAATACCTATACCTATTCCCTATAGGGGAGCCAAAAACACTGTTTGTTCAACTTCATATATATGTGTCCGTTTACACAAAAAAATGTGAAATACACCTTTTATTTTGATGAAATTTGGTAAGGTGTAAGACAGCGTTCTTCAGGTTAAGTTTGAAAACCAGGTTGATTGGACAGTCGGAACAGGGTTTTATTGGGTTTTAAAAAGGTCAAATTAGGGGTTTTTGGTATTTTTCACCCTAAACATTATGAATCATCAATTAATTTTTAAAGAGACCATTCAAAAGAACTTAAAAAAAACCAATTATTTAGTATTTTGAATCATTTACTTAGCTTCACTGGTTACGGAGAAAATTAAAAAAAAACATTCCATTTTAAAAGTTTAAATTCCAATTAAAAGTTTTCTATTTTATTTTTATGGAAAGACAATAAAACCTGATATATTGATTATTTTTTAATATTTCCCAATAAAAATCTCAAAAGGCTTAATTAATGCTATATGTAAATATTTTATTTTTATTTTCTTTAGTTAATTAACTGAACCATTGGAAATTCGCTGAGTATTTCGCTGTGACGGGGGTATTTCAATAAAAATTTTAGCGATGGGCAACTACGGGAATGGAGGAGATTGCATTAAAAAAATATTCCAAAGGAAATTCACTAAAAACAAAAAACGAGTCTTAATTTGTAAAACCCCCCCGCGGTACCAAAAAGTCAGGAAAAATCTCTCAGATTGGTCAGTAAAAGTCAGGAAAAATGGTCTCAAAAATTCTGTGGCAACCCTGAATAAACAAAACAACATATAACACTACATAAAATATATGAAATAATAACAATAAAAATACTGACAGGTTATGAAGCACAAAATAGGAACATAATGGCCTAATCTTACAAAGTTATATTTTCCTCCAGCAAAAATTCACCAACAGAGTAAAATGAATTTGATAAAAAATAACTATACAGTTTTTTTTTAAAACAGTTTATGATTATTTGATAATGAATAAAAGTTACCACATAATTTATTAAAAACTTTGATTGACATTACGTTATGGCCCTTAGGAGTTTTACTAAGTCTGTAATACGTTCTATTTATATTGAATTTGTTTCTTGTGTTATAAGAATGTACTTGATTACAAAGAGTTGAAGCTGACAAATTCTTCAAAGAATAAAAACTACAAGATCATACAAATACAAATTTACTACTGTAAGTATTTCTGTTTGAACAAACAATGGTTTACAATGGGCATCAAAAGCAGAGTTGGTTAAAATTCTGACTACTTTTTTCTGTAAAAGAAGAATATAATTTATTCTACTATTGCTACCATAAAAAACTAAACCATACCTATAAATACTTTGAAACAGAGAGAAATATATCATCCTGACATACTGGTCATCAACCAGTGGTTTTATTTTTCTTAACAGAAAAACAACCCTAGATAGCCTAGCTACCACATGGTCAATGTGAGAATGCCAGTTTAATTGGCTATCTATATAGTTGCCAAGAAATTTTGCACTGGTTGTTTGGTGATCATCTATGGGTAACGTACTGAAAAGAACATTTTGTGTTTTCAAATCATTCAGCTTAAGGCTGTTACTTTGGAACCAAATATTTGCTTCCCGAACTGCAGAGTTTGCCAACTGAGAGAGATTATTTAAATTATTGCTTACTGACAACAGGGTAGTATCGTCTGCATATAGAATGGTGGTAGTTGGCTGACTTATATTACTTGGTAAGTCATTGGTGGCAAGGACAAACAGCAACGGCCCAAGTACGGAGCCCTGTGGAACTCCGCACTCGAGAGTCACTTCATCCGACCACTCACCATCAATAAACACCCTTTGTCGACGATTAATAAGATATGATTTTAAAAAGTCTAAAACAAGACCCTTTATGCCATAAAACTCTAATTTAACAAACAGATCATCATGATCAATGCAGTCAAAGGCCTTGCTCAGGTCACACAGAGTGGCCTGGGCGAAGGACTTATTTTCAAAAGCTTCTATGACCTCACGGGTCAAACTGTCAATCGCATCCATTGTGGATTTACCTGAGCGGAAACCAAACTGAGATTCACAGAGGATGTTATTATTTTCCAGGCAACCAGTTAATTGCTCATGAGCTACAATTTCTATAACTTTAGATACAGGTGATACAATAGATATAGCCTATAGCTATCAGGAATTTCCTTAGGCCCCTTTTTAAAAACAGGACAGACTCTGGATATCTTTAACTCATCTGGAAAAATTCCATTTTCAAAGCAGTGATTAATAATTACAGTGAGTGGAAAACAATGCTTCCAATTATGTGCTTCAAAAATTTATTTGACATGTTATTAATATCTAATGAATCTGAATTTTTTAACTTTCTGACAGCGTTTAAAACATTTTCTGGTGTCACAACCCTCCAAGCAAATTCTGACATTACAGGTTGGGCATTCTTAACTAAATCATGTGGGCTTAAACCAGGGCTGATGATCCCACTTTTGATATTACGGACAGAATTGACACAGAAGTTGTTAAATTCCTGAGGGGAAATTAATATGCTATTACTACTTGGAACATCCGAGATATTTTGTTTGACAATACTCCATGCGGTTTTGCATTTGTTTTTACTTGACTCAATTTTACTGCAGTTAAAGGCTTTTTTGGCCTTCACAATGTTCAATTTGTATTCATTCTTTAAATTTTTCAGCAGAATCTTTAATTGGGGAGAGTTTGATTCCCTAAAAGCTATACTTAAAACAAGAATATTTTCTTTCATAGATTCTAGTTATTTAGTACACCAGAGATTTTTACTCAGACTGTCGTTACAATGTCTCTTTTTAACTACCATATAATAGTCTATAACATTGATTAATTTGGAAAAAAACAATGAGAACATTGGTACAGAGCATATGCCTGAAGCAAATAAAATATTGTTCCAGTCAAAGCTATTGAGGGTGTCAAAAACTTTACAAAAATTTGATTTTGGCAAAACCAAATTTACAGTGTTTTTCTGCCTTGAGTTTGCGCTATCAATTTTACTTATTGAATAAAAGGCTTTGTAAAAAACACCATCGTGGTCTGAAAAAGGAAAGTGTAAAACTTCACAGTCTTCGCTGTGTAAGAGAGTATTATAAACAAAAATATTGTCCAAGCAATTGTTATTTCTGTTTGGTAAATAGTTCTTACAATAAAAATTATTTTGTCTCAAAAGATTTAAGAAATCTTTGGCAGACCGCTTATCTGATGTTATTTAGATCTCCACCAAATATAACAGAATGAGGAGGCCACTTTAAAAGGTGGATAAATAGCCTTTCTAATAGTTCCAAGAAAAGGGTAGGACTACCATCAGGAGACCTATATATTGAAACTACAATAACTTCTGGCTCATCAATAATTATTGCAGAGATTTCAAAGTTAATTTCATCACACAGAGCACTTAAATCTAACTCTTTGGCATTGAGCGTTTTAATCACATAAATCAGTGTACCACCCCTAATATGATCAACCCTACAGGAAGATAAAAAACAATCGTCGATCCCGGGCGACGACATTACACGCACAAACATGAGCAGTCACCTCTAGCTTAGCTTATGTGACTTAATGCCGTGACCGTACCTTGCTGTCTTTCAGGCCCGTGCTGGCGCCCTTCTTAGGGCGGTGGACGGCCATGGCCAGAGGGCGCCAGAAGTGTAACCCCCCATCCAACACCCCCTCCCCTTCCTCTGTTGTCACAAGGAGAGTTACCTCCTTGGACAACTACTCTTGTCTTCGAGCATGGAATATAGTGAATATATTTGGAAATGTACACGTCTCAAAACCCCTAAATACACATCTCGACATCTCAAACTATTTGATAGCATTAAATCAACTTTTTATACGTGCAAATAATATTTACGCTTTTACTGATTTATGCTTCAGAAAAAAATTTTATCCCCATAATTAGCTAAATAAATATACCATAGCCCTATATAGGTACTTCATGGTGGCCAGTCTACATCATACTAATTTCTTAGAGCAAAACAGAATGAGAGATAACATTAGTAGTTTAAGCATGATATTATTAATGAAAGTGCCACTAAACACACAATAAAAACTTTCTAACAATAAAGCAACTGCCACAAACTATTATTTTTTTTATATTTACATTGAATAAGAAGTTGGAAGAGTTTGCTATGTAATATCTTAATTTCATGATACTAAAAGCACATATTAACAAAATACACTAAAAATAGAAAAAATAACACAAAAATTAATTCAGAAAAGTTAATATTTTACACGTATTTTTTTTTAATTACTGAATTTACTAATTAATTTCTTATTAAGTATAAATAAAATACTAAAGTAACAATAAAGTAGGCCTAATAACCACAAAAAGTTAAGAAATTTTTTCGATAGCATACATGCCAGAGGAAAAACTGCTATTTTTTACTAAATAATTTCTTTAATATAACACTGAACACACAACGATAAAGTAGTAATAAAAAAGTATTTAACACAAAAAATTAAGTGGGGGAAGATTTTTCGATGTAGCATTCGATAATTCCGTTGTAATAAGGTATGCCACTCCGACGCAGCCATACGACACTTCGACGCGGTCTCCGCTACTGAGAAGCCGCATCACAATTAGTTAAGCAAATTTATAGTTGCTTATTATTATTTCACCATTCCTGGTTGTAGATTTGATATTCCTTCATCCCGTGAAGAAACGGTGAAATATAATGTCTGTGGACGACTACCCCGCGATTTGACCGCGATATTATACTATTGATCGAGTCAAAAAAACTTCAAAATCATTGTTATCGATCAGTTTTCACAATTAACAGTTCACAGTTTCCTTCAACATTGTTGAAGGGCGCTCGGCGCTCGCGACTATGTGGGGACCGGTGACGCGGCCGCGGCAAACTACTCTAGTGGTCGGCCTACGGCGTGCCAGTCATCTTGAGGCAGATTCGGCGACGGGTTCGATCTTCGTACATTCACTGTTTGATATTAGCCCCTGTCATTGCAGTGATTAAGCCTTCAAATAACAATAAAAATTAAATGTTACCTGTCTTTCTAGATCACTTAAACTAACATCCCAAAATAAAAAATAGAAAGGGTGTCCACAGCCTTGCACTGATAACGTAACCTTCCTGTAAGCTGTAAGGACACAATTATAGCCACATACATATAACATTTCTTGTTTTCAAGGCAATCTAGTATTTTCCCATTGATTTGTTAACACCTAAAAACACACATCGTAGTGGAATTTAAGAAAATACTCAAAACTCTCCCTTAAGAGTTAAAAAAACTCTTATTAAAAAAAAAAAAAATAAATAAATTAACCTTATGGCGAGAGAGATTCTCCCGAGTCCCGAGATAGTGTCCAACCCAACGAGGTTAAATAGAGGTTATATAGAGTAGGTCTAACATGTTCATTTTTTGTCCCCACTTTTTTTTACACTTTGATTTGATGGTCTGCGAGCAGGCTATTGAAGTTAGTTTCCATAGGAACGACGAACATTTATGGGTAAAATGGCAGATAGCAGATGGGAAACTGTAAACAAAGGTCTGTTGACCAAGGAAACAACGGGAATCGTAGGTAAAATGGCAAAAACCAACAGGATTCAAATTTCCTTAATTTACGCTACCTTTATTATAAAGAGTTAGAAACTTGCACAAGAAGAACAATAAATCACAAAATAATTCACCACACATGTTACAAACAGGCATACTGCGAGAGATTATTGACACTGATTATAGTGACAAATATCAACAGGCAGACGAAATGAAGACGGCAATGGCAGACTCTCGTTGCACCCCCTCTGCCCTTCTGCCTCTGCACCTTCTGCCCTCATCACTGGCCGAGGCCGAGGGCGCCCCCGCCCAGCCGTGTGGACCATAAGTTCCATTTAGTTGTAATTCAGTCTTCCGCTCGGTAATATTGTCGACTATCCTAGTCCAAGAATGATCCGGGTTAAATTATATTAATATAAATTATTGTTCTATTCACTTAAGACGACGTTTAAGGCTGTTACATGAGTCATCTTTAAGTTTTTTCTTTTTTTATTGTTGGTATTCAGAGTACAATGAGTCTGTTTCCGAACTGAAGGGCGCCAAAAATTCTCTAAGCAGAGGGTGCACCGGGATACGTCCCGGTGTCCCGGTGGGCCAGCACGGGCCTGCTGTCTTTAGATCACCGCACAGGCCTCTTGGCCCATGGTGACGGGCAGTGTAGGTAAAAAAAATTATTAAGTTTACCAGTTATAATTTCATCATTTCAGGTTTTGTCAATACACTTTGTCAAGATAACACTATTTTCTTGCTATTTTAGTAAATTTGTTAACTATGCCAAATAAATAAAAAAAAAAAAAACCATATTGAGCACTTAGCATAGGTATGCTTGCCATAATTCTACAGGGTCAAACCGGGCACCTACGGTATAAAAGAGCCCCCTCCCCCCTTAAAACCACCAATGAAGAACTTCGAAAACCGTAATGAAGAAAGTAATTCAGTGATGAAATTATGTAAACTAGGGATTGCCCACTGGTCGAAATTCGACCAAAAATTCAGTTGCTCTTGTGCAAATTCATTTTAAAGTGTTTTATAACTGCAACATATGTTCTTCCTGTTTTCCTATCAGTTGTTTTTACAACAGCTGTCTAATGATTCAATCAATTATCCTTCTCCCATAAGATTAACATTGAAACTTTAAAGCCCGGTGTAGCCCTGGGGGCCAGTGTGAATTTGAATGTGATTCTGCTCATCTACATACAGGACGATACCTTTCTAATAGTACGTGCGGATTTCCTCTACGATGCCCACAAGCTGAGGGAAAATGAGGAAAAGAAACATGCTTGTCTATTAATTAAGATGAAAATTGAAGGTAGTGCATAAATTGAATACGGTATATATAATTTTAGTTTAGACAATTGAAATTTTCGGAATGATTAAGGATTACTTAAATAACAGTCTAAAATGGAGTGAAATCGGTTGTTTATATTTTTTACTGCCTTTGCTATTAGAAGTGCTTGCATCAGATGTACTGTAATCTAAAAAATGTTACTGAGCTAAATAAAATTTAATAACACAAAAAATAACAACATTACATATAAAAAATTAAATAATAATAAAATAACACAACAATTTGTCATTCACAAGTGTATGGATGGATTTAATGTAGACTTACTGTAATCTGAAATATGTTTCAGTACTAAAAAATAGCATTAAAATTACAACATAAAAACATATCAATATGTTATTTATTGTAACAAGGCATTAGATCTATGGAATGAAGTTGATTTCTAAAAATATTACACTAATTGCAATAATAATATTTTCACCGTGTTTTACTAAAACTGGGACAAAAGCGAAACCGGTCGGGACACCGGGAAGTATGGCAAGCCTAGCTTTACAGCTTTATAACCTGCTCCGTAGCTTGTGGAGTGCTTCATAGGGACAGTTTTATGTCCAAGTTGTGAGCCATTAGCTCAATCAAAATTTGCTGGGTAGCTGAGTGGTTATAGTGCTCGCCTTTGAATCCAGTGGTTGCCGGTCCGATCCCGAGAAAAGATAGTAGCTTTTTAAAGGTTTGATTCCGGACCCAGTTGCCATTTATATTTGAGCTATTAATTAATGATGCTTTCTAACAATTGGTCTTTCTTACATAGTTAGAAGACCGGGGTTTCGACCCCGAAACCCCGGGGTTAGAAGACCGTTTCCCGTCAAAACCTTGAATATGCCACTACTGGCATAGATAAACAACAAATATAAAAAATTGAGGATCACAAATGCTGTTTTATTTTGGCTTTTTAATCCTGAGCAATTACATTTTCTAGCTTAGCATTTCTTAGTGTGAGCCATAGGTGTAAGTTCAAAGAATTTTATAACCTTAATAATAAATGCAGTTCTCTGCATAATTAATCAAGGTAATGGTAAGTCTACATTATTAATCAGTTTCTTTAGGCATTCTAGTAAGAACTATTTTTACTTGTGTAATATTTTTATATTAAATAATATATTTTGTAACTTTTTTTATAATTCTGATGTGCCATGAACTTTATATACAGCAGTAACTGACAAGCTGCCCATCCTATATTTGTTAAATTAATTTTACAATTAGGCCTACCATCCAACTCATGCCCCCTCAATTTTCTCTGATAGTTATTTATTTTATTTTTTAGCCTGGAAAATGGAAAGGAAAGCCTCAGATTTTGCCCGAGACTCAGATCTCAAAGTCAGCACACTGCACAACTGGGGTAAAGTCAACAAATTGGTGGAAAAATCCCCTACCTTAAAAGAGTTTGTTGTAAGTATTTTACTTATTTTTATAAATCTAGGCTTAAAAAAAATTAGCCCTACCTTTCATTGCCTTAAATTAAAACACAATGTGGAGTCTTTCTATAAAAAAAAAATTTCATAAAACAGTCTGTTAGAAAAATTGTGATTGGTTTTTACATTGTCTTATCTTACCTTATATTACTATTACTTTATACTCTAAAACAAGCAATGTTGGGGTTTTGGCCATGAGAAATCAATTGGAACTAGTCCCCAGGACTGGGAGAAATCCAGTTTTCGTCCTAGAGCCCTTAAAAGTTCCCATGTTATCCTTATGGAGATATTTGTAGCTAGTAAATTGAACAGAAAATCAGCTGATAGTTGTATATATAAACATAGAATATGTGTTACATAACATTGAGAGACGAAGAAAGTGATGAACCAGATGCACATCAACCTATTAGAATCCTTGCACTTTTTAGTCTTATTTAATTGTTTTTAAGAGGAATATTTTTTACTGTTATACTATGATAGGAAGTAAATAAAACAAACCAAATGACGGATATATCCGTCCTCCGCCCACAAAAATACTCAAAATTATCAGCAGTTTCCATAGTATATTTTTGTTGTAGTTCCGGGCAGTGAAAGATTATCTATGTCCACCTAATTTTATTTATTTATTTATTTATTTATTTATTTTTTTTGGGGTGGGGGGGTTAAAGACGGATATAACAATAATATTAATAATGGTCTTTATTTGAGTGGTTCTCAGTACACATTGATTTTTAAAACAACTCTACTAATTTCTATAAATTAATCTAATTTTATCTACAATAATTTATAAGTATTTCTTCGAGTAGTGTATCTTCAATTGTTTCTTTATACATACGTCTTTTCAAATGGTATTTTCCTTGTAACATGTGTAAAAAAATTATTTCAGACCTATAGAAACTTTTTTTATAAGTTTAATCTATGAATTATTTGAGCGAAATAATAACTTAACATTATGTTTTGAAATTTGGTCTGAAAAAGTTACACCCCAGCCCACCATTTATTTTAGCCCTGGAAGGTTAACTCATAATTCAACAAAGTCATACCAAAGCGCACCTATTGGCCTGGAGAGTGAGCGAAGCGAACGAGCTCTGTTTAAGAAGGAAGAGTGACGCTTAATTTTATCGAGCGTAAGCTCGGTCCCCATAATACTTTTATTTAAAAAAAAAAAATTTTAAAAAGTCATTTTTGATAATTATTTTGAATTAAACAACATTAAATAGCCTATTTATTACTGAAATGCGAGTACGAAAAATAAATTCTATAAGAAGTGGACTGACATAGCTCATCTACCCCGCTCACTGAATCATGGCTTGCATTGGCATGTTGTCCCAGACCAGTTAATTTAAGAATATAAAAGTACAAGTTATGAAATGACTGGATGTATGTGGGACCGCTGGTTTGTGAGACCGGAGTCAAATCACCACTGAGCTACAATATCGTGTCTGGAAATTACAAAGTTGGAAGCAATGTAAAATGGTATTTTTTTAGAGGCTAACCTTAATTGTATATGTTTTAGAGAGTCTTTTTAACTTAAATATTTTCAATAAAGAAAAAGATCTGAATCAGTATTTTTTTTAGCTCTGTTGAAAATAGTTGTATTTTCAGAATATACTGTAAGGACACTCAAGGCCTTTCTGCTTATACTCTACAACTTTGTGGAAATAATTCAATTGTGATTTGTCACCAGGATGCTGGAGAGTTACCAGATGGACTCAATTACACAGCAGTGTTCGAGAAAATAATGCTTGAACTAGCGTTGGAATTCAAAATGGTGGACATTCGAAACAGCCCACCAAGTAAGACAATTTCATAATTTACTAACCATTAGGCCTACGTTATGTGTTATCTCTGCATGTGGCGATTTATGTGCAGATAAAATATTGTATTTTACTGCTTACTGTCTATCAAAATCCAAAATGTTGTCCTTTAAGAGGGCGTTGGAGTGCCGCCATGTTGGATTTATTTCCCATAAGAGCAATGCTAAACTTGTCCCCGGCATTTGTCATATAATTTCTTTATTTTTTGTCCGATTGGTTCAGAATAAATAGCGTTTGAATCACAATTAAATTCCCCGTTCCTTTTGCGAAATCGATTCTTTGTAAATAGTTAAAAAAATTCTGTAGAAAATGTTGTAAAAGTAGTAAAAAACTTGCTTTGTTATTTCAAGTTAGTAAAAAACTCTAATTTTTATAAAAAATTCCTCTTGCAAACCAAATCCGCCCAGATAAACCCTTTATTTAGAGCTATAAACCATTATGTTCTGATTATAAATAAAAGAGTTATTTGACATCACGTTTAACATTGCTCTTATGGGGGAAAGGCGGAATTTGGATTGACTCCAACGCCCTCTTAAATGACGACTGTTTTGAGACTACCATCGGCGGTGGACTTATCACAGGAAACTAGGTCATAAGTTAAAATGTTCTTTCACTGTGTCAGGTTGAATAAAAAAAAGGAGTTTGCAGGTTTGCTGTGACTGGGTTATGTACATTGGTGATTTCAATAAACTTTAACTATAATTTTTTTACTGTACTTTGCCTGAATGTTATTTATTTCCAATGGTAATATAAAATCAATACATTTTTTTCAAGTTTAAATAATAGTCTCATCCCTTTATTTAATATTCGAAACCCATTAATTTCACTCCAAATTCTGACAGAGTAGAGGTCTGCATAAAGTTAAAATTTATCTTCTGAAATTTACTAAAACTAACCATTTAGCTTCAAAAATTCCAAAATTTTCCGGCAGTGGTGTAGTGGCACACTTTACAGTGTGGAAACGCTCGATGTATTTGTCAAATTCCCTGCAAAGAAAGATATGACTTCCCGGATTTCCCGGGTTTTCAAAAACCAGTGTGGGAACGCCGTTCCCACGCGTTCCCGCCCCACTACACCACTGTTTTCCAGGGAGGTCCCCCGGACCCACAGTGTTCTTGGGGACCACTACATTTGTGTGTGTGGGGGGGGGGGGGTGATTCCATACCCCCCAAACCCCCCCAGTGTTTGCCCTCCGCAAAAAGTATCCCCCCCCCTCCCCCGAAATAGAATCCTGGGTTCGCCCCTACCTTACTAAGTGGGTCTTTACAAAAGACTTCCATGACATCTTTAGCAATTAATAATATGTTTATCCCACATTCAAAAATATTTTTTTGTTGAACACAGGGCATAACTTCCATCCGTTGGCCATCAAAATTAAGTTTGGACATTAATAATAAGGTTCTAGGTTTGTTTAGGTTTGAGCTGGAGTCAAAGTGGTAAGCTACCTGTCTATGGTTATAAAAATTAACAGACTTTAATGTGATCCTGAATCTTCTTTTGTCGAGCCCATGCTGTCATTTAAGCAACATATTACACATTCAAAAGTTTTTATTTTCACTGTTGTTAATTTAATCTGAGCATACTCATAGCTGCTGTGTTTTATCATTTGTGTTGATAAGGGCCCTAGAATAAGAACTGAAGCATCTTTAAGTGTGTTGTCCTGTCCGAATGAATGAAAGTAAGATTGCAGGATTAAATCATCCAGCCACCTGGCGCTTGACCAGGCCGCATCATCTGCCCTGACTGTAGAAGCTTACTGACTGTCTTAACTTGTTCAGTTCTCAGTTGTTAATACTCTACATTTTTCTTCAGGTTCAACTATTTTTTACTCTAATAAAGATTTTACTTGAATTAATTCACTCAATTTATCTGCAAACTTAGTTTTTTCATCTTCTAAATTTGTAATCAGGCTGTTGGAAAATTCACCATTTTTTGCAACTTTTTTATAGACTGTTGATAATACTGTTGGATTCCGTGGTACTTTGTAACTTTTGAGATTCCAGTTCACAAATCAAATTCTTCTGAAGCTTTCAACTTATCTTCCAACTTACTGACATACTCTGATTTTGTCATTTTGGCTTTAGGCACTTCTTGTTTTAAAATTTCATTTTCAGTTAGCAATAAATTGCCAGCTTCTGAAGCTAGTGTTAGTGACAATTCTAGGTCATCACTCCCGTTAAAACTTAAATTTTTAATATTATCCTCAACTTTATCAAGGCAATCCCCATTTTGGTTTATTAAATAAATACATTTATCACACTCCCATGTATGATGGTTGCCCTGTTTACATATCTCCCTAGATTGAGCATCAGACATATTCAATATAGACAACGTTTGTGATACGAGAAACCACAGGATCCTTTACAGAGTACAGATCCAGAACCTGCTCCTTTTTTAATAGATTCAATAGATCTTTATTGGTCTTTAAGCATCTTTACAGAGCAATAGACTTTGTCGGTTTAATCTAAACTTTCTTTTGCCACATGGGTGACTTGTCATTTTATGGTTTAAAAATCATGGGCCAATAACCACTGTCACTAGTGCAGTTATATAATAATTAAAAAAATATATATTTTTTATAAATATTTATTTACAAAATATATTAATAAATAATAATCAACTATTCAATTCCAATCAGCAATAAGGAATTAAGTGTCACAATTAATTGTCAATGAACAGAATGGGTAGGACTGTGACTGATGTCTCTCTGTGCCCCAGATAAACAAACAACAGACAACAGTGGCAGTAGGGCAGTGTGCAGCTCAAAGTACAGCTTGGTGAGCAACTCACAGCTGATTTGAGATCTGTAGCGTTATCCTTACAACCGTCAAACCTCTATGCCATTATTTACCTGAAAAGGCCCTTAATAACTCTGATATCCTCAATAAGAATTTTAAAAACCAGACTAAATAAATTCAGGAAAATTTTTTATTAGAAGCATCTTGTAGAACTTCCTTCTTTTACAATAGCACTATGAGGCAAATAATGACAATTAATGTGTGATGAAAAAGCGTTTTCATCGCTCACCTTTTCAATAATTCCATGGTCCAACCAAACTTAGAACTAAATCATAATCATTAAAAAGATTAGTAGACCTACTCTGCAACTTATGTTGCTGAGACTTGTGTGCAGGAAATAACCACTTTAGTCAATGAGTTTAATCCACTCAAATTAAATTAAACTATTATATATATTTTAATTGCTGTAGAATCAGTTTTTTTATTTTTTTTACTTTATAACTAAAAAAAATCAGTAAACTAAAGGCGTCTCTTGAAATATTGAGTTTATTCTGTGTAACAGTAGTGCAAAATGTTCAGTGAAAACCATGTGGTTTATGGGGTAGCTTTCACAGGTAACATTCACATATCAATATCTATTTATATTTTTATCCAATTTTAATTTGTTATAGTTTTAAATATTCTATGAAATTTGCCTGATAGTTTAATACCACTCAACCAGTACATCACACGAAGAACCGAACTCAATTCATAGAGAACAGAACAGAAAATTCACTGAGAGTTAAAAATGTAAACTTAACTGTTAAAAGTTGACAACTTGACATCCGTATAGCCTTAAGGATTTAATTATAGGTGTTTTCAATCAGAGGTCCTAAGACAAGTCGATATTAGAAATCTCACATAATCTTAGCTAATTTTGACCAAAAAGAACAACCACCAATTTCAACATTCTATCACAAGAAGACATTGGAAAATTAGTGATAGAGATCAATTGATCAAACACCAACCAAGTGTAATTGGTGTAATGATGTAATATTTATGCAAAATTGGCATGGAGTAGTAAATTACCATGGAACAATTTGTTATCACCATTCACTGTGATGTACATTGTGCATTGCGCTGCACAGGTAGGCCTACCCCTAGTATAATCTTTAAGTAATGTAACTTTGAAAAGGTGCATTAACGTTTGGTGAATTAGCCAATCCATCACTCAAGACTCACTCTTGGTTGCAATAGAAGACCGTGCAGTTGAATAAATTATTGCGTTTCACAGCTAGTTTTTGAAGAATTTCAGTCTAAAATGAACTTCAGCACATGACTGTGTAGCATTTAAATAGACTAATTTTATTTTAAAATTAATTTGGCAAATAAGATTGCAAACAGCGTGTTGCAGCACAATTAAAACTAAAATAAGCTTTCCGGTATTGGTTTCAAATTTGTTCAGTGCGCCTATGTTAAAGAGTTCCTGCAAAAATTACGTGTAGACCTAGTGTAAAAAATGCTAAGCATTCAATTTTAATATATTTTTGCATGGATAATGGATCAAAAAGGCTTCAAATTAAACCTGCTCTGGTGGTAACACATTAGTTTAGTGTGTCATACGATTGTGGTTGGATGTGTCAGTGTTGTGAGCCTGTGTGATCAGCTTAACCTGCTCTGGTGGTAACACATTAGTTTAGTGTGTCACACGATTGTGGTTGGATGTGTCAGTGTTGTGAGCCTGTGTGATCAGCTTAACCTGCTCTGGTGGTAACACATTAGTTTAGTGTGTCACACGATTGTGGTTGGATGTGTGAGTGTTGTGAGCCTGTGTGATCAGCTTAACCTGCTCTGGTGGTAACACATTAGTTTAGTGTGTCACACGATTGTGGTTGGATGTGTGAGTGTTGTGAGCCTGTGTGATCAGCTTAACCTGCTCTGGTGGTAACACATTAGTTTAGTGTGTCACACGATTGTGGTTGGATGTGTGAGTGTTGTGAGCCTGTGTGATCAGCTTAACCTGCTCTGGTGGTAACACATTAGTTTAGTGTGTCACACGATTGTGGTTGGATGTGTGAGTGTTGTGAGCCTGTGTGATCAGCTTAACCTGCTCTGGTGGTAACACATTAGTTTAGTGTGTCACACGATTGTGGTTGGATGTGTGAGTGTTGTGAGCCTGTGTGATCAGCTTAACCTGCTCTGGTGGTAACACATTAGTTTAGTGTGTCACACGATTGTGGTTGGATGTGTCAGTGTTGTGAGCCTGTGTGATCAGCTTAACCTGCTCTGGTGGTAACACATTAGTTTAGTGTGTCACACGATTGTGGTTGGATGTGTCTGTGTTGTGAGCCTGTGTGATCAGCTTAACCTGCTCTGGTGGTAACACATTAGTTTAGTGTGTCACACGATTGTGGTTGGATGTGTCAGTGTTGTGAGCCTGTGTGATCAGCTTAACCTGCTCTGGTGGTAACACATTAGTTTAGTGTGTCACACGATTGTGGTTGGATGTGTGAGTGTTGTGAGCCTGTGTGATCAGCTTAACCTGCTCTGGTGGTAACACATTAGTTTAGTGTGTCATACGATTGTGGTTGGATGTGTCAGTGTTGTGAGCCTGTGTGATCAGCTTAACCTGCTCTGGTGGTAACACATTAGTTTAGTGTGTCACACGATTGTGGTTGGATGTGTCAGTGTTGTGAGCCTGTGTGATCAGCTTAACCTGCTCTGGTGGTAACACATTAGTTTAGTGTGTCACACGATTGTGGTTGGATGTGTCAGTGTTGTGAGCCTGTGTGATCAGCTTAACCTGCTCTGGTGGTAACACATTAGTTTAGTGTGTCACACGATTGTGGTTGGATGTGTCAGTGTTGTGAGCCTGTGTGATCAGCTTAACCTGCTCTGGTGGTAACACATTAGTTTAGTGTGTCACACGATTGTGGTTGGATGTGTGAGTGTTGTGAGCCTGTGTGATCAGCTTAACCTGCTCTGGTGGTAACACATTAGTTTAGTGTGTCACACGATTGTGGTTGGATGTGTCAGTGTTGTGAGCCTGTGTGATCAGCTTAACCTGCTCTGGTGGTAACACATTAGTTTAGTGTGTCACACGATTGTGGTTGGATGTGTGAGTGTTGTGAGCCTGTGTGATCAGCTTAACCTGCTCTGGTGGTAACACATTAGTTTAGTGTGTCACACGATTGTGGTTGGATGTGTGAGTGTTGTGAGCCTGTGTGATCAGCTTAACCTGCTCTGGTGGTAACACATTAGTTTAGTGTGTCACACGATTGTGGTTGGATGTGTGAGTGTTGTGAGCCTGTGTGATCAGCTTAACCTGCTCTGGTGGTAACACATTAGTTTAGTGTGTCACACGATTGTGGTTGGATGTGTCAGTGTTGTGAGCCTGTGTGATCAGCTTAACCTGCTCTGGTGGTAACACATTAGTTTAGTGTGTCACACGATTGTGGTTGGATGTGTCTGTGTTGTGAGCCTGTGTGATCAGCTTAACCTGCTCTGGTGGTAACACATTAGTTTAGTGTGTCACACGATTGTGGTTGGATGTGTCAGTGTTGTGAGCCTGTGTGATCAGCTTAACCTGCTCTGGTGGTAACACATTAGTTTAGTGTGTCACACGATTGTGGTTGGATGTGTGAGTGTTGTGAGCCTGTGTGATCAGCTTAACCTGCTCTGGTGGTAACACATTAGTTTAGTGTGTCATACGATTGTGGTTGGATGTGTCAGTGTTGTGAGCCTGTGTGATCAGCTTAACCTGCTCTGGTGGTAACACATTAGTTTAGTGTGTCACACGATTGTGGTTGGATGTGTCAGTGTTGTGAGCCTGTGTGATCAGCTTAACCTGCTCTGGTGGTAACACATTAGTTTAGTGTGTCACACGATTGTGGTTGGATGTGTCAGTGTTGTGAGCCTGTGTGATCAGCTTAACCTGCTCTGGTGGTAACACATTAGTTTAGTGTGTCACACGATTGTGGTTGGATGTGTCAGTGTTGTGAGCCTGTGTGATCAGCTTAACCTGCTCTGGTGGTAACACATTAGTTTAGTGTGTCACACGATTGTGGTTGGATGTGTGAGTGTTGTGAGCCTGTGTGATCAGCTTAACCTGCTCTGGTGGTAACACATTAGTTTAGTGTGTCACACGATTGTGGTTGGATGTGTGAGTGTTGTGAGCCTGTGTGATCAGCTTAACCTGCTCTGGTGGTAACACATTAGTTTAGTGTGTCACACGATTGTGGTTGGATGTGTGAGTGTTGTGAGCCTGTGTGATCAGCTTAACCTGCTCTGGTGGTAACACATTAGTTTAGTGTGTCACACGATTGTGGTTGGATGTGTGAGTGTTGTGAGCCTGTGTGATCAGCTTAACCTGCTCTGGTGGTAACACATTAGTTTAGTGTGTCACACGATTGTGGTTGGATGTGTGAGTGTTGTGAGCCTGTGTGATCAGCTTAACCTGCTCTGGTGGTAACACATTAGTTTAGTGTGTCACACGATTGTGGTTGGATGTGTCAGTGTTGTGAGCCTGTGTGATCAGCTTAACCTGCTCTGGTGGTAACACATTAGTTTAGTGTGTCACACGATTGTGGTTGGATGTGTCTGTGTTGTGAGCCTGTGTGATCAGCTTAACCTGCTCTGGTGGTAACACATTAGTTTAGTGTGTCACACGATTGTGGTTGGATGTGTCAGTGTTGTGAGCCTGTGTGATCAGCTTAACCTGCTCTGGTGGTAACACATTAGTTTAGTGTGTCACACGATTGTGGTTGGATGTGTGAGTGTTGTGAGCCTGTGTGATCAGCTTAACCTGCTCTGGTGGTAACACATTAGTTTAGTGTGTCATACGATTGTGGTTGGATGTGTCAGTGTTGTGAGCCTGTGTGATCAGCTTAACCTGCTCTGGTGGTAACACATTAGTTTAGTGTGTCACACGATTGTGGTTGGATGTGTCAGTGTTGTGAGCCTGTGTGATCAGCTTAACCTGCTCTGGTGGTAACACATTAGTTTAGTGTGTCACACGATTGTGGTTGGATGTGTCAGTGTTGTGAGCCTGTGTGATCAGCTTAACCTGCTCTGGTGGTAACACATTAGTTTAGTGTGTCACACGATTGTGGTTGGATGTGTCAGTGTTGTGAGCCTGTGTGATCAGCTTAACCTGCTCTGGTGGTAACACATTAGTTTAGTGTGTCACACGATTGTGGTTGGATGTGTGAGTGTTGTGAGCCTGTGTGATCAGCTTTACCTGCTCTGGTGGTAACACATTAGTTTAGTGTGTCACACGATTGTGGTTGGATGTGTCAGTGTTGTGAGCCTGTGTGATCAGCTTAACCTGCTCTGGTGGTAACACATTAGTTTAGTGTGTCACACGATTGTGGTTGGATGTGTGAGTGTTGTGAGCCTGTGTGATCAGCTTAACCTGCTCTGGTGGTAACACATTAGTTTAGTGTGTCACACGATTGTGGTTGGATGTGTCAGTGTTGTGAGCCTGTGTGATCAGCTTAACCTGCTCTGGTGGTAACACATTAGTTTAGTGTGTCACACGATTGTGGTTGGATGTGTGAGTGTTGTGAGCCTGTGTGATCAGCTTAACCTGCTCTGGTGGTAACACATTAGTTTAGTGTGTCACACGATTGTGGTTGGATGTGTCAGTGTTGTGAGCCTGTGTGATCAGCTTAACCTGCTCTGGTGGTAACACATTAGTTTAGTGTGTCACACGATTGTGGTTGGATGTGTGAGTGTTGTGAGCCTGTGTGATCAGCTTAACCTGCTCTGGTGGTAACACATTAGTTTAGTGTGTCATACGATTGTGGTTGGATGTGTCAGTGTTGTGAGCCTGTGTGATCAGCTTAACCTGCTCTGGTGGTAACACATTAGTTTAGTGTGTCACACGATTGTGGTTGGATGTGTCAGTGTTGTGAGCCTGTGTGATCAGCTTAACCTGCTCTGGTGGTAACACATTAGTTTAGTGTGTCACACGATTGTGGTTGGATGTGTCAGTGTTGTGAGCCTGTGTGATCAGCTTAACCTGCTCTGGTGGTAACACATTAGTTTAGTGTGTCACACGATTGTGGTTGGATGTGTCAGTGTTGTGAGCCTGTGTGATCAGCTTAACCTGCTCTGGTGGTAACACATTAGTTTAGTGTGTCACACGATTGTGGTTGGATGTGTCAGTGTTGTGAGCCTGTGTGATCAGCTTAACCTGCTCTGGTGGTAACACATTAGTTTAGTGTGTCACACGATTGTGGTTGGATGTGTGAGTGTTGTGAGCCTGTGTGATCAGCTTAACCTGCTCTGGTGGTAACACATTAGTTTAGTGTGTCACACGATTGTGGTTGGATGTGTGAGTGTTGTGAGCCTGTGTGATCAGCTTAACCTGCTCTGGTGGTAACACATTAGTTTAGTGTGTCACACGATTGTGGTTGGATGTGTGAGTGTTGTGAGCCTGTGTGATCAGCTTAACCTGCTCTGGTGGTAACACATTAGTTTAGTGTGTCACACGATTGTGGTTGGATGTGTGAGTGTTGTGAGCCTGTGTGATCAGCTTAACCTGCTCTGGTGGTAACACATTAGTTTAGTGTGTCACACGATTGTGGTTGGATGTGTCAGTGTTGTGAGCCTGTGTGATCAGCTTAACCTGCTCTGGTGGTAACACATTAGTTTAGTGTGTCACACGATTGTGGTTGAATGTGTCTGTGTTGTGAGCCTGTGTGATCAGCTTAACCTGCTCTGGTGGTAACACATTAGTTTAGTGTGTCACACGATTGTGGTTGGATGTGTCAGTGTTGTGAGCCTGTGTGATCAGCTTAACCTGCTCTGGTGGTAACACATTAGTTTAGTGTGTCACACGATTGTGGTTGGATGTGTGAGTGTTGTGAGCCTGTGTGATCAGCTTAACCTGCTCTGGTGGTAACACATTAGTTTAGTGTGTCATACGATTGTGGTTGGATGTGTCAGTGTTGTGAGCCTGTGTGATCAGCTTAACCTGCTCTGGTGGTAACACATTAGTTTAGTGTGTCACACGATTGTGGTTGGATGTGTCAGTGTTGTGAGCCTGTGTGATCAGCTTAACCTGCTCTGGTGGTAACACATTAGTTTAGTGTGTCACACGATTGTGGTTGGATGTGTCAGTGTTGTGAGCCTGTGTGATCAGCTTAACCTGCTCTGGTGGTAACACATTAGTTTAGTGTGTCACACGATTGTGGTTGGATGTGTCAGTGTTGTGAGCCTGTGTGATCAGCTTAACCTGCTCTGGTGGTAACACATTAGTTTAGTGTGTCCCACGATTGTGGTTGGATGTGTGAGTGTTGTGAGCCTGTGTGATCAGCTTAACCTGCTCTGGTGGTAACACATTAGTTTAGTGTGTCACACGATTGTGGTTGGATGTGTCAGTGTTGTGAGCCTGTGTGATCAGCTTAACCTGCTCTGGTGGTAACACATTAGTTTAGTGTGTCACACGATTGTGGTTGGATGTGTGAGTGTTGTGAGCCTGTGTGATCAGCTTAACCTGCTCTGGTGGTAACACATTAGTTTAGTGTGTCACACGATTGTGGTTGGATGTGTCAGTGTTGTGAGCCTGTGTGATCAGCTTAACCTGCTCTGGTGGTAACACATTAGTTTAGTGTGTCACACGATTGTGGTTGGATGTGTCAGTGTTGTGAGCCTGTGTGATCAGCTTAACCTGCTCTGGTGGTAACACATTAGTTTAGTGTGTCATACGATTGTGGTTGGATGTGTCAGTGTTGTGAGCCTGTGTGATCAGCTTAACCTGCTCTGGTGGTAACACATTAGTTTAGTGTGTCACACGATTGTGGTTGGATGTGTCAGTGTTGTGAGCCTGTGTGATCAGCTTAACCTGCTCTGGTGGTAACACATTAGTTTAGTGTGTCACACGATTGTGGTTGGATGTGTCTGTGTTGTGAGCCTGTGTGATCAGCTTAACCTGCTCTGGTGGTAACACATTAGTTTAGTGTGTCACACGATTGTGGTTGGATGTGTCAGTGTTGTGAGCCTGTGTGATCAGCTTAACCTGCTCTGGTGGTAACACATTAGTTTAGTGTGTCACACGATTGTGGTTGTATGTGTCAGTGTTGTGAGCCTGTGTGATCAGCTTAACCTGCTCTGGTGGTAACACATTAGTTTAGTGTGTCACACGATTGTGGTTGGATGTGTCAGTGTTGTGAGCCTGTGTGATCAGCTTAACCTGCTCTGGTGGTAACACATTAGTTTAGTGTGTCACACGATTGTGGTTGGATGTGTCAGTGTTGTGAGCCTGTGTGATCAGCTTAACCTGCTCTGGTGGTAACACATTAGTTTAGTGTGTCACACGATTGTGGTTGGATGTGTCAGTGTTGTGAGCCTGTGTGATCAGCTTAACCTGCTCTGGTGGTAACACATTAGTTTAGTGTGTCACACGATTGTGGTTGGATGTGTCAGTGTTGTGAGCCTGTGTGATCAGCTTAACCTGCTCTGGTGGTAACACATTAGTTTAGTGTGTCACACGATTGTGGTTGGATGTGTGAGTGTTGTGAGCCTGTGTGATCAGCTTAACCTGCTCTGGTGGTAACACATTAGTTTAGTGTGTCACACGATTGTGGTTGGATGTGTGAGTGTTGTGAGCCTGTGTGATCAGCTTAACCTGCTCTGGTGGTAACACATTAGTTTAGTGTGTCACACGATTGTGGTTGGATGTGTGAGTGTTGTGAGCCTGTGTGATCAGCTTAACCTGCTCTGGTGGTAACACATTAGTTTAGTGTGTCACACGATTGTGGTTGGATGTGTCAGTGTTGTGAGCCTGTGTGAACAGCTTAACCTGCTCTGGTGGTAACACATTAGTTTAGTGTGTCACACGATTGTGGTTGGATGTGTCAGTGTTGTGAGCCTGTGTGATCAGCTTAACCTGCTCTGGTGGTAACACATTAGTTTAGTGTGTCACACGATTGTGGTTGGATGTGTGAGTGTTGTGAGCCTGTGTGATCAGCTTAACCTGCTCTGGTGGTAACACATTAGTTTAGTGTGTCACACGATTGTGGTTGGATGTGTCAGTGTTGTGAGCCTGTGTGATCAGCTTAACCTGCTCTGGTGGTAACACATTGGTTTAGTGTGTCACACGATTGTGGTTGGATGTGTCAGTGTTGTGAGCCTGTGTGATCAGCTTAACCTGCTCTGGTGGTAACACATTAGTTTAGTGTGTCACACGATTGTGGTTGGATGTGTCAGTGTTGTGAGCCTGTGTGATCAGCTTAACCTGCTCTGGTGGTAACACATTAGTTTAGTGTGTCACACGATTGTGGTTGGATGTGTGAGTGTTGTGAGCCTGTGTGATCAGCTTAACCTGCTCTGGTGGTAACACATTAGTTTAGTGTGTCACACGATTGTGGTTGGATGTGTGAGTGTTGTGAGCCTGTGTGATCAGCTTAACCTGCTCTGGTGGTAACACATTAGTTTAGTGTGTCACACGATTGTGGTTGGATGTGTCAGTGTTGTGAGCCTGTGTGATCAGCTTAACCTGCTCTGGTGGTAACACATTAGTTTAGTGTGTCACACGATTGTGGTTGGATGTGTGAGTGTTGTGAGCCTGTGTGATCAGCTTAACCTGCTCTGGTGGTAACACATTAGTTTAGTGTGTTACACGATTGTGGTTGGATGTGTGAGTGTTGTGAGCCTGTGTGATCAGCTTAACCTGCTCTGGTGGTAACACATTAGTTTAGTGTGTCACACGATTGTGGTTGGATGTGTCAGTGTTGTGAGCCTGTGTGATCAGCTTAACCTGCTCTGGATGTAACACATTAGTTTAGTGTGTCACACGATTGTGGTTGGATGTGTCAGTGTTGTGAGCCTGTGTGATCAGCTTGGGTATTTCAGATAGTTGTTGTAAAATGGTTTATTTTCAATTGTTGAGTTTTCTTATCTCCAGAGACTTAATTTAGTCTTAAACACTAACACCAATCGGTAAAGGCCATTCAGTTTCCAAAATGATAAATCCACCACTATAATGAATTTCAAAGACATATTACCTAAGTAATATGAAAGTATATATTACCTAACCTAAAACTTATAGTTTGCCTTTTTTCAGATTTTGTTATCATCAACGTAGCCTCAGAGCCAGTATGGGCATTCGGAGGCACTGGTCCAAACAGGGTTGCAGCTATTGAAGAGGCATCACAGAAAGGGATCAAGTTCTTTATCACCGTTAGCGGTGATAAAGTACTCTTTTAACATGTTTGTTCCAAATAATAGACTATATTTTTTTCCTGTATTTGTATATGTAAAAAGACATTTAAAACAGCCATGTTAAATTTTGTTGGGGAGCACATTATATTATTATTTTATGTAACATTGTTGAGTAAACAGTATTTGCCAAAAGACAATTACGTTTATGGACTTATGTATAGGTTTTTGACATTTACACAAAGGACAGTAGTCTGAAATAAGTTATATAAGTTTAATCCATCCCCAACAAATTCATTATTAGTTATTAATGTCACGATCACCCACGATTTATGCAAATTTGCATTTAACAATTATTATTGAGTTCAAATTTTCTACTTCAAGAGATGTAGTACAAATATATCCTCTGAAATATAAGTTTTTTTTATATTTAAAATGACAAGTCTTTTTCTATGTTTGACCTTCTCCCAGATTGATAAAACATTGGCGCTTAACAGTTAATGTTTTAGAAAACTAATAAATAAATAAAGACTGACTACAGAAGAATTAATTTGTTGTAATGCAAATGTTTCAAATGTATGAGCCAATTGTAACAGATTAATAAAAAACCGAGGTCAGGGTCAGATAGATTTATTAAGCTCTAACAGGCAGGAGGAAAATCAATTAGTTGATCTTACAAAACAAGAGAAACCCTCAAATTTATTTATTTATTCCAGAAAATAAAAAAAAAATGGAGTTTGCAGAGTAGCTACAAATGCCACTATATACTTGGCTACACAGCTCAGTTAATGTGTTACAAAGTATTATGCTACAGTAGAGTGTCGATTATCCAAACTAAATGGGACCGGGGGTGGTACTGATAATACAAAAACAAAAATTATTTGTGATTTATAACCACCAAACAGTTTATTGGCACGGTTGTGTCACGTTTTCCAAGTCCCACCCAACCAAACACATAATTAGTCTTCTCCTTAAAACAGACGACACGTGCCTATATAGAAACGAAGCAGAGTACGGCCAGTTTTCACCCCTCAAAAGGGCACAAATGGGCTGTAATTAATCCGGTTTTCGTTTTCCATCCGTTTAACTGGGTCAATAAGCACTAAAAACCACTTAACTTACTTTTAAAACCCTCAGTGAAGTAAAGTATATGCGTTCAAAAGTAGGCTAAATAAGTTAAAAATGTGGCTTTCTACGCACAACAAACACTTTTAGTTTTTTAGACAAGGCTACATCCTTTATCACTGTTGGAAATCACACGAAACTTTGCAGGAATCTTCGTATATGCACAAACCTTTGAGTACAAATACTAAGTTCATTCGCTTTAAACATAAAAAAATACATAAAATATGAATTTTATAAAACATTTTTGTTTACATTTCGTAATTTAAAAGGTAAACAAAGCAGCAGACGTTCATATTATAATTTAGACGAGCCAAAACATCTGTTATCGTATTAAATTGCATTTGATTTGCTCCTTTTATTTGAAACTTCTGAGTTAATTATTTCCCAGGTGGTTTTAGTGATGTTGTTGGAGTTAACAATCTTATTTTGGAAAAAAAGTCTCTTTGTATGTGCTGAATTAATTTTAAATTGTTTTACTTGTTTATGAAGTTCTAAGGATTATTTTTCTCTTGCTTGTTTGCTAAGTTGTACAATTATATTTTTTCAGCTTACAACTTTTCAGTAACCCATGACTTTTTATTTTTCTAAATTTTTATTTGAACTTTTGGAAAAGAAAGATTGAAAATGTTATCAAAACAGTTGTACTCTTCATTGACAGGAGCATTTTAAACTGAAATCCAATCCTCCTTTTTCAGTAATGAGTTGAAAAGTTAATATTTTCTTTTAAAAATTTTCTTCCAAAGCGAAAAAGTTGCTTATTTTCATTATTTGTTTAAGTACTTTTAATCTCTAATATCTGTCCTTCATGATCAGACAAAGCTGTTATTATTCCTTCTACTTGAGAGCTAAAATCAATATTTGACAAAAAATTATCTAAGCCTGATTCAGAACTGGCTGTGACTTTGGTTGGGAATTCTATTAAATATTTTAATCCGTGACGAGTAAGAATATTTTCAAATACAACCAATTCAGCAGAATGCTTCAAAACATTGATATTTAAGTCTCTGGCTATTACAGTATATTTTTCTTTTTTAACAAAATTGTATTAAAACTATCAAGCCTGTTAAGAAATTCTACTGTTTGAAAATTAGGAGTACGATATATATATATCGTATGGCTCATTTAGCCAGCCACCATGGTTTAAGAATAATAAAATAAATTCTGCGGTGCAGAGCAAATGTGTCAGTTTAAGTAAAAATCTAAACACTAAAATAGGAGTACGATACACTGCTGCTAATAAAAATTTCAAATGATTACTATGGAACTTAGCTAAACAACATTCAAAAACTTTATCTTCACAAAGATTATCTACACCCAGAGAGGCCAAATGTTTCCCCTTCAAACTCCTCTCTGCAAGAATCATTACTCCTCCTCCAGTTGTGGTTGTTCAAGCATATTTATTGATTACAGAATAATGTGATAAGTATCAGGTTTAATTTCAGATAAAATTATTTCTAATGGTTCAACACGTGATTGTAAATCTTGCATGTTCTGATGAAAAAGTTTTAAGAAACTTTTTTTCTTTATTGTGGAATGAGGTTGAACCAAATAATTTATTTCTTTACACCTTGAGTTCAACCGGGTGTTGTCAAAGCCGTTAGAGGGGAGTTTAAAGAAGAAACATCCGGATTGCCTGCAACTATTAGACTATGACTGATGGTCTGATGATGATCTTCAATGGTGGGCTGCGATGAAGCACATACTCCCAACACAGACACTGACACTGAGGTACAGTGGACACAGAGACACATACAGAGGACACATAGTGATATTATACCGGGTGTCTCACGTAAGGTGTCTCAAATCAATTATAGATCAACAGTTTGTCCTACAATCTTGAAATAAAATTTCCTACTAAATTGACCCCAAGAAATAATTTTAAAATATTTTTAACGTTGTATAAATACAGGATGTCAAAAAAACTGGGGGTCACAGATTTGAATCTCGGAAATTTCAAATACAAACAAATGTCATATTACAAATCATTAGAAAGGTGTATTTAAAATAAAAATTTTGGTAAGAAAATAATTTTGTTATTTTTATTCTTTTGAAAATGGCAACCATTTTTGTAGCCAAAATGAAAATTTGCAAAATACCCTGTAATTCTTTTATCATTTATCATAAATGACTTCTGATTCAAAATACTGTCAGTGCTACTGAAATAGTACCATAGATTAAACATAATATTATGTACATATATAAAGATTTTGTCATGTATTATGTTTCAACTGTTAGTATTGTCCAGGACGCATCTCTAAACATATAGTATCATATGCTAATGAGGTCAGTCAGCTGATCTCTGATATTCGTCACCTAAGCTTCGAACACAGATAATAGAGGACTATTTTGTATTTGCTTCGAAGTAGTAGGCCTACAAGTCGGAGAGGGATTTGTTGCAAACAAATAACAAATCTTAAATCCTGGCACTGACTACCAAAGAACATGTCTCTGGGATTTAAGTGCAGATAGATTATCGGTGCTTTTAGTTTGCATTTAAATAGTTTGGGGTTCGGCCACATGGCCTTTCGATCTGTGATCACAAGGGACGAACCATAGAAGCTACCAAGCGGCTAGGCACCAACTGACCTCGCCAGCACTATGCCCGCCAACTGACTGAATATTAAACATGGTACCTGTTTTTCTTCTAGGACTCGGTACTCTGTGTACACCAAACTCATCTCATTAGGTAGTGCCTAGGCACTGGTGGCACTACCTGTGCACCCGTCTACGTATAGGATCAAAATATTTAAAAGAGAAAGGAATTGTAAAAGATTATAATAAAATTACTATAAAATTGCAATTTACTTGACATTTTTTTATTAAAAGTAAGTTAAACATGTCTAGTATCACAGCAAGTAGGACATGGTGTTTAGTATTCCAAGAATCATGGAAACGACATATTCTTTATAAAAAATATCTAAATAATATTATAATTTCACAAATAAACAGAAAAAAACATAACAAAAATAATTATCACTCAGCCCATTACACAGTTGAAAGAGTACAGTAGATAGTCAATTATCACAATGTAAATTAATTATTCAAATCCATAAATGGCTTGATTATTCAGAATACAGTAATAAAAAGACCATTGCGAAATGGCAAACATAGAGGTGTCTACAAGTACAAAGAAATGTGTACTATTTTTTGTTTTGATTTCTTTTTATAAAAATAGATAACAAGAAAGTATTTTTTTATTATTTTTAAAAATCAGTCAATAAACTATAATAATTTTACCAATAGTGAAGCTCTTCATGAATAATAGATCATATCCAAAAACACAAAGTGTTGAGGGGTTGCCAAGTCCTAAAAATGTATGATATCAAAATTTCTTCCAAGTCAATGACATTGGTTTTTACTCCACAAATTGATTTGCTCTTTTAATGCTTGGTAAACATTATTTTATTTCGAGACCGTACTTGGCCAGATGTACGTTTTTATCATTGAACCAAATGTAAATTCAATGTTTTCCCATTAAGAGTCTGCAGTACATACGCCACTCCGGAATTTTGTTCCATAAGAACAATGTTAAATTTGAAACATAACTGTGAGTTTGTTTTTCGTCTGAAAATTACAAACTTGATGTCATAAACAACGGTACCACAATTTATTTCATTTGACGTGATAGAAAATTTATTTAAAAAATTATCCACTCCAATAAAGAAGAAACAATAATGTATATTATCACCATTTTTAAACCATGTTATACCATTTTTAGGAGGTTTATTAAAAAAACTATCCACGTCACATAAACTGTCATACCATTATTGTGAACATATTCAAGTTTCATGAGAATCCGATGCAAGATTATTGAGATAAAGTGTTTCAAAGACATCTGTAATTAACATTGTCCTTATGGGACTAAAAAATCAAGATGGCGGAGGTACTGCAGACTCTTAATCGTAATATAACCCCATTTGTAAAAGGTCTAACTTTGTTAATACATCTGCTAGCCAAGTACGGTTCCGAAATAAAATTATAATGTTTTACAGAATGTTTACCAAGCATTAAAAGATCAACTCAATTTGTCAAATAGCTATATTCTAAAACCAATGTCATTGACTTTGAAGAAATTTTGATATCATACATTTTTAGGACTTGGCAACCCCTCAACAACCTGTGTTTTTGGGTATGATATCATCATTTTTTTATCATATTTGGGTTTTAACAATACAATTTTTAAGTAGGAATAGAGTTTTAATTAAAGGTTTTAAAGCTAAACAGAACACTATGTATTCCTTTGTCTGATTTTTACACATGAGGTAAAAATGTGTGAGGAACACTGCAGTTGTTTATAGGATCTAATTTAGCTATTTAACTGCATTGAGAGATTGAAATACTAATGTATTTACACATGCTGATACCCATGGTTCGTAACGAAAGTGACAGGAGTTATTGATTTGAAGGTCTCTTTAGTTTTGGTTACCCGCCTCCGAATTCCTTTTTACGATCGAGATAAACTTATATAGGAATAAAACAAAATGTTGTTAAAGGCATATACATTTGTGCAGTGTTGATGTACCAAGTTTTATTGCTTAATCTGTAGTGTTAAAAAAATGTACGGTACTTGTACTCCCTAAATATTGCTGCAAGTAAAATTTTCAAACTACATTCAATACATTACATCTTTGAGTAAAGACAACCTAAGAATAACTGCAAGTAGGCGTCACGAAAATGCGAGCCTGAAATTAAAACAGCGTTGCCAATTTGTGCCGACATATCAAGCTGTTGGCATCTGTTATTAATTACTGCAATAATAGGAAAACATGAAAACAAAACAAAACCGTTAACATCGCTAGGTAAGACTAATAACGTCGCTAGGTAGGTTAATCAGCTTCCAGCTGTTTAAATTTCCGAGCTCGTAATTTCGTGGCGCCTAGTATACTACATGTCTGCTGTATAACTTCTTTGTGTTCTGGATACGTAGCGGTTTAAGACGAAAGTCAAGCTATATTGATTTAATATTGCACCCCTGATTAAAAGAAGGGTTGAAACAATGATGACACGGATACAATTTTTATTGTAAACAGTTCCATTATATTACTCTATTTTGAATAATACGTAGGCCTAATATTATATTTAATATGAACATTAGTCAATCATCTAACTATAAATTATCAATCAAGGTAAATTGCAATGATAGCATATTGTGAATTTTTCAATAAATATCTGCAGCAACGCCTGTACATTGCGATTTATGAAACTCCCACAGTTTCTAGTTAAAAAAAGGCATAACACGCATGTTTTGAACACTAGGCATATTAAGCAATAAAAGTTGTTACATCAACACTGCACAAAAATTGCATTTTTTATGGGGCTATCAGTTTTCTGTCACTTAGGGGGCCTGCCAACCTGGATTATTTCCTACCCAAGAAATGCATTGGTCCAAACATTCCATGGGCAATAGAGTGCAGCTCTAAAATTACGCCTGTTAATTTGATGAAGATTTGGCAAATATAAAATCAGATCGTTACCAAATATTACCAAAGCTACAACAGTTAAAATCATAAAAAAATCACTAGTTTTGAAGATAAAATATTTTATTTTCGAATGTACTTCTGCAGACGTTTGAAGATGGCGAATTTTCTCATCGTGTCAGCACCGTTTGCTCCCTAGCGAAGGGATATAGAAGCCTTCTCCATCCTCTGATCTTACACCATTGACCATACATACTGTATTAGCATGTATAGTCAATGCTTGCACTTTTACTCACACACTAGGGTGGTCCATAGCTTTGGCAATGATGGCAAGTGAAAACGTAGTATAATAAATGAGATATTTATGAGAGTATCATCTATGAGTATATCAATGAGATATATAAACATTATTGGTGGTATGAAGTGAGTTATAATTAAATACTGTATTTAGTTCCGAGAATTCAAATTGGTTTTATTCCTTTACTTTCTTTTTTGTCTGTCTGGAGGGGCCTGTGCCCCCCTCCCCCTGCCCTCCTTAGATCCGCCACTGGAAAGATGGCAATTCAATGAGTGTTCTTAGACCAAAACAAACCAGGTGCCTTATTTAGAATTATATGAAAAACAATCTTATAAACATGTCTACAAAAAGAAACACCCGTAAGAAATACATAAGAATCTAAATTATATACTCCCGAATGTGTAACTCACTCACTCACTCATCGGGGTATCAGAAATTCGTCAAATGTCGGTAAAGTAGATCTCCTATATATCACTTACTACAGAGTGATTCCCAAGCGAGAACTAAACTTACCGACCTGTATTACTGAGAAAATTGCCAACATACTGGAAGTCGCGGATTACCGAAACACCCTTTTTAAGAAATTTTATAACATTAACCAATTGTGCCTTTATAGGAAAAGCGGTCTATTCACCGAGAGTAATTTCAATGTACAGGGTGTATCTGAAATTACCTCTTCAGACCGGAAGTCACTGATGTCAAATAAAAACTCTCACTTTAAATAATTTTTTTTAGTTTTACACGGTTTTTAAGAAAACTTTACAATTTGATCTTGTACGCGTAATTTTAGCAGTTTATTGAATATTTCAGGTTGAAATTTAGATTTTAAGCAAAAATGTCTCGGCACAAAAATGTCTTAGACTCTTTTAAATACGTTTCCAACAAAATTGTCAGTTTGGTCCAAAATGTTTTTTTATTAAATTTACATGACGGAGATTAATGAACATGTATTTAAATGTTTAGTAAAACTAATCACGTGATAATTGATGTTTTATGATGGCATATTATTTTTAATGAGGTTCTTAGACATTTACATGTTTGGTAAGTTCTGTTATATTTAAAATGTTCAGACATAATATATGTTAAATTTCCCCCAGTTAAAAAAAATAATGTCATGCTATTTATTATTCTAAATCAGTATGATTAGGGTTTTTAAATATTAAATTTTAAAGTTGCTTCAAAATAACGTCTGGTCCCCTCTGTATTGAAATCAGTGTCAATCAACAGAGCAAAATATGTTTACCTACAACGGCACTATTTGTTTTTTGTTTTGTTTATTTTTTTGTACAATTTTAAAAGAGGTGCAAGGTTGGTATGGGACACCCGGTAAGACAGTATCATATTTGCACGATAGTCCTCCCAAAAATTGGTTCTTTATTTGGGATGGCACTTAATTTCTAACGAACTCATTAGGAAGTACATCATTGACTTTACCTGATAGCATGCTAATTTAAATTTTACAATTCAACAAAAATTTTAACTAAAATAGCAGATTACACAATTGATATATCTTTTAGTGCGTACTAAGTTAATGTTTAGTTTAAAAAGGTGGCAGTACAGTATTTTCATTTAAAATAAAAAAAGCTTTTTTATTTCCTGCCCCGGAAAACTATCTGATTTCAAAATTTAGCGACCAAACATTTTTACCCAAAATAAATATGACATTATTTTTTTCTACTCTAGCGGCCAAATTATAACATCTGAGACAATCCTAGCGAACATCTTTCAAGTTACTACAAGTTTGGTTCTATGAATTTTTGCCCCCCAGTCCACACAATTAAACAGCGGGGAATTTTACCCCATGTAGATGTAATTTTACAACTACTATAATATTTTACTCAGAACCTTCACTTTGCACATAGACATATCTTGCACAGTACCAATTTCAATTAAATTATCAAACTTAAAAATTATCATGATGATTTTCAATATCACGTATTCTTCTTTTGACTGTGAGTCGAAACGAATTGCTATATCAAGCAACTGATTGTTTTACTTTGATTGTTATTTACTGACCTGGTCCTACGGCTAAAACATACGTCCTTTGATGTGTATGGTAATTTTAATATTTTAACCATTATTTAACATACTTTTGTTAGTAACTACTGTATTATTGTATTTAGAAGTTTGAAGTTTTTTTTATTTGCCTTGACAGTAATATTTTAGGAAATTAGGTAAATTTTAAAGTTTTACACTATTAAAAACTGAAATGAATGCCAATATATTTATTAAACTACAAATATCGTTCTTTTGCCTTCCTGTTTTGTGGTACAACCTACTTCCATCAAAACAGATATTTTTACCCACTTCCATTCTTTCTGAAATACACTCCAGTCATAAGTTATCATAATAGTATCTCCAATTTTTGTTTACACATACAATTCTGATCGTAATACCTAGAATAATACATAGTTAAGTATTATTTCACAACTCTCAATTTTTTTATTTTTATTTTTTATATTGAAATGAGGGGAACTAAGAAGGGGATTTAAATGAAGAGCCGTAGGTTATTCAGCGAACACAATGAGTGGTATTGGAGTGGAGCCCTCAACTAGCCTCATTGCATGAGAGTTTTATAGTAATTTTTATAGTAATTACGGAATTGGGGTAACCAATTAGGGGGTGGACCCTACATCCAGCATAACCTAGAAATATTTACCTAGAATATTTACATATATTACGTAAATTATTATCATTTCGCAGTTAAAATCTTGTTAGCGAATTTTAATTACGAAGGGGTACTAAAACCGATTCATAGGAGTTTTTCAAAGCTTTTTAACTATTGATTGTGAATTTTGTGTATTAAACCGTTTTGTTACTGTCTTCAACGTATAGCTCTTCCGTGGAACTAACTTATTATATACTTGACTTTTAATTATTCTAAAAATTTAGGGCAACCCTAAGGGGGCATGGGGGCGGAGCCCCCATCGAGCCGTAGGCGAGTCTAATAAACTATACAACCCTATGTGTAACTGACTGACTGACTGACTCACTTATATGGTATAGAAATGTTTATCAACTTCCAATTCAGATAGTGAACAAAAATTTGGTATACTGATAGGATTAAATGAAAAAATAAGGGAATAATACTAAAGTTGAACATTTATTTGTTGAAGTATAAAAAATTTTACATTATAAGCTTAGTTTCTCGCCATGGTTAGAAGTAACCTAAACAATGTAGTTCCAAACTTGTCAACCGAAGTGCTGATTAGTTGCAACTTAATTCTCGTCTTTATTTATTCGAACTGTCGCAATTACACCCTGAGATGTCCATAACCGTGTTTTTGACTGACTTGCAACTTAGTTCTCGTACATTGGTAATGTGATCTGTTATAATTACACCTTTAATCAACACTTACCAGGTTTGGTTCTCGTTCTCGTACTTATTTTGTTGAACAAATTTATTTACACTCGGTTAATTTTTATTCTGGTCGAAACTGTGCACAAGCATGAGACGAGACTCTTTGAAAAGGCTTAGTGCTCTCCATAGAATTCTCATGTTATTGATATTTCGCAATACCACACCATATTTACCAGATAGTGTTCAAGTGAAGTTCGGTTTTCCGATCTGTCAAATTTGAACATAAGCATTTAATTTAGCATTTTGTTTTTAACTTAACATGCAACTCGATTAAAGTTACATTAGTAGTACCTTGGTTTTAACTAAATCTCTAATATACTGAGTGGACCCAGATCACCTGTACACCCATTTTAAAATATACAGAACTTGTTTTAACAATAACCAAGTGATCCATCATTGATAAAACCGGTTAAGGTGAAATCAATGGACAGAGTGTACCGGAAGTCACCTTTCCAGAGTAGAAGTCACTAATTTTAAGTCAAACGCCCTACCATATTTACTTCAAATAAATATATTTTGTTTATCATGCTTAGACTTTTTAATAACTTCTGTAGTATTTTACTTAGATCCTGCAAATTGGGATAGCTGGGTAGCTGAATGAATAGATATCTATCTTTTTGGGATAGATTTGGCTGGGTAGCTGAGTGGTTATAGTGCTCGCCTTTGAATCCAAAGGTTGCCGGTTCGATCCTGAGAAAAGTTAGTAGCTTTTTAAAGGTTTGATTCCGGACCCAGTTGCCATTTGTCATTGGGCTATTAATTAATGATGCTTTCTAACAACTGGTCGATGTTAGATAGTAACAAGACTGGGGTTTGGACCGTTCCCCGTCAAAACGTTAAAAAGAGCCACTGGCTTAGAAACACCCCAAAAAAAAAAAAAAAAAAAAAAAAAATTGAGCATGCACATAGCATTAATTTACAGTAACATCAATAATATTAAAAACATAACATAAAAAATTGAATTTTTTCAATTGAGTGTGTCAAACATAAACAAATTGTGATGAATGGCAATATCATGTCATTTTCTTTTGGTTGTTAGGCGGAACGAATTGCTATATTAAACAACCTTTTTTGTTACATATTGACCTCTAAAACTTTGGGCTCGACTGTTTGAGGTAAATTTGCAATTTTAGTTATTATTTGGCATAATTTGTTGGTAACTAATGTAATATTGTATTTAGAAGCTTGAAGTTTTGTATTCATTTTGCTTGACACTGATTTCAAAAGGAAAGTATCTAAATTTAGAAGTTAAACATCTTAAAAAAGAAATGATACTTTAATGCCAGATAATAATATGTATTTTTCTTTAACCTGTTGATTATTATGAATGGATTTATCCGTTGAACATAATGCTATATTATATTCTTAGTAAATTAGTGGCATTCAAACTTTGGACTTTTCACTTTTTGTCGTATCGTTAACCCTCAAGACCAATTCGCAACTTTTATTATTACTCTGTTTTTATATACTGTAGTTTAGTAGGTCTAACTGCAGTTACGTTTGAATTTTGCATTCACTGAATTCGTACAATATTCTCTGGACCAAGAAGGCACACACATGTCCTAATCAAAATAGTGAGAGTATCAAACAAAATTAACAATTTCATTTTTAAACATAACGGGAATATCTTAAATGTTTTAGACTTGTTCAACTACAAACTAATTTAGCGAACACAACGAAGGGGTATGGGGGTGAGCCCTCAACTGGCCTATTCAATGCTTGAAATTTTTATATCAGTTAACAATGAGGCAACCAATAAGGGGGAAGAGGCTGGAGCCTCCGTCCAGCACAATACCTAGAATATTTAAATGGTTGATTATTAATCCACATCTCTAAATTCTCATAATGAAAGAGCATTATGAAGGAATTTTAAAATAAAGCTATAGGAACATTAAAAGTTTTTATCATTATTAATTTGAGTAGTGTGTATTAGCCGATGTTGTTACTGTCCCTGCTGTTCAGTACTTCGGCAGAAATAGCCTGATTAAAACATGGGTCTTTTTGTTATTTTACGAATTCTATGCATCCCCTAAGTGGGCATGGGGGCGGAGCCCCCATCGAGCCGTAGGCGAGTTTTATTATATTTTTATTTTGAGTTAGGCGAAAGGTTAAAGTATTATGATGATTGTTTCGTCATTTGCATATGAATTCAAGAAGTAAAACCATGCAGTTTGGTCAGATAGAACTGCCGGACTGACTCAGACATGATTTTATAAATATTTTTAATGTACAGGGTGTCTTTTAAGTCTGTCACCAAACTTCATAAAATGCATTTTTACCCAGATATCCCATTTTGTTTTTTCTACTAAATTATTATTATTTCGGTGACGGATTGTTGTAGGAAGATTATATTTACCATGAGCCTTTACAATACCAATGCTCATTTACAAAAAAATTATTTTTCCTGACGTAAATTTTCAAAATGACGGTCATTTTAAACATCAAATATCTTGAGGCCAGTAAATTTAATAAAACTTTTACAAGACACATAAAAGTTTCCAAATTATATTACCTAACCAAAGGCTTGTCATACGTCCCCGGTTTGACCGGGACAGTCCCAGTTTTCACTCTTGTCCCGGTGTCCCAGCCAGTTTCGCTTTTGTCCCGGTTTTAGTAAAACATGGTGAAAATATTTTTTGATTGTAATTTGTTTAATATTTTTTTAAATAAACTTTATTCTATAGATCTAAGCTTTTGTTATAATAATCTTTGTATTTTTATTTTAAAGCTTTTATTTTTAATGGCATTTTTCGTACTGTTAAATATTTCAGATTATAGTAAGTATACATTCAATCCATCCATACACTTGTTTAAATGGCATATTGTTGTGTTTTTTATATATTTTTAATGTTGTTATGTTTTTGTGTTATTAAATTTAAGTTAGCGCAGTAACATTTTTTATATTACAGTCCATCTGATGCAAGCACTTGTATGTGTTAAGAATAGCAAAGGCAGTTAAAAATATAAACAACCGATTTCACTCCATTTTTAAACTGTTATTTAAGTAATCCTTGATGAATCTAACAATTTCAATTGTCTAAACTATAAAATTATACTCAATTTATGAACTACCTACAATTAGCGTTTTCCAAATAAATTTAACCTAAAATTTGCATCATTTTATCACTTAATTTATCGCTTTATTTATTATAGCTTTAATTTATTAATTTGATCGCTTTCCATTGGTGGCTATGCAGGTCACTTGCTCCACCAGAAGAGAGGGAGGTACAGCCCCTCCCTCAACGGCCTGCTGCTCTCTCGCCTCTCAACTTTAATATTTACCATACTATTTCATAGTATAGCAGCCATGTCACTGATTTCTTTTGTCCAAACAGTATAATATACTGTTTGGACAAAAGATAATATTATATTACATATTATTATTATTACAATAATATTATTACAATGAAGCCTTGTAATATTATTATTATACAAGGCTTCATTGTGTAATTAAATTATGGTATTTAATTAGAACAAGGATAATTTGGTTAAATCATCATTAGTTAATCTAATATAATTCTCGTGTGATTTAAAAAAAAAATGTTTCATTTTCCATTTAATTACAGTAAACAGTATGCAATATTAAAATGAAAAATCTAGTAAACATGAAACATTCTTGTGTTTTATACTAAAGATATCACCAAGTCGGAGAATACGATAACTCTAGGAGTACTTTTTTACCATCACAACTCTCGTTCTAGCTCCACGGAAAGAGGGCTACTTTAACATGCAGTTTTATGGGAGAAACTATTTTGCACGCTCTCTTATTTTGATGTTAGCATTTTGTATTTCTTTTAATACTCGCATACCTTATTCATCATTGTTTCTTGATATTGAACAAGAAACGAATAGGAATGTTAAGTGATCTATTCGGCTCAATTAGTGGGTCGCATATAGTTGTAATGTGAGTAAGAAAAGCCGTGGGCCACAATGCAATTCATACGGGACAGAGTTTTATGATGACGTCACGCAACAGAGTTTTCAGTCCACCACCAGCCAAGCCGAGTGAGGGAGAGCGAGAGAGGGGAGAGACCAGCAGCGAACTCTATAACTACAATAGAGTTGTAGTTATAGAGATCGCTGGAGACCAGCAGGCCGTGGGAGAGGGGCCTTTTAACCCCGTGGGGCAAATGCCCTGTTTTGAGATGGGCCCGAAACCGTGGGGCAAAATGGATACACCCAGCCTACCTAACCAATGATACCAAGTTTGTTTAGATCTAACAAGAAATAACAAAGTAATTGCGATTTTTCCTTAGAAAAACATTGATTTTGGATTGTAAGTAATACAAATTAAGGTTATTTTAATGGAAAAATTCCAATCGTTCCGTTATTTGTTGTAATAACTCTGTTGTTTGTTGTCAGATCCTTTCAATCTTGGTATCATTGATTAGATAATTTAATTCCGCAACTTTTAAGTGCCTAGTAAAGTTTTTATAAAATTTGCCAGTTTTAAGATATTTGAGTTTAAAGTTTCTGAATAGCCGCCATTTTGAAAATTTACATCAGAGAAAAATAATTTTTGTTGTTGAAATGGGCATTAGTACTGTAAAGGTCCATACCAAATATGAACTTCCTACAACGATCCGTCACCGAAATAAATATTATTTAGTAGAAAAAACAAAATGGGGGATATCTAGGTAAATATGCATTTTAGGATATACCTTGATTTGAACTTTTTTGTTTATTTAAAGTTTAAAGTTAAATCATCAAAACAGAATTTGAATATAGTTTTTAAACTGCAAAAAATAGCTGTTAGATACATGTCTAGATTAAGAGCTAGAGATCACTGTGCTGAAGGCTTCAAACAACTCAACATATTAACTGTACCTAGCTTGTATATCTACGAGGTAATCACGTATGTTTGGAAATCTAACCAACTCTCTTACAATATTCCTCACAACTATAATACAAGACATAGAAACAATAGAACTGCTTTTTTTCACAACCTGTCACTGTTTGAGAGCAAACCAAACTTTATAAGACCAAAACTTTTTCAATAACTTCCAGCTGACATTAAAGACATCACAGACCTTTCAAAATTTAAATCCAAACTCAAGCAATATCTTATATCAAAATGTTTTTTACTCCATTGAGAGTTACTTGAGAATACCCTAGCCTAACCAAACCTAGTCTTAAGTAAACCTATCCTATCCCCTATCCCTCGGCTGTTGCTGAAGAGGATTTTGACTGGTCCCATACCTAATGCTGGGTTAACGAGACGACACCGGAGGTAAAGGTAAAGGTAGAGATAATTAAATTAAAAACGGCATGTGTGGGCAATTTCAATCAGTAGATAGTTTTCAATGCTAGACTGTAATGCGTAAAGAGTTATGAAAATTAAAAAGTAATGAACAAGTTATAGAAAATAAAATTAAAACCAATTTAACCTAAAATCTTAAATAAAATATTTTATAGTACCGTACATAATCAATAAGTTAAATACAAAACAAATATTGCATATGAAGTTATTTTCATGGCACCTGACAAAATTATTTAAAAACAAAACTTTTTTATCAACAACAGTACCTCTTATATCCGACCTTCCCCAGATCAGAGCTGTTGTCACACCATCGTTTTACACATGCACACTTTGCTGACAAGCCTGTTCTAACTAGAGAGTCTGATCTATACTAAGCTTTGTTTTTCTGTCACAAACTGTAAAGGGAGCCTTGTCCGTTGATGTGGCATCTGATATAAAAATAATCTTACACTGTTTTATGTTTATAAAAATGAATACTGTTAAGTTTTTCTTGTTACTTATGGCTCAGACTCGCAATATTTGACATTTTGACTGTTCCAACTACCGTCCGATATGAAAGGTTCTACTGTACAATCAACTTCAAGTATCGACTACATCCAAAATAAATACGTATGGAGCCAACTTCAATCTTCAAAGAATGGATGAATTGTTTACAGTCTCCGTTTGTATTCTTTAGATGGTAGAATGCTAACAAAATGAAAAGAAATTTTCAAAACTTTGCAATGAATGTTCTAAATGTCTTCTCATTAATAAGAACTACAAGAGTCATTCGTTGACTTACTTGTTGGAAAAAAAGAAAAGAAAGAGCTTAACACGTTCGCAGTGGCGAGGTTTTTGCTCGAACCTCGTCACCATCCTGAAAGTAAAAATTGTAAAAAACTTAATTTTTTATATTATTATTTCACTGATATGCTTTTATGCCTATCACCTATTTTAGGCACTCGTATGCTTCCATCACATTTTGAGGTTTGAAAACTGACGCCTACTTCCATGGGAGTGATCGCACCCATCAGCACCTGGCATTAGGATCGCACTAATGATGGGTTGAATAATAAAATAATACTGACTTTGTTTACAAAGTATACAGTTATTTTTTATTCATTACTAAAACACAAGGTTAGGGTCCGTTTACTCTACCGACCATAGACTCTACGGCCCTCTTAAATATTAAATAAAATATAACATGGGGCCACTTACTCTACCGATCATAGGCTCTATGGCCCTTCTTAATATTATATAAAATATAACATGGGGCCACTTACTCTACCGACCATAGGCTCTATGAGCCTGTTTGAATATTTTTATATAATTTAAAGCGATCATAGAGCCTATGCACCCATTTAAATTAAATGTATGGGTCCAAAGCATCTACTGGCTCATAGAGTCTATGAACCTTTTCAAATTAATATTAAATAAAATTATGAAATAGGGCCATAGGCTCTATGAGCCGTTTTATATTAAATATGTTATATATTGAAAAAGAGGTCCACTTACTCTACGGGTCCGTTATATCTACTCTGTACGCACCACTCGCTTCCTTCAGCTCTCGTGCACAAACAAACTGAGATAATGTCACCCGGTTTTCTGCATCCTATTCTACGATAAATAAATATCAATCTATCAATATATGTATCTCTGCATCTATATATCTATGTACCTATCTATCTATATATTTATCAATATCACACGAAAAGGCGATTTTTTAAAACGAAGCTCCTCTCTTATTTGTAGACAAATTTTAACGTTTAAGGTGTAGAAAAATTCGTTTCATTCAATGCATCTCTTTCCATTCACTCATCTATCTATCTATCTATGTATCTGTCTACATATTAAACACAGATTTATGAGTATCACCTCTGTAGGTCTGTCCGCCCGCGCCGTGCGTGATCATGTTTTCGTAGACAGGCCTGTTCTTTGAGTGTTACCGTGTATGTGTCGTTTATTTATTTTCGTGTCCGTGCCAATGTACTGTGTTGTGTTTTATTAATTATGACGGAGCCTTCGGGTCAACATCTTCAAATTTTTAACCAGCTGATGATGACGCAGTAGCGTCGAACATGTCCTGATTTGGATACTATTCAATTGAGCTGTCGACGGTTTACAGTAAGTAGTAATTCTTCCATTACAACCACAGCTCAGGGGCTAAAACCATGGATTTTAATGTTATTCTTATTAAAAAATAAGTACCAGCGTACGAAAAAGATTTTTCTATGGTACCAGGTTAGCCGAGCCTTGCTCGTTGGTTTTAATTCACTTTTGCTATAGTATCATAATAATAAAGCTATTAAATTTCCACCATCAGCCAATTATACCTCTTCACAGTTAACAGCTGTTTCAAAAAGACTGCTTAACATTAGGGTTCCTTTTAGCGAATTTCCCATAGGGAATAAGCTATTACCGTAGGTCTCATGGTAAGACCTAAGCCTGGGACCATGTTACTTTTTCGTTTTGAGGTGCCCAGAGACCAAAAATAATAGTCATTAAAATTTTTATATATATATATATATGTATGTATGTATGTATGTATGTATGTATGTATGTATGTATGTATGTATGTATGTATGTGTCCCTAGACACGATAACTCTCGTAAAAATGGTCCAGTCAACACCAAATTTGGTAGAGATGTGTAATCCTACGTTTATTCGGATGAGTTCGTAAACCAGACATATCGACCTACCGGAAGGGGTAGTTTTTGGGGGTTTTGTACCCCAAAAATGGGTTTTTTGCATTTTTCATATGTAAATTTTAAACATTTTAAATTTTTATTTTGACCATTGGATTTAGCTCAAAAAAACACACAATTTAGTATTTTGAAGCTTTGCTCTATCTCCATTGGTTACCGAGATATTACAAAGTCTAAAGACAGTACATTGTCTTTTGGGGCTCCAATGCTCCAATGTTAATCTTATGGAGAATAAGGATGTGTTAATATTTCAATTATTAACCAATATATTTGGATGAAACTTGGTATTTAGCTTCATTTGGTTGAGATTCATCCATTTAAGGTAAAAAATCTTGGTTTTTGTACTTATCATGGCAGCAAACCTGCATACTCTTTTCCCATGTTAATCATATGGAGAATAGGCAAACTCTTTTATTTATGGACAGATATTGATGAAACTTACTATTTGGCTTTATATGGCCGAAATAAATTTTTTCTATGCCAAAAACCTACTTTTAGTGTCCCCCATGGCAGCATACCTGCATACTCTTTCCCTATATTTATCTTAAGGAGAATAGACATTGATTTCCCTATTTATGAGCACGTGATGAAATTTTGTTTACAAGTTTAGCTGGTCAAAATGAATATTACTAATTTGGAAATTCGCTGAGTACGCAGGTCTGCTGCGACGGGGGGTATTTTTACCTTTCGTTGTTATTTCGTAACTAAAATAGCAACCCATACGACCAATGTTAAAAATTATGATTTTAAAACTTAAATTTAGACAACATGTGATTTTTTCTGGGATTGAGGCTATTTCTAAACATTTTTTGGGACAAAACGTTCTAAAATGCAAAGTTCAAGCAAAACCTACCCGCTAGATTTCGAGATCATGGAACACACATCTCTCCAGACAGAGCTCGTATTATAGTATAGGATAAAATCTTATATATCGCTTATTTATTAACATTTTTCAATAATTGGTTTAAACCTGCATGAGGTGATGAGTTACTAATATTTGGTCAAAAATCCCTATGGCAGAAAACCTGTATATTAAATCCCATGGCATTTTAATGAAAATCTATGTCTATTCTATATTTAAAATACGTGATGCTCTTTTTTGTGAATACTACTCCTCCCTTATTTCTCGACTAATTTCAACGTTTGAGGTGTCAAAAGATTCGTCTACCATTGTAGTTTTGCAATAAGGTTTTAGATTTTTTATATTATTATTCTCAAGGGCACAGGAGACAGGAAGCCTTTAAAGTTTGATTTTTGTCCATTAGATTAACATGGGGAACAATTGTTATTGAATTGCAAAATAAAACAGCTGTTGATAGTAAAACAAAAGAACACATGTGCATTTGTGGGCAAAATATGTTTTTTCATCACTCCGTATATGAAAGTGACAACTTGCCGTACAGCTGAGACCTTGGAAAGTAGTCATTTCCCAAACTGTTACCGTCAGCTGATTTTACTGACCTGTACGGAAAGTAAAGTTTGTAAACATTACTTTCCGTCCAAGGTAAACAAACTTTTCCGTACAGCAACAATCAGCTGGGTTTAAAAAAAAATTTGAATTCCAGCTTTGTTTCCTTTGTCCAATGGCGAAGAATTTACAAAAATAATCCTCCTTTAAAACTTCCACATTTATTAATAATTGCGTCGTGATGAAAAGTATCGTCCGGAAAGCCCATTTCCAGGCTCGATAGTGTTTTCCACCCTCGGCTTCGCCTCGCGCGTAAAACACTATCTCGCCCAGAAATGGGTCACTTTCCGGACTAGTGGTGAAATATACTATTTATCATTTTGCACGAAATCAGCCTGTTTTTTTTAGTTCTCTATCGTACCAAAACTGTTTCTTTTTCGTCCTAGGACTGAAAAATCAGGTGGAGAATTTTTTAGGTCCTAGTACTGAAAAGTAAGCTGTTTGCTAAGTCTATTATTAATCATTTATTAATGTTGAGGAGCAGAATTTTGAAATTGTTATAAAGAGCATTGTTTGTAAATAACAGAAATGTAAACACTGCATATTACTAACTTTGTAAATATAACCTTGAAAATACAACTTTGTAATTAATATTTTTAAAGATCAAAAGTCTAATTTCGCATTATGATAAAAAAAACGTTGTTCATCACTCGGAGCAAAAGTGTCTTTTTGATGCTTAGGCCTATCGTGTTTTAAAAACTCGGCTGCGCCTCGTTTTTAAAACACGATCGCGCACCAAAAGACTCACTTTTGCTCCTAGTGATTAAAACTACTATTAGTTGCATCTCTACCTCAGAAAAGTTTCCTTTTTTTATCTAGAACTAAGATAGAAAATTTTTATTTTTAACTCAGGTATTTGGCAACGAAAAATCAAAGAAAGAGTTGTCAGAGGGCCAACTCCCGTGCTCCTGTGGAAACTCATTTTCGGGCTGAAACAGGCGGACAACGCTCTGACCTCTAAATGGCCAACCAACTGACTGTCCATTCATGTTTTTCAGCAAGAAATTTCCATGTCCTTCTGATGACATCAACCCCCTGCTGTGCAGAACATGAATGGATTGAGGGAAGGAAAATTGCCATAGTTTACAGCCAAATGACTTAACACATATTGAATGAATGAATGAAAATTTCTTTATTGTTCTTTTCATATATCATTACAAAAAAATACATATATATATTAACTAGATTACAAGTATTACTTCCGAAATATCATACATTTACATTACAGTTATTTTTAAAAAGATTGCATATTTGTAAATTCACAAAAAACACACACTATATTATGATAACTTCGTTTGCTAAATCCAAAGTAGACTTCGCAACTAGCTTAAACCAGTTTTTAAGTTGTCCTGGTGCTCCAACAACAATAAAAAAAACCGTTACCAGTTTATTATGACAATATAATAAAAGAAGATTTTAAATTTAATGCAGAATGATAAACATCCTAAAATATATCTAAATGAAAACAAAATGTAAGTTTCTCTATCTTTGGTATGGATAACAATTTCATAACAAAAATGTTCATAACAAATGAAGATAACTTGTAACAAAAGTTTAAATCAAAAAAACCACTTTAACAAAAGATGATTTAATTCTCATATTCCCCTACTTTTTGTGATTAATCAAATTCTGCTTTGCCATGGGAAGTTAAATGGAAAAGATTAACGGCACGGCGAAACCGCCGCACGGCGAGATCGCCGTGCGGCGGTTTCGCCGTGGCTTAAATTGGGTGCAGAACACACGGCACGGCAGAACCGCCGTGACAGAGCTTCTGACGGCTGACGCTAGGATTCGGTTTCAGTGTCAGTCGTGGAATCGAAACATAAAAATTAAAAATAATTATTCTGTCCCATCATTTCAGTAAACTTTGTTTATAAATTAATTTTGTGCTTCGATTTTAACACCGAAACTGATATTATTTTTATTAAAGAAGTAATCTTTACAACTCAAAATTAATGGTATTGCCCTGGAACTTAAAATGTTTATCCACAAACAATGCAAATATTTGAATACAAATAGACAGTGAGTATTAGAAACAACATAATATGAAACACTAATGGAAGTGTATGCATTCCCACACCTGATTTCACCAAACCAGTAGTTTTAACGTTTTTAGTTACATACATATCAATATCATTAATAATTATTATAAAATTAGGTGTTAATGAGACTACATTTTTTGAAAAATTAAATTTATTGTTAAATGAAAGTACAAAATGCAGTTAGTAGGATTAAAGAAATTCATTTACAAGTTAGTTTGGTTAGTAAAAAACATAATTATAACTTAACATTAAATAAGTTAATCATAATAAAAAAAAATAAAAAAAAAAAACATAATGTCTCACACCTTACACAATACAATAAATGAATTATCCTCAGTTCAAGACTCAGAGTCGTCTTGTTGAAAACATAATTATAACCTAATATTAAATAAGTTAATCATAATACAAATGTATAAAACATAATGTATCACACCATACAATACAATAGTCTAAATGAGTTATCTTCTTCAGATAACTCAACAGAGGCGTCTTGTTGGGAGTCTGTATTAGGCTACAAAAATGGCATTAATGTATCTTCACCAGAGTCAGAGTCGTAATTACGAATACATTTTCAGAATATTGTAGTTTAAAACACCTAAAGGCCGGCAAAAAAAAAACTAGAAAATTATTTTCTTAACATGGATATGAACTATAATCATAATTTAATAGCTATTAAATAAGTTTTTAAATTATTAACAATAATTATTTAACACTATAGTAGGGCTGATAGCGCGACCGTACGGCAGTTTCGCCGTGCCGTGTGCCCTGCTCCATAAGTGCAATGCCCCTACTACGAAAGTCACTGCGAAACTGCCGTACGGCAGAGTAGAGAATACACGGCGGTTTCGCCGTCCGTTTTCTCGTATCTCTACATTCACGGCGAAATCGCCGTACGGCAGTTTTGCCGTCACGGGCTAAGCCTCTCTGTTCAATACTACAAAATCAGAACCACTAAGTGCAGCTTTTACGTTGCAAAAGGCCGGAAAGTTGAATCATTACATTAATTTGTTCTTTGCGTTTCTGAAGGTTGTAAATATGATGTGTCTAGATAAAATATCTGTGAATGTATTGTATTTAAGGGGGTTTCAGGCATATATGCCCAAGACAGATCACCATAGGAACAATCATAAATTCCTAATTTAGATTTAAAAACACACCAAATTTCAACACTCTATCACAAGGAAGTTCAATCATAAATACTGATTGGTCAAACCCTAACAAGAAGTAAATTAATAGGTAGTATAGGTTATTTTTTAGTTTTTATGCAATATACCTAAGAGATACACTACCGAGCAAGAATTGATCTTCAGGGACTCTAAGGGTATGAACACACAGAACGCGGCGCGGCGCGACATCAAGCGTCGACTTGAACACACAGAATGCGGCGCGGCACGGAGCGTCTTCTGCTCTTTTCACTACAGTAATCAGTGTCCGACATGGCGTTGAGCAAGTTGGCTCGCCGTTTGATGCGTTTAGAAAACATTTATTTTAAGTATCACACGTTAGTTTATGGCGGAAACAAATACAGATCAAGCCGTATCCAACGTAACCAAAAACTTGAATTTTGGTTGCAAATTGTAGGAGGAGTTCTCAACACAAAACCCTTAGTGTATCAAATAAGTGTATATTTTATAATGTCAAATTCCGCGATCGTCGTTAAACATTTCCGAATCCGGACTACCAAACAATTAAGCTTACACATACACACCACGTCTGTCCAACGACACTAGAAACTTTAAAGTCTGTGAAAACTGTAAAGAAGTTCCAATTAAAATATAACCCTCAGTGTATAAAATAAGTACGTTATAGATTTAAGCAATATATTCTGCCATTGTCACCTCATTCCACAGCTTGTCCACAATTCCCCTGCTTGTAATGTTTATGCTTTGCTTGCCACGGTGCAGGCCTACAAAACACTTCGTTAAACACTCACCATTCATCGTATCTGCAGGGAAGACGCGCGAAAACGCGTTTTGACGCTCCAAAAAATCAAACTCGACTGGTCCAAATGAAGTGAACTGGACCTAGAACTGCCAGGCAAAAGTGAACTAAAAAACGTGGAAGTCTGGGGTCCGACGGGTGGCAAAAGGATTCTATGTCTTGGGACCCGAGCGAAGAACATCCAAACAGCGCTTCATGTAACCTGACTTTTAAGCCATTCTGAATGGAAACAAAAAGGTTAAATTTATATTAAAATTTTTATTATGAAATCGTGAATCTAATGGTATGCATTGAAACTTAAAATGGTCTGCTATTAACTTTTATTATTAGTTAAACTAAAACTCTTTTTAGTTCATATTAATTAGTGACATGACAAAAGTGGTATGCGAGAAAGTTTTTTTATTTTATTTTTGGATCAGATAAAAAGTGCCCGCGAAGAAGTTGTAGACGACATTCTAAATAATTATGTTTACCTCAAGTAATCTTTTCTAATATTAGCCGTTTCCGCTACAGATAATATTATATTCCAGTGGATTCGGCGCGAGCACTGATTCTTGGATACCTGCGAGCTCGAAGCAAGAGCGCGAACCACAACAGACACAATTACCGTGTTATAAATAAATCGTATCGTCAGTTTAAAATATAAATAAGCCATTGTTTAGGACACCGTGAAGAGAGGATGTAGTTGCTGATTGTGATCAGTTTTTAGTTATGGCTATATAGTTTTTAGTTATAGTTTTTTAGCTGTGGTAAAATCTTGTTCATTTAATTGAACTTACCGAGCTGACGGACAGAACAAAGACCTGTCATTTTTCAGGTGAGCTGTAAGGTATATAATTTTAGTTCTAAACAACATAATAACGTTTTGGCGACCTGGAATTGCAGATATCATAAATGAATTAACTCACCGTCAATGCAATCCAACAGTTTTATCCTTGTGGACAATTGTTTCGCCCCTTTTAATATAGGGGCATCTTCAGCACGGTCTTGAGGTTAAAACATTTGCGAACTAAAAGTTCTTGTCGAGATTAACACATAGATATATTCGTGGTATATGTATCTATGTGTTAATCTCGACAAGAACTTTTAGTTCGCAAATGTTTTAACCTCAAGACCGTGCTGAAGATGACCTTATATTAAAAGGGGCGAAACAAAACGATTGTCCACAAGGATAAAACTGTTGGATTGCATTGACGGTGAGTTCATTCATTTATACTAAACAACATAGTTATTTATTTAATAAATTTTAAATAACATGTTTTATATTACATTATGTAGATTTATTGGCAGGAAATTGCAATCGAGATTGTCATGTCTACATTGTTTAAATGTAATTTTGTTAAGAGGTTATAGTAAAAATGAAAGGTACGTTGACTTTGTAAACGAGTTTACTCTTAAAAGTAAATAAAGATGTAGGCCTATTGCTCATTGTCAAAGCTTTGGACTCAATTGTTAACAATTGTAACCAAACGCAAATATTTATGAATTTTGTAAACAAGAACATTAATTGCCCAGTATGACTAGGATTTAAAGGCATCCTTAGGATGGATGCATCGTTTTATAGATCCATGGATCCATCCTTTATGGATGGATAGGCATGGTTCTGGGGCAGTTAATTGCCTGCTTGCAATTAACTGTGGTCAAGGGTTTTTTCTAAAGATCCATCAGTCGAGGAATGTGGGGTTGACCCTCATTGTATAGAATTCACGAGGTGTCCCGTGCGCAAATTGCGCATTTTATGATTCGAAAAGAATGTTGATTGTGAAGTGACAGATATCTATTTTTGTTTACTATCTGGCTTTTAAAATTCATCTGAAGGTCAGCTGTTAAATTACAATTCACATTATAGAACTTGCAATAAAAGTTGGTCAACATTTTAAAGCGCCCTCTAGAAATAAATCAAACGCGAGGGGGGCGAAGCCCGAAACAATATGGCCTTTTTAATTAGGATTCGTCACTGCGGTATATCCCAAGCTTTAATATGACACCTCAATCTTAAAAATCGGTTCAGTAGGTCGAGAGAAAAAGGGACGTAACAGACGAAACCCTTATAGAAATAAGAAGATAGATTAAGATTATAAGTTTAATATTTTTGAAAATTCGTCTCGATGATTTGGCTAAGAAAGTAACTGCCGCATCAAATATATCTCCAGGAACTAGACAAAAACTAAACAAGTTAATTTTATTTGGTCATGTATAACACGGATTGTAAATAAACAGTATGTATTGGTCTGAAATCTATTGGTCTGAAGAAAAAACGAATGGCCGCGCGTGATATAAAAAGGGGAGTGTACCTCCAGACCTGTGAGACCATCGAAGGATATAAGTACGGTATCCTCAGAATACGGTAGCATTGGTACGAGGAATATCTATGCTATCGGCGGAACTAAACCACCATGAGAGTGGTGGTAAGAGAGTTAGCAAAGGGTAGGTAAGATTGAGGGGTAAGACGGTGCTGTCGAGGGTATACTGCCTGTACCCATTGAAAACCCACTCTGGTGCTGAGTTTCGTTGTGACATTAATAACCTTTTTTATTTTTGGCGATGGACACGTTTTGTCGCCCGGTACACAACCTACCTCGGCCGGGGCGACAGCTGTTTTCCGCCCCCACGTCGCTAACATTTTCTTATTTATTTTTGATCCTCATTATTACATAACTGCCAAATAATCATAGAAAAAGTTTACAAAAAAAATTTGTTTCATGAGTAGTGAATCCCGTTAAACTTGGGGTCTTAAAAGGTAAATTCCTCTTCCATTATTCCATCGGTAAGGATATTTTATTAAAAGTGGGATTTAAAAATAGTCACTAATGTAATAACATTTGAAGACTCAAATCTATTTGAAATTAATATATTATTTGAACTCTCGAGGACTAAAAGTAGGGAACTCTAAACAAGAGGTGCAGAGCATACCGATGGCGTGCTTTGAAAACTCAATCAGAGCTTAGTAATTCTCATAGCAAACTTAACTTAATTCGTACGAGTATCATTCTTTAAGCTACCTATCATTGCAACCTTTGACCTACCACCGCAGCGCCGCCGCGCCGTCGCCGCTTCGCCTGGCCAAGGCAAACCTTCTCTTTTTATCTGTTAACCGTCATTACATCTGTCACCTTAAGATGTACTGAATTTTTGTTGTTCCGAATTTGATGCATCTCTCATAGTGGTCGATTCACTTAAGAGGGAGATTATTTAGTAACTAGTTATATTGAATCCATCCTAATACCACTTTTAAAGACTGACACAAACGAAAATTAACGCAGATAATGTATTCGTATAACGTAGATTTCTACAATAGGTCCATTGTAAGCAGTGTAATAGCTATCTATCTGTAATGGGAGGCTTTTGTGACAACTCAGGTGCTTGATTCTATAAATAGACTCATTCCCGGTAGACCGGAAAGGCTTTTTCCTTTCTCATGGGATCGTTGGACCTAAGTTTTACATTTAATATTTTCATTAAAACTGTCTGCCATTTCTCCACTATGGCCATGAACCTAATTAATTTATATACGAACTATATCATCTTTTATATACCATACTATTTTGTTATAGGCTACTTGGAATTTTTATATTAAGCCCGATCCACCATAGCGGAATTCTATTAACTCTTCCTCTAACGATTAGAGTAAACTTGAACATTCTGGACCCGAACCAAATCTAAATTTTGTTCTGTGATGTCATTAAGCCCATCAGCTCTTAGAGTGAAATTTAAATGTTTAAGTGTAGTGATAAGATTGATTTTTTACGGGACTTACAAAAACAAAAATGTTGAGTCAGTACACAAATGTTTTATTCGTGTTTTATCCGGGTTCGATTAAATACATTTACACACATCGAAAATTAATATTTTTTATTTAAAGTGGCAGGTACGTCGAGGTTTCTCCTTCTGTCAACTTTTTTGGTAAATCGCCTGCCTCTTTTAAGAGAGAAGTCACTCAGTTCCCTGTTTCGTTCGCCTCCTGTGTTTTGCTGTGGGGTTCAGAGGATGTAGCAAAAGTTTTCTCGCATGTCTGCGAGACTAGCGGCAGTGAGCAGAACTACGTGGACTAATCCGCGCCGGGCACAGCACCACGAAAATAGTGCGCTGTGCCGTAGTACTACCATAGATGAAATATGGTACTACGTTGCTCTTATCTCGCCCGGCGCGGCGCCAGGACATCTTGCTCCTCGTCGCGTCACGTCGTCGTCCGCCCCACGACAGCCGGTCCGCGTCCTTCCGTCACAGCACCGACACAGATATTGAAAACCCTCATAGTTCCTAGATGAATAGAAAGGGAATAAATGAACCATGGAACAAGGTTTGATCACCAAGCACTCTGAAATATGCAGCGCATCGCGCTGCACAGGTACCCCTAGTAACATATAATATTTGTAAAATAATACAAAATTTGTATTCAAGTTCAAAGATTATTTAACATGATAATAAATAATCATAATGAATTATAATTGTAGTTTTAACTTAATATTTACATGTAATTACAGTATTCAATAAATTTGTGTAGGCCTGCTACGAAAATAGGAACTCGTATTACAACAAATGACATTACTTTGTTCAGATGTAACATGTTTACGAAACTATATTCATTTACAGAAAAACCCTTCTCTCTTTTTATAACTTTATTTAATCCCCTCATCGAATTTTACACTTAGCAATTTGAATAATTAATAAATAAAATACATACACAAGGTTTTATTAGTGAACATGACTCCAAATAGTTTTGTTTAATTCATTTTTTTATAAAAAAATATATACATATGACAAAACAAGCTCCCATAGTTTTTACGTAATCCTTATTTTACTTTGAATAGACCATTTACAATAATGAACTTGTAATAAATATGTTTAAACAAATTTTAAAATGCTAGACGAATATATTTTCCCTAATACAAATAAATATTTTGTACAGTTCCTTGTTACTGCAATTAGTGCCAATAAAAATATGTGAAGTATTAAATTTGAAAGTTATTATTGTATACATAGTTAATTACATAATTTTCAAATGTTTCACAGAGAAATGCACTAACGAAAGAAATGCGCTCGTCAGGTTTAGTTCTTTCACTACGCTCACCTTATATTTAAGAAATCGCTGAAATACCTAAATTTGGAATATTTAATTTAATTTTTTTTATGAGCAACTAATACAAATACATTAATTACACACGCCATTATACACGCCATTTTTACAGCACAGCACACGTTGGCGAAAATGGCGTGCCTACCCTCTCTGGCGGGTGTTTCATTTTTGAATAAAGTTCCAGAAGGCATTCGAAATGAAAATTCGGAATCAAATTTCAAATCAAAGATGCTATTTAGTGTCCCCCTTGTTCTACTCGGTGGACGAGTTCATGAACCACAACTCAGGGGAGACATCGGCCTGAGTCCTTTTATAATTTTCAATGGTGATCTCTGGCTGGTACTTTATCAACTATGTTTTTTACACTATGAGTGTGTTCATTTTCATAATGTAAGTTGACGCAATACTTGTATTGTCCTACAGCAATAAAGAATTTATTTATTTATTTTGTTTATTTATTAATAGCAACATTTATACTGTTATTAGGGATTAGTGTAATTATCTAATTTTAACAATGAAGTTAAAATTATCAATGAGTAGTAGGCCTACTGCTGTGTTTTAAACATGAATTATTTTGATTCATATGTTAAATTATTCTATTTTTTAAGTTGCAGTAATTGAAAAGCCTATGTTCTTGTAAAATACAACACTCATGCTAACAAATGAAAGAATAAACCATCAGAGTCCTTTTTTATGAAATAAAGTGTTCTTACAACGCCTGACATAGAGCTAAAATTGGTTCTATAAGATCTCTTTGTCCAGATTTCATCTGCTACTACGGTCAGCAACAGAACGCCCTCTTTGTCAATACCTCCACGATCCCTTGCAAGACTTATTTCTTCTTCAGCAGCCTTTTCATTTCTGATAGCGCTGTTAACTGCCATCAGTTTGCTACTTTTTTATTGGTGGTTTGGTAATAAGCAAAGAAATTTTCTTGTTCTTAAGCTCATTTCATTTGTCTTACACGAAACTATATATAAAGCACGATTTTGTATTGTTTTAAAAAACTCAATTACAGGATTACTTTCCCTGCTAACTTTTGCAAAGGCAATATTTAGGTAAGTTATACAGAAGCAGAATTGTATTTTACGAGAGTAAAACATTTAAGGGAGCTTCATCCTTTTATAATATAGATTAATAGGTTACAACTAACTGTAGATGTTGGATGTTGCCTAACGGGCTTCTGTTCGAATCCAGCTTTCCGCTGGTTTACTTTCAAACCGACTAAATCTTTCGCCTTAAAAAAATATTGGACATGATTCACGGGCTGAAAATGTACCTCTTTTGAGCCTGTTTCTCGGTATAAAAATGTTACCATGATTATTAATAAAATTGCTCAGTAAGTCTTAATTTATCATAAAAATATTTACATCATCTTCTACTAATACCTCACCTCTTTCTGTTAATTTAATGTTCTGTAAATTACCTCTAAACAGCTCAAAATCTGACACTGATTTATTGGGCTCACGCAATACATTATTTATCACCCTATTTGATTACCATTTAACGATTGATCCAATTTTTCCAATATGCCCTATTACAAAACTATGAACAGAGACGAATATTTTAACTCCTCAAACGTTCAAATCGGTCCAGAAATAAGTGAAAAGTTGTGTTCAAAAAAACTGCTTCACGTATTACCGTATATAGATAGGTACATAGATATATAGATGCAGAGATACATATATTGATAGATGGATATTTATTTATCGTAGAATAGGATGCAGAAAACCGGGTGACATTATCTCAGTTCGTTTGTGCACGAGAGCTGAAGGAAGCGAGTGGTGCGTACAGAGTAGATATAACGGACCCGTAGAGTAAGTGGACCTCTTTTTCAATATATAACGTATTTAATATAAAACGGCTCATAGAGCCTATGGCCCTATTTCATAATTTTATTTAATATTAATTTGAAAAGGTTCATAGACTCTATGAGCCAGTAGATGCTTTGGACCCATATACTTAATTTAAATGGGTTCATAGGCTCTATGACCCTCTTAAAAATTATTAAATATTACTAGGGTTCATAGAGCCTATGATCGGTAGAGTAAGTGGCCCCATGTTATATTTTATTTAATATTAAGAAGGGCCATAGAGTCTATGAACCAGTAGAGCAAATGGACCTCCTTATATATTAAATATTATTAAAATGGGGCCATAGAGCCTATGATCGGTAGAGTAAACGGACTGTCCCCAAACACAAAAATATTAAATTATTTGAAACAGAAAAAAACCAAAATTTTTTGGGTACGATCGCACCTATTCTGACTTGAGACAATTTACTATGCCTACAATGAAAGATTATAAGATAAACAAATAGATAATAATACATAGTCAGGATCATCAGCGTCAGACTTTTCACACGAGCAATACACACTACAAACACCCAAACAGTGATAAAAACCGTCCACAATGGCTCCGACTTGACTCTGAGGTGTCTGCTGGTGGGTGGTTACTAAAAACGCCACCCCACCGTAGCAGCAGCACTGCCCAGTACAAACCCACGTGGTCCCGCAATACATTATACTATTGAGCAGTGCTGTGCAAAGTTTCAGATTTCTAGCTCAGATCCTGGCTTAAAAATAAATCATATTGTAAAGCAGTACAGCTTGGGAGCGATCGCACCCATCAGGATGGCAGTAGGGTTCTGCGTGGGAGTGATCGCTCTCATGCAGCCGCGAACGTGTTAAAGCTTTCCAGCGATAGCTAGCTGTGTTTCGAAGAAAAACTAAAAATCAAGAACTGGATCATAAAACAGGGCAATTACATCCACCCTTGGCATCACCATTCCCCTGTAGGGTTCATACATCTGCAAAAAGTCTTTATATTGTTAAATCTACTTATAAGTTTAATAATATTTACTGAAATAAAAAGCGTTTAATAACAAAGGGAAGAGACATTTAACAATGACAAAACTCATTTTGTTCTTTCCTCCCTTTGAGACATCAATGTATATTGATGAAAATCAAGGAATGGTTAACCAAACACCTGTAATACACATAACTGCCATTTGAACACGGTCGGCCTATTTCTTCACAAATTTTTCTTTGCAGGTACAATCAAAAAAGCTTGTTCAAGGATATATCAAATTAAGTAATGTATTTACATCCTATATCAAAAGGGTTGATGTTTTTTACCATTTTTTACATGGATAGAGGGAGTAAATTGACTAAGTTATAGGTCTAGTGTTTACAATTACAAATGAAAAATAGGTGCAAATCAAATTCTTTGCTAAAAGAACTTTAATATTTTGAAAAAGGTACACTAAATTATAGAGTGTATAATGTACATAAATTTTAGTTTTCTTTAACCAACAGTCACATATAACAATATAAAACATAACTTATGCAGCATGCTGTTTGTTATAAACATCCTGATCTCTCTGACTGCTGAAGAGATCTGGATCAGTTCTTTTGATTGAAATCAAAGAAACAGCTTCTTCCTCAGTTATTGATTTTTAACAAAACTTGCCTTAGAACAACGTTGCTGACACTCTGTCAGTCATACAGACGACGCTGTGCAGTAGTCTTTATTTATTATGACAGTGGCTCAATATAAATGTCAGCGGACTGACCAACTCAGACATGCAGCAAGGTGTAGCAGTGCTCAGACCACTGATCTACCACATCCAAATGTTGACCTACAATCTATCCTACATTGAAAAGTACATAAGTCAATAGCTTACAAAATTTTCACTTAGTTGTATTAATTTGGTCTCGAAACGGGAAAAGTACCCTGAGTTTTACAATCTACGACTAATGATGTTGTAAGATTATAGGTTTTGAAATTTTATGTATATTTAGAGGAGGGTTTATCTGCTTAGAACCTAAGTAAAAAATAATGGCCTACAGTTTAAGAAGCATCAGTTAACAAAGATGGGTGTGGGAAACTTCTCATTCATGAATTGTCAATTTTAAAATGCATATTAAATTATGTTGAACAAACTTACATATAAAAGTTAAAATAGAATGTTCAAGTGAACTTATACTTCAGTTACTTATATAGCTTTACCATGGCTAAATCCAACCAACCACAAACCATGATTTCTTTAACTAGCAGAAAATGCTCAGTTCATATTTTAAAGACTTATGTAATTTAAGTTTTTAAATACAGTAGAGTGGCAAACCCAGACTTCGATAACCCAAAGTTCCAGATAACTCGGAAAGCCTGCTAGAGCAGTAAAGTGCAATTTCAGGGTTGCCAGCATCCGGGAATTCCGGGGATTATGCACTCTGGGACAAAACCCATGAATTATGCGTGAATTTTCTGACACCTCCTTGATAAAAAAAATTGTAAAGTTAATAAAATTTTTAAGTTTTTACGTTGCGTTGCGTTTTGTGGCTATTTTCCACACAATTTTATTCAATCTCTTGACGACTGATCAGTACCGAGAATGTGAAGGAGCAATAGGAACAAGATAGTATCGTCAGTCGTAAAGAATAAAACAGCTGTTGACTCGGAACAGACAGTGAGACAGCAGACAGGTGACTAGAGAGCTTTACCTTGATTCCTTCTACCCTTCAGTTCGAGCATTATGCGCATGCGCCACCTCACCTGCTCACGAATGACATGTGCCATGTGTTGCTATTGTCCTATCGTCTGCCGTTCTGATGGAAGGAAAAGTTCTGTATTAATTTTCTGCAGGTACCTGTTCTGAGGAAAGTGTATTTTCCTGAATTTGAATGAAATATCCAAATATACGGAATCGAAAACTACTACCTATGATACAGATAACACGGAATATCTTGGCCTGTGATGACCGTTTACAGTTCAAACAATTGGAGTAGAGCGACGAAGTTGCAGATTGTCGCAGATATTTTTTAGTGCCATGTGTTTACCAATTTGAATCCAGAAGTGGAGTATGTCAGAGGCCAAGATATTCTGCGATATCTGTAATGTGCAATAAAAACCATTGTGTATTCGTTGATATGCAAAAATAACTTTGCCCCGGTTAATACGGTTTAACCATTGACTTTGTACACTAACGTGAATAGACCTCTCATCCAATGCATTTAGTTTGAGGCAAAAATTTGGAAGTTCGGTGTACGCCGCACCAGAGTCGATGTTGTAATAATTCAGCTTAATTTACAGTGCTGAAAAAAACACTTTACCAAAACATAAACATTTCAGTTATAAAATGTTTCATCCTTAGTTGAGAAGAGTAGTAATACTGATTTATGTATCGTATGTTACGTGTACTTCCATGTAAGCCGCACGAGATCGCACCACAGTTAATATGCTTCACACACGCCTATGCTATGAGAAGTCTACTCACCTTAGTGTACATAGTCAATGGTTTAACAAAGATAAGAAAAATCTGAATTCAATTTGGCAGCCAAATCCCCTGCTTCCCGATTGATGAATCATTGTAAACAATAAATGGACTGAGTCCATTCCACAGCCCAAGGGGTAGAATCTTGGAGTGGGGCAGTGTTCACATTACGTGGGTTATTTTTCTAACCTTCTTATCGCCATTTTGTTTCTGAATTCCTTTGTACTCTTTCCCCGCACACCTAGCATGCGCAGTGACCAATGCCAGTTTTTCATGGTCACTAATTTTTGTCATTCGTAATGCCCTAGCGCTATGTGACGTACACACGCTTACATATCGGAGGGTGGCACGGCACCGGTGGTGGCGTTGTAAATAAATATCTTTATGTTACATGATACATGTTAAATCATTATCCGAGGTAATATTGGGGAGGACGGTCACAGATAGCTTAAAACCACGGCTAAACCGTAATATAAACAAGGCAAACAGCTGAATGACAACTAAGACCACCTTCCTCTCCCCCATGCATTGCACCCCTGGCAAGGACAGGGAATCATGAAATTAATATAAAGGCCACTAAAAGATTTATTGACTTAAGGTGGACAAGTTAAACAAAACCATCTGAAAAATGATACAAAAAACATGATTGCATTAGGTATAAAAAGGATACACACAAAATAATTAATTATTTTTAAAACATTCCAATAGGTTACTGTCCAAATCTGCAACCAAATAAATAAATAATAACAAAGCCAGAGATATACTGCTATTAAAGGCTTTGTGTCACTTGACATATTAGATTTGCAAAATGGAGAAAGGAAAGGATTAACGCACAAAAAGTGCAAAATCAGAGAATTGCTTTGTTGACATTGTGTTACGCATTACACCACAGAGAACACTATACAGGGTGAGTTTCTTAAAGTGATCCAATAGCTCTAAACCTAACGGTCAGGGAGCTAGAGGCAATTAAAGTTCATTTTTAGTTCCATAAGAATAACATGGGGCAAAATTTATATGCCCATAACTCTGAAAACATTGATTAAAATAAAAAATACTGAAGAATAAAAATGTCTCGAATTGATGTTTTAAGAACATTTAATTAATTAAAATTATCATTTACTTATACATTAACTTCTTTCCAATCTGTCGGGCAAAAAATAAAGATTTCCAAATTTTTTTGTAATATGAAAATATGTTCTTAAAACATCAATTTAAGACATTTTTGTTCTTGAGTATTTTTTATTTTAATCAATGGTTTCGGAGTTATGGGCAGAAAAAGTTTGCCCCATGTTATTCTTACGGAACTAAAAATGAACTTTAATTTTGCCTCTAGCTTCAACCCTTTCGGGGAATCTGTCCAATATATTGGACGCTCAGAAAACTAATTCTGACAACGTTCTATTATAGTTATCTTCCTTCAGTTTCGCTTCAAAACCCACAGATAGCATCACTGAACAGCACTGATTGGTGCTGCACTTGAATGCTTGAATTTTTCTGAGGCCATTTGCTGGTAACCCTGAATTTCTTTAAGGCAATAAGAACCATGGCATTGGCTGGAGTACGCTGTAATATTGTGGTTTTTCTTTAAGTTTGTTTAAGCAGATGAGGAATAAGTTTTTAGCTATTGTATTATGTACATTATGCAATAAATAAATGGTTTAACCAGGAATAATGTATACTATTTGTACTTTTTATCATGTTCACTCCTTTCTCGGTAACCCAGAATTTTCACTAAGTTGAACATCATAGTGATGTGCGATATGTATCGTATCGGAATATCGCTATATGCAGGGGGGGGGGGGCGATACAAACAATATTTAGATACAATTTTACGTATTGTATAGCCAAAAGTGATACTTGAATTTGTATCGCACATAGAAAAACTTCTTTCCTGCAATATTGTTTTTTTCGCATTAATGATCTACAGAAGAAAATGGATTTAGCTGCATGGTGTAGGATCAATGCCGATTTTTTGGCCCACAATATGTAAAATAAATAGGGAAAATAAAAATTTTGACCTAGAGAAGAATTGAGAGAAAAAAAAAGAGAGATCTTGTCAACATGATAAACTGACCATAGTGATATTTTTTACCTATACGATACTCATGACATATCACGTAACTCTGCATCCAATCACACAATGAGCTATTTAATCATCACTAAAGCTCCAATCCACCGGTAAACATCTACATATAAAGGGACATGGCAAGGGATGGCATTCACCCAAACAAACATGGAGCTGGATACGGAGCACAAAAAATCAAATTACTTATTTGGCCATTATCTAAACAAAACTCCATATCCTGTAACTTTAATGCAGAAACCTGTGAAGGAGATAGAACAGCTGTTTATCAAGTAGGATTTGATGGATACAATACGGCCAGTAGAGACGTGACAATAAAGAATAGTTTTATTTATTTTGGGTACTTTTTTTAGACAGTAATAATGTTTAGCTAAAGCCTTTTTTTCTCTGTTTCATTACAATAATAGCAAATTATTATCTCAAATCAATGGCTAAACCTATTTTTAACTGCTTTGTTGAAAACGATATGATGCATATTGTTTATGAAATATTTTTTGCGATATGATATGTGTATCGCGATAGACAGGGCCAATACAATATATGGCTCCGATACCTATCATATCGCACATCAATAGAACATTGTTCAGTCCACATTAGTCTGGGTTTGCCGGTCTACTGTGTTTGGAAAAATATTTTAATTTTTAATTAAACGTTATTAGAATTTAATTATAAATTATACCAAATCAAAAACACTATAGGTAAAAAAGGTATTAAAAATACTATGTCCAGATTATATCAAATTTTTTTAATCACAACAAAAAGTAGGCTTTACAAATTACTAACTGATGAAACACGCACAATGTATATAGAAACAATCAACATTGTGGAGTTTCCAAACACATCGTATAAACTATAAACACATATTTCATATTGTAAAAAACATTTTAAAGCAGCTTTTTTTAAAGCGTTAATACACACAAACTAAAATTAATGGCAAAACAGCTGCGTTCTTTCTGTTGGTGTGTTCTTTTCTGTTTTCATCACTACTAAAAGTAGGCTTTACAAATTACTAACTGATGAAATACGTACATAGAAATAAGATATACACACAAACTAAAATTAATGGTAAAACAGCTGTGTTCTTTCTGTTAGTACTCAGTCTTTGTCACACACCATCACAGTCGGTCAGTCACTACTTCTTCTGGTTGTGGTAGGCATCTAGTTGTGCGTCCAGTTCGGCTGCTGTGGGTGTCGGTCGGTTTCGCCCCCCCTCTGGCTCCTCGGCCACGGCCACCACCGCGTCGGAAACCTGTAACACCCGAAAATAGTAGGCCTATTTATGGATGCATAATTCTGAAATTAACTATAAACTCAATGTTACACAATATACCATTTGTCTAGGATGCAGCAAAGGCTTCTCCTACACTATCCATTTGACCGCTTCAGAAAAATTTCCTACAGGACTTACACAGTTTTAGTTCCTAATTCTACGATAAAATGTTTTATTTTTTATGTTCAATTAAAACACATAAAAATTAGACGTCTGCACAGAAACAGGCATTTAGGTCTAGCGCGACAGTGTGTAAGGCTAGCGCAGTCATCTTGCCATCAGTGCTAATACACTGGCTAGTATGGAATTAAATGTGATATTAGTGCGACAGTGTGTGAGGCAAGTGCTGCCATCTTGGCACAAAAAATTTTATTACTAGTAAACTGTTTTTTCTTCTATAAAATGTGTGTGATTCAATTTTCATGCAATCCACTAGACATAGAGATAGGAGACAATTTTTTATTATTCAAAATTCCACAAGGGGCATTGCTAATCAAAAAATTTTTTTATGACGAAAAATATTTACTTGAAAAAATTTTTGTGGATGAAATCAGATACATATCCTATCTACGAAAAAAATTATGGGTAAACGGTGAGTCGGTGGCGTAGTGGTTAGACTTCGGAACCATGGCAGCGATGTCGTGGGTTCGAGTCCGCATTCTGCCAGTGACTTTTATCAGTACCTTTCACCTTGTACTGTAGCGGCTCACCCCCTTACTTTGTCTAATACGATCCACGCACAGATCAATAGTCTATGTGGACGGGGCAAAGTAAGGCAAAAAGAGGTCCGCCAACCTCTTTTTTAGAAAAAAAAAAAAAAAAAAAACACAATGGCTAAAAGCAGCTAAATAAGCCAAAGTAAAAAATTCAATTAGACATTTAAAAAGCAATTTGTGGTACCCTTTATTATAATAGTCTATATAAAATTAAAAATTTAATTTACAGCTTTGTATTTACAACCTCAAAGACTTAAACAAAATCACACGCTCACAAAAACTTTTTATTTTGAAATTTTTTCTAAAAGTAGGAAAATTCCTACTTCCCTAATTTTTAGTAGGAAACATAGGACGAGTAACCTCCCTGGCATGTGGGTTAATGTCAAAAATTCAATACCTTAAATAAGACTATTTTTTTATAAAAAGTTATCTGATTATTTATTACTTTATGTCTACAGGAAAAACAGCAAATTATTTTTCACTCCTCTGAGAATGGTTAGTTGCGTTAATACTAAAGTACCTTTAGCAGGCTCACCATGAGCGCTGTAGGCATCAGGGGCGGCGCCACCATAACCCTGTTGTCCGGCGCCCCAGCTGGTAGCAGGCGGAGGTTGGGAGTAGTTGCTAGCAGCAGCGACCGGGGCGGCTGCACCTCTGGCCCCTGCAGCCGGGTAGGCTCCTCCATATCCACCGCCTCTCGCCATGCCTCTGATGCTGCCTCGGCCGTCGCCGCCGCGGAAAAATCGGACAAATCGTCCTCCTAGAGACCAGAATAATTATAAATCAGAAATAATTAAAATGCACCAATTTAAGTATGGTTTATGATAAATTTACAGGGACCCCAGGACAACGTTCCTCTGGGGGATATTTCATAACCACCAGACCCCATAGCTCCAGTACCTTTTTTAGGAACTAAGCTCTGCATGGTAGTATTAACAATAATGTAAAATCTTGCCCCCTACCCAAAATGTTGAATTTTCACACATGACTAGCTATAACATCGTGAAAAAATGGGACGTACGCCTACGTCTTTCAGGTGACACAGCGTAATTAAGACAGTCTTTAGTTACTTCTAACATTTTAGGAAATCTTTTTCGATGCACTTTACTCTACTCAAGCCTGATGTATGTGTGTTCACATTAATAACTGTGTCACCAAGGTATTGATATAAAAATTAATTATTAAATTATAACAAAAACAACTATAGATGATAAGAAAGTATTGCTATTCGCAGTTAGTAATTTTAAGTTTCCAAAGGATCCGCAATTGCTTTAATTTGTGCTGCTTATCTTGTCCTTAGATTGTAGCCCTTGTGACAAGAAAGTTTTTTAAATAATATTTTTTTAAGAAAACTAATATTTTGCACTCATGAAAAATAACATATTTTTGTAAAAAAAATTTTCATTCAATTCATGGTTTTTTCGGGTGTTGGCAATTTTGGAAATGCATTGTTTACAATACTGGTATATTGTATGGGTATTGTAGTTAGAAAATCCATTATGATATATATTTTTTTAAGTTATAATTGAACTAAAATGTTTTAAGTTTTATAATTTAAAAAAGCAAAATTTTTGAAAAGGACAGTTATAGATGTTTTGAAAAAGACAATTGTATTATGACTCTCCATGACGAACTTGAACTTAGTACAACAATCTGTAGGCCTAATAAAAATTTATGGGTAAATACGATGGCGAAAAACGACTGAACAAGCCAAGGTAAAAATTTTTTTATACATTTACAAAGGTATATGTGGTACCCTATATTATAAAAGTATTGCAACCAACTCAATTACTTAGGAAATTTGAGGTAAATATCTTACACAAAGTTTAAAATTTCTTGAAACTGGGCACTTTACAAATTATAAAAGTCTAATAACTAAACATTTAATTTACAGCTTTTTATTTAGACCTCGAGAACCTAAAAAGTTTCAGGCGATTTCAAAAACCTTTTATTCGGAAAAACAAAATAAAACAATATTAAAACAGACCTGAAAAGTAGGAAACTAGGACAAATTTTCTAAACCTAGGACAATTCCTACTTTCCTACGTTTCAGAAGGAAATGTAGGACGACTGGGCTCCCTATGTATATTTTATCTCAGAGGTCTTCTAGTGTGCTTGCAGTAGCTGAAATTTTTTTTCCCAAAATATTAAATGGATGGAAGGACAATGACATACCTCCACCTCCTCTGGCCATGCCTCGGCTGCTGCCTCGGACGTCGCCGCCGCGGAAAAATCGGACCAATCGTCCCCCTAGAGACCAGAATAATTATAAATCAGAAATAATTAAAATGCACCAAATTAAGTATGGTTTATGATAAATTTACAGGGACCCCAGGGCTCCATTCCTCAGGGGGATATTTCATAATCACCAGACCCCATAGCTCCAGTAACTTTTTTAGGAACTAAGCTCTGCATGGTAGTATTAACAATAATGTAAAATCTTGCCCCCTACTCAAAATGTTGAAATTTCACACATGACTAGCTATAACATCGTGAAAAAATGGGACGTACGCCTACGTCTTTCAGGTGACACAGCGTAATTAAGACAGTCTTTAGTTACTTCTAATATTTTAGGAAAACCTTTTTCGATGCACTTTACTCTACTCAAGCCTGATGTATGTGTGTTCACATTAATAACTGTGTCACCAAGGTATTGATATAAAAATTAATTATTAAATTATAACAAAAACACCTATAGGTGATAAGAAAGTATTGCAATTTCGCAGTTAGTAATTTTAAGTTTCCAAAGGCTCCGCAATTGCTTTAATTTGTGCTGCTTGTCTTGTCGGTAGATTGTAGCCCTTGTGACAAAAAAGTTTTTTAAATAATATTTTTTTAAGAAAACTAATATTTTGCACTCATGAAAAATAACATATTTTTAACTAAATAAAAAACACAATTTACGTCATACAACACTTTATTGATTAAAATTTACATATTGGTAATATTGTAAATTTTAATCAATAAATGTTGTATGACGTAAATTGTGTTTTTTATTTAGTGCTTATAACAACATGTATGCGATGATCATCAAAAAGTTATAACATATTTTTGTAAAAAAAATTTCATTCAATTCATGGTTTTTTCGGGTGTTGGCAATTTTGGAAATGCATTGTTTACAATACTGGTATATTGTATGGGTATTGTAGTTAGAAAATCCATTATGATACATTTTTTTAAGTTATAATTGAACTAAAATGTTTTAAGTTTTATAATTTAAAAAAGCAAAATTTTTGAAAAGGACAGTTGTACATGTTTTAAAAAAGACAATTGTATTATGACTCTCCATGACTAACTTGAACTTAGTACAACAATCTGTAGGCCTAATAAAAATTTATGGGTAAATACGATGGCGAAAAGCCGCTGAACAAGCGAAGGTAAAAAATTTTACTATACATTTACAAAGGTATATGTGGTACCCTATATTATAAAAGTATTGCAACCAACTCAATAACTTAGGAAATTTAAGGTAAATATCTTACACAATGTTTAAAATTTCTTGAAACTGGACACTTTACAAATTATAAAAGTCTAATAACTAAACATTTAATTTACAGCTTTTTATTTAGAACCTTGAGAACCTAAAAAGTTTCAGGTGATTTCAAAAACCTTTTATTCTGAAAAACGAAATAAAACAAAATTAAAACAGACCTGAAAAGTAGGAAAGTAGGACAAATTTTCTAAACCTAGGACAATTCCTACTTTCCTACGTTTCAGAAGGAAATGTAGCTGAAATATTTTTTTTCCAAAATATTAAATGGATGGAAGAACAATGACATACCTCCACCGCCTCTCGCCATGCCTCGGCTGCTGCCTCGGCCGTCGCCGCCACGGAAAAATCGGACAAATCGTCCCCCTAGAGACCAGAATAATAATAAATTAGAAATAATTAAAATGCACCAATTTAATTATGGTTTATGATAAATTTACAGGGACCCCAGGGCTCCGTTCCTCTAGGGGATATTTCATAACCACCAGACCCCATAGCTCCAGTACCTTTTTTAGGAACTAAGCTCTGCATGGTAGTATTAACAATAATGTAAAATCTTGCCCCCTACTCAAAATGTTGAAATTTCACACATGACTAGCTATAACATCGTGAAAAAATGGGACGTACGCCTACGTCTTTCAGGTGACACAGCGCCATTAAGACAGTCTTTAGTTACTTCTAACATTTTAGGAAATCTTTTTCGATGCACTTTACTCTACTCAAGCCTGATGTATGTGTGTTCACATTAACACTTTGGGTGCGGCTCGGTCACCGGTGACCGGTAGCGAAATGCGCGCGCCGGCCTGCCCGGTCACGTGTCGCCGGCCGTGACTCGGCCAAATGAATCAGTCAGTGTGGCCCTGGGTTGCGGATTAGTTCGGAGTTGTTTATACGTGCGTTACCAGGGCAACCTGCCTTCTTTCGGTTGTGCGTCGCCCTCCGTTCCCGTGGGCCGGCTCCGGTCCATTGTGACCTGAACTTTTTTAATTACTTTTTAATTCTTTATGAAGTGTTTCTTCCGTGTTTTGGTGTGTTTTGTGACACAATATTATGTTTTATATTTTTTTGTTTTAGTTTAATCGTCTTTTATTTAAAATGGACCCCCAATAATAGAAATGCTATGACCAGTACCTTGACGAAGTTTGAGTTAAAAAAAACAATGGTTGGGAGGGTGGAAGGGGCTGTAAATAGTTGGAAATATTAGTTATAATTCTATTGAACATTATTATAATTGTATTAAACATTTTTAATGTAAAAATTCGATATTGTGTTACAAAAAACTGTGTATTGTCGTTGCGCGGGCCGGCTCGGTCACCGGAGACCTGCACTTTTGGACGCCATTTTTTGGTAAAATAATGCAAGAACGCCAGTTTGCCGCCTCGATCTGGACTTCTGGAGACAAAAAGTAAGATTTTATGAAAAAAAAAAATTTCAGGCCCGCGGGAAAGATTTCCGATATTCTTTGCCGCACTCAATGTGTTAATAACTGTGTCACCAAGGTATTGATATAAAAATTAATTATGAAAAATTATAACAAAAACACCTATAGGTGATAAGAAAGTATTGCAATTTCGCAGTTAGTAATTTTAAGTTTCCAAAGGCTCCGCAATTGCTTTAATTTGTGCTGCTTATCTTGTCGGTAAATTGTAGCCCTTGTGACAAAAAAGTTTTTTAAATAATATTTTTTTAAGAAAATTAATATTTTGCACTCATGAAAAATAACATATTTTTAACTAAATAAAAAACACAATTTACGTCATACATCACTTTATTGATTAAAAATTACATATTGGTAATATTGTAAATTTTAATCAATAAAGTGTTGTATGACGTAAATTGTGTTTTTTATTTAGTGCTTATAACAACACGTATGCGATGATATATGAAAATACCAATGACATACCTCCACCGCCTCTGCTCATGCCTCGGCTGTCGCCGCCGCGGACAAATCCTCCCCCGAGAGACGTTCGGTTCAGTACTGCTCCAACATCAGAGGTGGTGAGCTCTATGTGCATCAGTCGCCCTGTACACAAAAACATATTTAGTGCCTGATCATTGCTAAGACAAAACTAGCTGAAGATAAATGTGATTCCTACGTTATATAAGCAATGTGAAAACACAATGAAACATACTTTTTGTGACTGAATTGAAAAATCAGAAAATAAAACCTGAAAAGATTATTCAAGTTTCAAAAAGTCTTTATTCATCATATTGTATACAATTTATACAATTATTCTATACTGTAAGTTGCAAGGTCAAGTAAGAATGCCTTCAATTTTTTCATAAATTTAGATTTGTCTTTTCATTTTTTAAAAAGTTAGGGAGTTTTCTAAAAATATAGTTTCCAATATATGAAGTTTTATTTTTAAAAAGTTCAAGTCTTGGTTGTTCTTTAACGTTGGTTGTTCACCCTAAGTTTTGGCTGCTTTCACTCAACAAATATTAACAAAACTATGAAAATAACTTTCCCTTGTTATTAAAAAGACAATATCAATAAAGTATCAACAAGAGCATCCGCCAATAATACAGTTTAATATGAGTAAATAAAAAGCATTTATGGATTGAGACTAATTTTACGATTTATTTTAATTTGAGACCAATTATTATTCGGTAAATTACTTTCACAGTTTTAAAGAAGATTAAAACAACATTTCTGTAAGGAGTTTGACATAAAAATTGTTGATAATACATATTCTGTAGTTCAATAATAGGTAAGAATCAATAATTACTGTAAATGTCTGGTGAGGTATTACTAGATAGCATAGAATAGGTGAGGTATTACAAGGTATTTGCAAGATAGCAGTAGGGTAAGTAGTATGTATACATATTATTAAGACAATAAACCCACTTGAATATTTTTTTAAGTGGTAAGTTTCATGTATACATTCATCCCTGGTCTGGAAAAAAAGTTAAAATGTTATGACAGAAATTAGTCCACGATCGCAAAGCCTGGTTTGCAAACAATATAGAATCAAAATTAACCTTAATTTACAAAAATTGCATTTTTGAAATTACTTAAGACAAAAATATTTTCTAAATATAAAAAAAGAAGAGTTTATGTGCATAATGAAAACTGTAATAAAGTAAAGCCTCGCTACCATGACCCTCGGTAACATGAATACCTCGAAAACAAGTAATATTTTCTAGTCTGTAAATTTTCTCATAACACTCAATAATACTCGTATAGGACAAATGACTTTCATACAAATACCTTGATAACACTTACTTTTTACAGTTAAAATTACAGCACTATAAACCTCTATAACACATATTTTAATGTCTGATCCCCTAAAGCCCGAATTTGACCTCAAGTGTCATGACGATTCAATCAATAAATAACTTTGGTAACACAAATCAAACCTCAGTAACATGAACTTTAGCGCTACTGAACCTTCATTATACAAATGACAACTTCCCCAGTTCCCACAGTTTGGGCAATGGAACGGAGGGGGAATGCTTAAATTACATTATTAGCATTTTTGCTGTATAAGTTTCTTAAATAACATTATTAACTGAATAATTAATACATTCAATATTACTTTTAAAAAGGTACAGAATTTAAACATTTTCCATAATTCTATTTACACGGTTAAAACGAGTTTTGTACTTGATAAAGAATCAATACTTGATCAAACATGGGCCTAATACAGTACATTACATTTACTTTACATTACATTTATTTTGTTACATTCACTTGTATTTTAATATTACACCAATATATAATGTCCTATGTCTATCCTTATTTTATGACTGATCATGGTAATCTAATAAACTATACAGCCCTATGTGTATCTATATAATAATATATAATGTCCGTAAGCGAATTGGTCCCCATGAAATATCTTGAGTTAGAAGAAAGATAGGGTAACGTATGATGGCTCATTTTAAAGCTAGAGGGCCAAGGACGCAAGGAAAAATACCAGAATTATCAAAAGTTATCTGGGCTTCGCCCCACTGGACATTAAATTTTCAATGTTAATCTAATGGGAAGGATATTTTCTTATCTACACTTGTGATTAATCATATGTTCCACTATTTTATCATAAACTCAGCTGGTTATTGAGCAACCATTTTGAGTTAAGATGGAGATTTCATCTTCGTGACCCCCATCTTTGTCATTAAGGAAACAGGAATAGAAGGATTTTTTATGCTGAATATACCAAAGATAAAATTGGCTTGGACGTGGCATGGTTGGGGATGATATAATGGCTAATTGCCTTTCTCAGATTAAATGTTGTTTAGTTATTACGTTACTGATTTATATATTGGCTATTTAGTAGTTAGAGAATTGAAGAGTTGAATTGTTCTGTTGAGTTTTTGTTTATTTTATTTACTGAATGTAAACTACTAACATTGCATAACCTCCTACGTTCTATTTTGGTTTTATCCATTCTCTGCTTCTTTTGTTCGTAGCTCGTAGGGAAACAATAAACGCCCATTAATCCATAAAGATGAGGAGCTTTTCATGTAAATGAGTAGTGTGCAAAAACTAACAATATATCAATCAGTGATCATAGACGAACAGACAAAATAGACTACAATCAAAGTACGAGGGACGTCGGTGGTACAGAGGGGTAAGGGGACGTGGGGGGCACAGCGGGTAGCACAGGAAGGCACAGAGGTAGGGGGAAGGACGGCGTGGATGGCAGCACGGGGCCATGGGAAGCACACGTGTTCGGGGATACGCGGCTACGAAGGGCACGAGGGGTGTCAGTGACTCTGGAGTCAGGGGGCATGAGGGGCACGGTGGAGGCATGGTGAACGTAGAGGCACTGGGAGGAACACATGAGGGTAGCAGGGAGGGCACTCTGGAGAGGCATGCACTGGGGCACGTGGCAGTGGGGGTACGAGCTCACAAGGAACACTAGGGGCGTCGCAGGCAAAAGGGGTAGATGGGCATGGGGAACACGGGGAAGAATGATGGGCATGTGGGCACGGGAGTATGGTGGGGTGCAGGGGAATGGGGGCAAGAGGGTTGTCGGGGGCACTGGGGTTAGGAAGGCATGAGGGCAACATAGGGTGGAGGCATGGGGAACATAGGGTCACGGGGAGGAACGCATGAGGGCACTGAAGCATGGAGGGTACGGGTTGCGGGGGCATAGGGGGTACTCTGGGGAGGCATGGAAATGCACTTAGGCACGTGGTGGAGAAAAATTACCGGAAAAAAATTTATTGAATTAATTTTTAAAATTAAAATTTAATTCAAACAAATTTAATAATTTGTTCCGGTTCTTTTATTGTAAGCCTAGGCGCTATAAGTGTCATGAACGTTTTTCGTGTCCGCGTGTTTTATGTTTGATATGTTTTGTACATTTTTAAAAAACTTTGACGCACCAATAGATGGGAAACAAGTTCTTACTTAGGATCTGAAGATGGCTGCAAGCCGAAACGCGAAATCCATAAAGGATTCCATGGATCAATCTGGCAGACCATAAGGTAATTTAACTTAGTTTATAGACTATGTTAGGTTCAATTTGTTCTAAAATGAATTCTAACTGGCCAAATTTGCTTCCAAGGGATCTAATGTTTAATATTAAAAATTTTAGACTAGGTTTAAGTGAAACTTTTGATGAACAATCATCATAATTCATTGTCTTTTGAGTTCAGTTTAAAGAATAACATACTTCACCCAAAAACAGTACCGAAAATATTTGATTTTGTTTTTACAATATCATGTGACGGACACGACTGCAAAATACTGGTGGACACATTAGCCTAAGACTGGCAGACATTATCGTCGCGGGTGCGGGTACGATCGCAGAAGACTGGCATACAAGACCACGGAAGACTGGCGGATATAATCGCAGTGGTCGTCAGACTTGACTGACGATGACTGGCGGACATGTGGACGATGTCTGGAAGACGTCTCCGTTCGGCGCTTACGAGTGTCTTCTTTCGGCGAACAAGGAGGTCTCCCTTTGATGAACATTGATGTCTTCCTTAGCACATGGACGTTCACGTTTCGCGAACACCGTTGTCTCCGTTCAGCAAACACCGACGTCCCCGTTTGGGGAGCATTTGCGTCTTTGAATTTAGATCATTATGCAAAATCACACATTTTAAGTTTTATACAACAAATTATTTTGCAAAACATGACAATTTTTTTAGATTTTTGGGTGATTAAGGTCAAGCATGAATATAACAGTTTGCACATTGTATTCAAGAGAATTGGCCTGTTTTCCATATGTACATGATTATTTTTCCTTATTCCACTACTGAAACAACAATAGCCTAATACATGTTTACTCATCTTTTCTTTATATTTTGTAAGTTTTGTTAAGTTCTTAGTGATTACCAGTAGAAACAATTACTAACTTTGTGATTACTTCTACAGGTGTCTACTGATATCTCATTTTGGAATTCCAGTAGGCCTATAATTCTAGTATTTCCAGTACCTATTTTTCAAAAAATTCCAGTATCACTCGCAAACTATTAATCTGAATATGGAGTAAAAATAACAAAATTTTATACATACAAACAAATTTAACATAGATCTTTGTATTAAGAGATCGCCACTGGTCAAAATTCTACAAAAAATCACCTGATTTGGACTCCAATTTATTTAATAAATTACCCTAATTCCATAAGATTAAATTGAAACTTTGAAAGCCTGTAGGGTGTACCCCTGGAGGCTGATGTGAATTATAATGACATTCTGTTCATATACAGTATGAACCTTTTTAACAGTATGCGCGGATTTCTCTTACGATACACACAAGCTGAGAAAAAAGGAGGAAAATTAATTAGGAGGCATGCTTGCCTATTAATATATAGATACTTATGATTGTGATTAATAAGTACTTTGAAATGATAACACTTTCTAATAGGGCCTATTAATTTTTTTATTATGCCATTTACTCCCCTGATAGCCCTTCAAACCGCACACTTTGTTTCGTATTTTTTCGATACAGAAAAAAAAATAATAAAAAAGTACAGTTAACTGCAAAAAACTAATGGAATAGAATAATACTAAAAGTAAAATACTCACATGAATGAAATTTAGAAAGAAAACTAAATTTTTAGCACAAAATACAACACTTTCTAAGCTTAATCTCTACACAAATGTTTAGATTTCTTAATTGCTTGATTAATTATTTGAACAGAAATACAAGTTTTCTGATTTTGGTTTGCAAACATACTTGAAGAACAATGTTAACATGTGAAACATTTTTACATCGGAATGTATGAATCAAATGAAAAAATCTATATTTTTTGCATTTTAAAACCAACAATTTCCGGATTTTAATAAAATTCAATTATTCCATTATCTATTTTGTAATTCCAGTATTTCCAGTATGGAAATAAAATTCCAGTATAATTCCAGTATCAGTAGACACCCTGTTCTAACATAAACCATGGTGCGTAGGCCTAATTAAAAGTGAAAACGTGTCAGAAGAGAAAGATCATAAGCTGCAGATAACTGTGTACATATCTGTAAATATTGTGATATAAATAAGCACTGAATAAATGTGCTTTACAAACTACAATTTTAAGTGCGGGAACCGTTTCATCAAGTTTTCACCAGAGAGGAAAAAAGTAGACTAGTTTTGCATATATAATTAATTATTCTCCATAATTCTACAGACATTACAAATTATTTTCCATTAATTTACAGACATTACAATCCAGAAAAACACTTTCCTTGATTTAATATATGCTATCTACATCCATGGACAATTTTTTATAAACAAGGTGCTTGTTTTCAATAAAACATTCACCTTAAAACACCAAACTAAATTAAAAATAAAAAAAGTTTTGATTTAAAGAAAGGAAAATTTATTATCTTTCTGATCACAGTTGCCCCATCAGTGTAAATGCGTTAACAGGTTGAATGCGGCATGTATCCGATAGGATACAAAAGCGTACGTTCCCGGGTGCGGATGTGTCCGATCGGTTACATATGACAATGTCAAGGTAATGCGACTGTTTCTCTTCTAGCGTTTGAGAAGGAAACAAATTTTGTGCATTAGCTTTTAGGTAAGGGTATTATGTTTTTAGATTACTTGTGATTAGTATATATTATAAAGGTTTTTAATTTTGCGCTATCATTGGAGGAATGTAAATATAGTTCAGCATAGGGGTTGAGTTTTGGCATTTTATGTGCAGCAGCGAACGTGTTAAAACACAGTAGTCCCAGTAGTCTGGTGACCACGGTCACAAAAAAAAATTTAAATGAAAAATTTGTTGTTGCCTTTTTATGCAAGAAAAGTGGGTCTACAATAGGGACCAAAAACATTAAAATTGGTTAATAAATAAAAAAAACTGCTAACAAAAATTAAAATTTTTGACCATATTCACCCCAGTTGACATGGCGGTATGCACCTTGATAATAAGACTATTTTGTAGATTCTTTGTTTCAAGTTCATTGTTTGTGATGGTAAATTTATGCTTTTGTTTAATTAATTATTGTGGACATTTTCCATTACTGATCAGAACAAACGAATTCACGGTGATTTTTGGTTTCTGATTTCAGGTTTGGCCATTGGCTTCCCAAGGTTCACCTGGTGTGTTTTTACTAACTTTGTTACCTATGTTCTGAGTATTACTTCTACCTGAAGACGGTATCAGATTCCAGATCCGGAAACGTCCACAAATAATTAACTAAACAACACATTTTGTCGATCCTTTTGAAAATTATCTTATCAAGGATCTACGATATTTGCAAAACCTGCTAAAATGAAAAGAAATTAACTTAAACAGAGTTTAGTGAGTAATTAAAAAATATTTTTGTAATTTATTGTGAAACTTTTTTTGGCATTATTTTGTCGTGCAACAACCAAATGACGAAAGAGCCATACCCTCTCTACGTAGTCTTGAGTTAAATCCTCTCTAACTACAACAGTTCAAGAAAAATTCCTATTTTGATCCACTTTAAACTGAAAACTGAAAAAAACTGTTTTAAATTTAAAACTTAGATACAGTTAAATTTTTTTTAATTTATAAAGTTCATAAAAATTACTTACTATCATGAGGAGCACTGTTGAAATGTTCCATAGCTTTGACAGCATCAGACCGCTGTTCAAAGACAATATTTGCAGAGCCCAATGAGCGACCGGATTTGTCATAATTAACATTTGCACTCTTTAATGGGCCAAACTCTTTAAACAGCTCCTACAAAATAAAGAATAGCCTGTTAGGTTCACTTATTTATTTACATTTAATTGATAAGAGCGATAACCAGCAATCAAGAAATACCATCGACTGACAATGTGGCATGTCGATAGATGCCAGACTGCACTGAGTGTGAGTGCGTCGCACAATACCGAGCATTGAGCCCTGAAGTTACTTTAAGTGCAGCAACTACCCTTGCATATTGTGTAATATTTCTAATACGATGCCGCATTTGTTGCATACACAGCTGTATAACAGATCAATGAAATCTATGCTATCTAGGGCTGGGAACACACAGCTCAGCGAAATGAACAGAACACGAACTCCGTGTTTTTTGCCGGAACATACATGGTTTTGAAGAGCAGAACACATAATCCGGCAAAACGCCGAACGACGGCGTAGGTACTCTGGCCAGGTCTCCTCTGCTCTGGTTGTGTTGCAGCAACTATGGCATTAAGACACAAAATAGCTATGCTTTTGTGTGTTAAGGCACAGAAGAAAAAGGAAACAAAACAGAAGTGTATGGATTCATCCCATTAAGCAGCATAGGAGACTACACAGTGTGTTTTATTCATTGCAGCTTCCCGCCAGGAGCGGGAGAGAAATTTGCTTCCGTGCGTCTTGCCAAACCAGACGACATCGCAGAATCGTGTGTCCTCGCCCATGCACTCCTATTCAATTCACAACATCTTTATTCAATATAATGTACAAAATATACATGAATGGTGTCAAATATAATACAAAATAAAACAGAAGCATCAAAATACTGAACTAAGAAAATTATATCTTAAAAAAAAAAAATCCAAATTTAAGTTATTCTTTTTACAGTGGAACCTTGATATATCGAACCTCAATATATCGAAATCCTCGATATAAAGAAGTTTTTTCATTCCCCTTGAACCTGCCTATCAATCTAATGTTATTTTTACCTCTATATATCGACGGATTAGCAGGGATAACCTCAATATAACGAACTTTTGGAGGGCCGATGCACTACCTAACCACCTCTAAATATCGAAGTTTTGACTACAAAACCTCAACATATCGAAGTTATAAACAGAATAACAAGTTGAATCATTGAGCTCATAAATTTTCTTTCATGTTGCAACCTGTCGCTCTACAGACGTTGCCTTTTGCCGTGCCTTGTGTTTGCAGCGCTGTTCTTGGTTTCCCTCATTTGCAGTTAACTTACTGTGTTAGTGTTGTTTCATTCATTACCTTAAGTGTCCGGTAGGTGGCCGTTAGCGTTAGTTTAAATGCATTTTACATTATTCTCGTGAGTAATAATTTTAAACCCCATATTTACTGCATGTATAAGAGTAACGTCTTCTAGTCCAAACTGATGCCTAAATAAATTTTGTGTTTGCAGCACTGTTTAGTTTTTTGTGTCACCATTTATACTGTAGTCTTTGTCCTGATCAGCCCGTGATAAAATTTCATAGAAGGGCTAATAAACATTAATCAACTTATAATGTTACAGTGGACTGTTATATTCTTTTGTGCAATAGCGAATTATTGTTGGTTTGTAATCACAGTACACACATATTTATCCCTCAATTTCTAGGCCTACTGGAAATAAGTAATGGTATTAAAAGGTGGTCGTGAACCTCAGTATATTGTTTGTAAAAGATAACCTTGATATTACGAATTTTCTACATTCCCCTTCAGGTTCGATATATCGAGGTTCCACTGTATATTCAAGTTGCACCCTTTCAACATACAATAATATTTATTACAAATTTTAAAAATTATTTCAATGTAATTAAATTAATGTATTTACTTCCTCCGGTTCCGGCAGAAAACACGGAGTCTGTGTTCCGTTCGTTTCGTCAGACTGTGTGTCCCCGGCCTTAAATGGGTTGGTGTAGAATGTCATTACTAAATATATACTCCATAAAGATTGAGCCTATCTGCTAGTGAAATAAGTTAGTCCTGCGGTTGATTCGGTTTTTCATTTTTAAGCCTCAGTTGTCCTTTAAAGTAGGCCTACTTAAGTTGTAGCTATGAACCGAAGTACTGTCGAAGCTGCAAATTAGTTAAAAACTGTTTTACAACACACTTCATGTTCACTCTTTTTCCAGCTTCAGGTTAGACTAAACAAAACTTGGTTGTTATTTTATGCGCTATTTATGTTAGGTATATTGTGATACAGGGTGTTACTTTTAAAAGACAATCCAATTTTCATGTTGAGTAAATCAAGGTATAGAAAGACAACAAGTTCGTAAGTTAATTTTAACCCTGGTTTCCTTTCTTCCTTGGCTATCAGCTGATGTGCATTCTTGCACTTTTGCTCACTTCCAATGGGTTCTGTGGAAGGCAATGTTTTATGGAAGAGAAATATGGTGTTTTCATCACATTATTCCTTCAGTATTTTAACTTACTGTACATTTTCTTTAAGTGAAATTTGTCTTGACCAAAAACAATAAGAAAGTTGGATGGCTATTTCATGAACTGAAGAAAGCTAAAAGAAATATACTGTAGTAAAATTTAATACATATGCCAGAACAATGAGTGATAAAAAATTTACTATTAAACTTAAAATGTTGGAAAAATTATAAAAAATAAAGTTTTATAATTTGAAGTAAATTACTTCAATGAAACAATAATAGGCCCTACCCCTTTCGCAGTACACCTGCATACTAAGCGAATTTCCAAAGGAATTTGAGATGTATTTTCCCCATTAACACCGTAGGAATGAGTATGTAGGTTTATTGCCATGGGATGTTGTTAAAAATATATAGCCTATTGTTACGAAAAGTAATGTTTGGGTAAGGTAAAAATCAAATTGTATCAATATTAGACACGTTTTAATATTCCCCAAAAACACCATGGGGGTGAGTGTGTAGGTTTGCCGCCACACGGGTGTTGTAAGAAAATATCACTTAAACTCTACCTAGTGAAAGTACATACCAAATTATGTCAATAAATGAGCGAGATCCAAGGTTTTATTATTTCCCATAAGATTAATATATGAAACCTATTTTTAAGCTAAGTAAAAAACATCATGGGAATCTGTTAAGCTAAGTTAAAAACTCAAAATAGCCTACTAATTTGTTTGACTTTCAAGCATTTTTCAATGGTTTAAGTTAAAACTCTTGAATTTTAAAAATTGAGTTCGAAAAATGCTACAAACCCATTTTTGACCCCTTTGAAACCCTGTAAAACTCAATTCCCATAACCCGGCAATGCTGGTTTGTGAACTCATGAAAATAGACCTGGTCGTCTTACACCTTCATACCAAATTTCACAAGTATCGAAGGTCTCCTTCAAAAGTTATCAGTACCACAGACACACACACACCTCAAAATGAGAAAGTAAAGTGGCAACGGGCTTGGGGTATTCATTACAGGGAAATTCGCTAAATCAGTCAGAAAATATATAACTAGCTCAATTTGGAGCTTAATAAACTCAGAATTAAGAGAACGAAAATCTAATGCATCATGTGGCCTACTAAGGGTAGGGCTTTTAGTTGTGAGCTATGAGTCTATCGACGGATCTAATAACCTAAAGTTTTTTTCAAAGATTCAAATGGTAAGCCTACCTGAATATCTGAGTTGGACAATCCATGGTCGAGGTTAGAAACAATAAGTTTAGTTGGACCTCCAGAAAAACAACGACTGTTGATATCTCCAGGAGACTGAAAAACACATTTTAGCCATTAGGTATAAACTATTTTCAAAGTATGTCATGTGGGTACCTATACTCAAATGACATAATATTATAATATAATTAGAATGTAGAATACAAATGCATATCTATACTTATTTAATACGTACGCTAAGGGTTTTTCTGTGTAGAGAACTCCTCCTACAATTCTCAAACGAATTTCCACAGGAAACAATTTAATATATTTGTTAAATAACCCCAAAGACAAAATTTCTGAAGAAGAAAAATCAGGTAGGCCTATATATGAAATCTAATATGAAAATTGCCCCAAGAAATATATTGGACAAAACAAAAATAAGTATAAAAACGAGATTTGTGATGCAAAAAGGGGACAGGGACCCAAAGTCGGAAATTTCAATTTTTGAATTTTTTTGCACATTGTAATAGAGGTTGATTTTCTGAGAATTTTAAGACCTAAATCACTAAAATATCTTAAAAATTGACATAGATAAAGCTTTTCAAAGTTGTAGATCTGGAAAATGGGATTTTGAGAAAAACTATTTAAAGTTTTGGTAGTATATAAATAGTTTATCTAACCTATTTAAGAAAATAAATGTGTACATTTTAAAAGAACTATGTTAAATGTACTGGGAAAAACAATATTTTGATAAAGAAAATTATATACATATATGTATGTATATAAAAAGTACCATATGTAAAAATGATCTGTAGAAAACTATTTTAAGTAGTCTATTAGTAGCATGTAAATAGTTTATTTAACATATTTAAGAAAAGATATGTGTACATTTAAAAATAAACATGTTATATTACAGGAAAAATCCAACATTTTGATAAAAATTAAATATAAATGTATATAAAAAGTACATGTAATACGTAAAAATAATCAAGAAAAAGGTGAATTCTGCAATAAAAAGAAAGTACATCTGATAATATCTTATGATTAGTGTTTCATACCAATGACATGTTTGTAAAACTTTTTAGAAAATATATAAGTATGGTATAAAAACTTATTACAAAGACTTTACAGCTTTAATGAAGAAGTATAAAATAAATCATTATTCCGCAAATTCTGAAGTTAAAAGTTATTTATGAAAAAAACATTAGAATTTTATTTATTATTTGATTTAGGCCCTACAACAATAATTCTATTGTTATTACAAAATAATTAATTAATTGATGAAACGGTTTATGTACAACATAATAATAGATAAATATATATATATATATATATATATATATATATATATATATATATAAAATATATTCAGAATTAAATTAATTAACCTAGATTTTTTCTGAATCTAGGATTGGTAAAATCTTTGTATTGTAATACATAACATCCTGTGTATATTTATAACATAAATACACATACATATTCATATATACAATGAGATTTTTAGAAGTAAATTTTTCTGACACCTAAGATTTTTTAATTTTGAAATGTATTACATGTTGTATAACAATGAAGCTTTTGTGCTTATATCAGTGGCGGCTCGCCCATAAGGACTCCCGGACGCCGCCCCCCCCAACGCATTGATTAAAAAATATAAATAAATAATTTAACAAAGATAATATTATGAGTATATTTAACAGAATGACAATTGTATAGGTCATAAGTTGAAGATAGAAACAGATCGTACCGAAATAAATCCAAAATCATGACGATTGTGTGTCTAATTCCATCGCGGCCGGCCGGTGCCGGAGCGGCGGACGCCGGCTATGGCGTCCTAGCGCTCTTGTAAAATCAAATGGGGACGCGCATACGCGCCTCTCACTCACACAGGCACACACAACGGCTGCTATTGCAGCGCTCTGCCCGGCGCCCTACCGCCCTAGGCTGCGCGCGCAACTGCTCCAGCCACTGCTACCAACCGAGCAGTGCCAAAAATGTGACTGTCAGTTCCCTCGGGACGCCGTCAAGGTCTGACGGCGACGAACCCTGACACTTTTAAAAGTCACGGGACGTCAAAGTCTGACGAATAAAAAGTCGGGGGGCGACAAATCAGGACGATTTAAATTCGTCAGGTTTTGACGGGTGCGTCAGGCGTCAAATCAGGACGTTTTTAAATTCGTCAGGTTTTGACGGGTGCGTTAGGCGTCAAACTCTGACGATTTGAATTCGTCCTGTTTTGACGGGTGCGTGAGGCGACAACTCGCGACGTTTTTAATTTTTGTAAAGACTGTACTGCCCCTCATAAATTACGGACTTCACGTGGCCTATTGGCCTGCCGTCTGTCCAATGGTGGGCCTTTTGGAGTTTGTAGATTACGTACAATAGAAGGTAGCCATTGTTGTAAGAACCGCTCAACAAGTCCGAGCTGCTTTGTCAGGCTTATATTACGGTGTTACTAAAACTGTGTTGAACAGTATAGCCAATTTAAAATACTATTAATTAACTAAGCAAGTCCTTATTTAATGTGAAGCCGTTTTTTTGTGAACAGAGCTCTATCAATACTTAACTAATTTTAACATTTTATGTTTCAAAGTAATGGCTCCAATTTTTAGTTATGCGATGAGGTCTTGGGTTTTAAAAATTTATTTAATAAAGTTAAAATTGAGTAGTCAAAATAGTATAAGACTGTATTATTTTTACAAAACATCGCCAAACAAAATGAAAATATAGACCAAGTTACAGTAAACATGTGGTTTTGCATTGAAGCCAGTTAGTAAATTATGAAATTGTAGTAAAATAAAATTAGTTTATAATTTTTATATCGTGGTACTTTATACTGCTGATTATGAATGTTGAGATTAACGAAAGCAATGTTAAAGTATACATAGCTAATAAAAGAAAACTTTTTCAACAAAATGGTTCCAGTTATTACATGGTAGGTCTACATGTTCGGTTGTATCAATGTATACAGAAAAGAATAAGTAGGGACATCCTTATGGGGAAGTGAGAACGCCGCCCCTGAAACACAGATAGCACCACCAAGATGGTAAGGATTATGCTGATTGGTTGAATGGAAACAGATGACTAGAATAATTTTACAGAAGTTTATTATTGTTTTGATTTTTGTAAACAAATATGCTCATTTTGACATTTGAAAGGTAGAAAGAGCGCTTCCCGTGACAGCAGTAAGGAGAAGTAATCCTAGCATCAGCGCTTTATTTTCCTCTGGTTTTCGGGGGCAAAACTAAAATTTTTTAACATGGGATGTCCCTACTTATTTGGTTCTGTATACATTGGTTGTATGTATACAGGTTTTAATATTGTAGTGTAATCATATGGTTTATCAAAACATATTTTCCATAATAATAATATTACAACTAGCATGGACTTTGGGTCAGAGCCCTAATGAATTTAAAAAAATTAAAAATATAGTTATTTGTGCTTCTAGGGACTAAAGTACAATGTTTTCTCCCTGAAGGGAAAGTGTTGTCGCCCGAAGGTGAAGCCGAGGGCGACAATTTCCCTGAGGGAGAAAAGTACTTTAGTCCCAACACAACATTTTTCCTCCACCTACACGAATAAAATTTAGGCCTAATAGGCCTACCGTAGATAATTTAACTTTACCTTCATACGATCCCTTGCTCCGTCACACTGGATCTGTCACATCAACATAAAAAACACACAAGATAGGCCATATCAATTTTGAAGAACACGAAAAAAACAAAGTATAATTTAAACCTTGTCAAAAGTTGTACACTTATGTTTTGGACTTCTTAGGTTAATAGCCTACCCAAGCGAAATGTAAACAACCACGTACACAATGTACACTGCCACGGCCATCTCTAGTACTAGAGATGCTGCTCACCCACTGCTGACTGAATGGTCAGCAGTGGGTGAGCAGCAGCTACAGCCGCTATTAGTCAACAATGAGTAACGAAACAAATACAAGTAACAGCTGACTGTGGCTCATGTTCTTTTTAATCTCTCTTTTAATGTTATTCTTATGTAACTAACTTTAGCCCCGTGGTACGAAAAAACTCGAGTTTTCCCTAGGTAGAAAGATTAAGTATTCAAGTCACATGGGATGGAAATTAGTACTTTACTACTCTATTCCAAGGAGTAAAATACGGCTCTAGATAGTGGGTGGAGGAAAAGTCTATTTTCCTCCCAAGTATTTAAATTTCTTTAATATCTATATATATATATATATCATACGTAATGCACTTTTTTTAACATTACTCCTCCCTTATTTCTGGACCAATTTTAAAGTTTGAGGTGTCAAAAGAATGTCTCAGTTCGTAGTTTTGCAATAAGGTTTTAGATTTTTGATATTTTAATTCTGAAGCTCACGGGAAGCCCTCACAGTTCATTTTTTGTCCACAAGATTAACATGGGGGAACAATTTATATTGAATTGCTAAATAAAACAGCTGTTGATAATTAAACAAACAAACACATATGTTAAAAGCTGAATAGAAGAAAATTAAACTGGTACTGAAATAGCAACATAATTTCATACTTTAATAAGAGGAGTGTCTAATCTGAGCTTTGAACATTTTATTAAAATGTAGCTGGTAGATTTTTCTTGAAAGTTAAGCTATTAACGCGTATTTGGGCACAAAAAATAATTTTGTAACTTAACCCTAGAAAAATGCATTTTTGTTTACGTAAACAATTTTGGAAATTGAAATTTTTGACATGTATCTTATTGGTCGTCCGACTGGTATTGAAACAATAATAAAAGGTAACAAATATTAAAATAGATCACTGCATTTGTGTGCATGGGTTTTCAAACTGCTATTAACTATAAGGAAAAGGGATATTTGGCTGTAAGTGTAATAACCTTTTTATTTACTATTATAATATAAACATGTTTTAAGCAGAACGCTACACATATTATTCATTACACATAAAATTCATAATATAGAAACCAATAACACAAACCTCAGAAAACCTAATAAAATTTCAGCCATTTATCATAGAACATCATTTTATGAAAATCATATTAAATATAACTATACCAAAATTTTACAATAACCTTCATACTGAAATTAAGAATATGAATTCAGATACAAACACATTTAAGAAGAAATTAAGAAGATATATTATTGACAAGGGCATTTACTCATAGAAGACTTTTACAATATAAAAAAGAAATTATGATTTTTAAATAAATTTTAGGTATTATCGATAAGTTTATGATGTACTGTATGGGCTAATCCAATTTCTTAATTGTCAGCCGAATAAATTTTGATTGATTGATTGAAAAACCTGTGTAAAGACGAAGTTTAAAAGTTTTTTTAACTCCAGTATAGAAAACAAGCTTATTACAAAAATGGTTTTATAAAGAGAAATTTTAACCAAAATAAAAATGCCACTAAAAAAAATGGACCACGCCAACAAAGATGTAGATTCTCTTAATTTTTGTGATTTCTTTATTTAAATTTTGTAATGTCATGGAAAGTTAAGTTAAAGAGGATTTATACATAAATAGTAATGTGGACTCATTCACTATGCCATCGACTACCTCATACAGTAGTACTACAAAAACAGCCGCAGTGAGTGCTGCATAACTCATATCGGACCGGGGAGTAATGGAATGTTGATTTTTATTCTGTTGTCATTTACGTTTTATGTTAGACGAACTATGTGGATCCAACATCTGTGAATTTATTCTAAATTTTAGACGAGGGTTTAGACAACGGCCCTAAGACATATCGGCAAAAGAACAACTACGTAATCTTAGCTAATTTAGACCTAAAAGAACGAGCATCACATCTCAACACTATCACCACAGAGTAAGGACTTTGTACTCTGTGCTATCACATTAGGAAGTTGGAAAATTGGTAATGAAAATCGATCGATGAAACACCAAGAATGTTCCATCTGATTTTCACTGTAATGACATTTTTTTCAAAGTACAGGATTACCATGGAGCAAAGTTTGATCACTAGGTACCCAATAAATGCAGCACATTGCGCTGCACAGGCCCCCTAGTAAAAATTAATATGACAAATGCAGAAAGTAAGCTAATCAGCTGATTATGTTCAGATACCTCAATCTATTCCTTCTTCAATTATTCAGTTATTTTACATTAAAATGACATGGGATTTAATATACAGCTTTGCTTCCATCTGGGGTTTTGAACAAATATCAGTTACTCAGCCTAATAAAGTTATATACCAAATGTTATTTTAAAATGTTAGTAAATAAGCGAGATAAAAATTTATATTCGTTTATTACTTTCATTCGGGCTTAAAGTATGAGTAAAGAAACTGCCAATCAGTCTATGAACTTGCTTTGGAAGAAATTACAACAGCGTCAGGCGGGCGCGTTGTTGTTATCTTACAATTTTTTCTGTCGAAACCTTCCTGGTCTGTACAGTGTAGTGCAGTACAGGCCAAATATGTGGGCTTTGCACTTCCCACCCTTCACTTCTTTACTTGTCTTTAATAGGTTTTTAAGAACGGGGGACGGGGACTACTACGTAAGGAATGTTAGACCTGTTTCCCGGTATGGTTAGGAGAGGGGTTTTGTGCAACAGAATATGGACGCTGCCAGGCAACCACCCCTACATTTGGCTGTAAAATATTTGAGAATTGCCAAGTCCCCTTTTTCAAGAGATTATTAAAATGCATTCAAGCTGACTTAAGAGAATAAAATTCACTTGGTCCGATTAAACACACCATACGATAGAACAACTAACTTCATCATACTGAAGAACTGCTCCGCCGGAACACGATTGCTTAACATATTTAAATATATATAATTATACACATTTATTAATATTGTGGCATAAACAAATAACAAATTAGGTGTGGGGATAGTGGCCTAGGAAGACAGCAATTTTAAAAATTGGGAGTAAATGGTAGGTGAGAGGAATGATTCCTTATTCGACGGGTGTGTGAGTTGTCGTAAATAATGATGGAGGTGTGGCCTAGTAGGGGCGTGGCCTAAGAGGACAGACAAGTTAAACTGTACAGTCAGGTGCATAAAGAGGGGTGAGAGAGAATCGTCAGGTTTTGACGGGTGCGTCAGGCGTCAAAGTAGGACGTTTTAAATCCGTCAGGTTTTGGCGGGTACGTCAGGCGTCAAAATAGGACGTTTTTAAATCCGTCAGGTTTTGACGGGTGCGTGAGGCGACAAGCCATGACGTTTTCAAAAACCGTCGAGGCTTGACGCCTGACGTAACCGTCAAAACCTGACGAAAAAAGTGGTAGGTTTTGTCGCCGTCAGACTTCGTCGCCGTCAGACCTTGGCGCGGTCCCGTTCCCTCGCGATTCAGTCGTCCGTCTGGGTTCTGTTGTGCGTAATGTTGTACGTGTTGGTGTGCGTTGTGATGAGATAGTGAATTAATTAGATTTGTGTAGAAAGGTAAATGAGTGATAGTGAAATGGGTGACGTTGGAGATGAGCAACATTTACACCAGGTAAACCGTATAGAGTAGGTTATAGAATGAATAAAAAACATTGAATATTACAATTACTTTGAGGAATTCGGGGCCTCCTATGCGCAATTTAGTTATTAATCAAATACAAAATCTAACAAAAAAAATTAGTTTCAATCAAAAGTGTTTAGAAATTTATACAATTTGGCCAATTGGCTCTGTGGCTGTGATGTTAAAAACTCGTTTTTCTTTTACACTTGCTTGATAATATGGGTTCAGGATCGCGCCTTAAACTGTTGGTAGTATTCCAGACATTAAACACTTGAATGACAAAGCTAAGAAATGTAAAATGAATGACAAACACATTAAATGCGTGTATAGAATTTGAATTAGGCTTACTTGGAATGATCGACATTCGATTTGCGACATTAAATGTATAGGTCTACAAAATGTTTTGAGATGCAGATGCAGATTTTCTTTTTTGCTGGATTTCGTTTAGCAAAATACTCCCACATTGTGATGTGTCCTTTACAATCAATTTCAACATAAAACAATTGTTTGTATTAAGGCGTTCAAGTGCGATAACGAATTCAAAACTGAAGTAAAAATATTGAAACTCTCCTGAACTGGATCAATCCAGTGTGAACAATAGCGTACCTGAACCCACACGTAAACGCGGTTTGAAGACCGGAAACATATTGTCGCAAAGGAAGTGTGTGGACATCTTAACATCCGGGGTAGGCGACCGCTTTCAATTCCTAAAACACTTGTACGCGGAAAAACTATTTTAGCCTGATTTGTTTCCTGATTTCAAAAACAAATGTCACGAAAAAGAAGTAGGCCTATGCACTGAAACTGATTCATATCAACTTAATAAAATTGTAACAATTTTTTTGACTTGAAAAAAAAGTCATCTATGTAGTAAATAACTGATAACTCTGCAGTTATCAGTTACGTACAGAGATGACTTTTCGTCAGCAATTGTGATTCAAATTTTTATATTGCAATTCAATTCAACTTTGTGACCGAATTGTTCCTGTTTGATGGAGTAACTATATTTATTGACCGAGACATAACCGTTTTTTCTGAAGCAGACATTACTTATCGTCACTGGCGTAAATATAAATAATATAGGCCTAATGATAAGAGCCCCCCCGCCGTCCCTGACCACCGGCCGCCACTGGCTTATATACATATACAATGTATATGTATATGTCACATACTTATTCACCTTGTAAGAAACACCAATAGAATGCAAAAACTTTCAGTTTCAAACTCATCATGTTGTTTATCATGGCTCTATGAAAAGGGACCTAAAGTCGCTCCCATGTTATTGCGCCATACAACTTTGGGTCCCATTTCGGATGCCTGACATGGGTCACAAAAATCATTAATTTGGCACATTTATCAGATGTTACTGTTTAGTAGATGTTAGATGTTTATAAAAAATAACCCAGTTAACTTGTAGAGGAAAGAATGGAGAATTGTATTTAATCGAAACCCAAAAATCAATACCCAATTTCACAAAAATGCTCATACTGTAAAATTTGCTCGGCCGACTTTGTTTCTCTTTCCCCTTTTTGCATCACATTTAAAGAGAACATTTTAGGGACTTGAAATTAGAAAAAAAAAAAAAAAAAAAAAAAAAAAAAAAAAAAAAAAAAAAAACAGACAAAAGTGCAGTGGCAAATTATTGTGTTCTGAATATCAATACAGTTAAAACCCTTAAATTAATAAAACATATAAACAATTTGACCAAACTTAACACCTGGGAATCGATAAAGATTTTAAAAGAACAACAAGGCAACCTAATGAACATTGATACTCCACCAATTCAAAATTGTAAACTTCTTAACTTTGTTGTAAACTAATTTGAGTTGTATAATTTATTGGCCTATGAATTCAAAATGTTAAAATTTAATTTAAGTATCATATGTTATATTTGGTATATTTACAATGTTTATTTACAAATATTGTTTTAGTTTACGGTACGGCTGATGATGATAGCTTGTCTATTGAAAGGCCTTCCGTAAAAAATAAAAAACTAAAAGTATAATGGTGTTGAATAATTTTAAATTTAGATTTAAGTTTAGTCCTACGAAATCTTTCTGTTTATAATAACATTGAACTCTGTAAATTATTCTACTTTAGTTTGACTGAGAGTCATTTAAGACATTCCATAGTGTTTTGGGGTTGGTCAAGCAAATCAAATTTGTATAGAATTTTTGTTTTGCAGGAAAAAAAGATGTTACAGTAGGCTTAGACCTAGAGATAAGTAGGCCTACTTGCAACGACAAATTTAAAGAGCTTCAAATTCTCACTGTTCCTTCTCCTTTCATGTTTGAAGCAGACCTAAGTATGTATGTAAAGTTAAACGATCTGATAAAGCCTGACAACCAAAAAGCACATGTAGCCTAGGCTAAGTGATATAAAAATAAAATTTTGTATGATTATTCTTTGGAATGTTTTGTATATGTATTATTTTTATTTTGTTAAAAATGTTAATTTTGTATTTTTTAGGATTTATTTTGTAAAGTGATGTTTTGTAAAGTGTTGTTTTTGTAAAGTGATGTACACTTGCCCATGAATCCGGAGTAAGTGTACACCCCCCCCCCCCCTCAATGTAGTTCTGCATTCAATATACGTTGATGTTGGGGCAAGTAGATTATAGAGTAGAAAATGAGCTTTCTTTTGATTTTTTATTTATCAAAATATTTCAAACGGTCCAGGAATTATGAACTTTTTTGTGAACCTTCGCACGGTAAAACGGAAAACCCAGTCTTTTAAGAAATTGTAAAGTAAATTAAAACATAGAGATAACACTGTTTCAATTAATTGACAATTAATAGGTCTTAAAGAGTAGAAAATTATCTTCATTTTGATTTTTTATCCATAAATATATCTTGAAAAATACGGTACAGTAGTTAGGAAATTTTTGTAAACGTCCGCTTGGTGAAGTAACTTGAAAACTTAATAAGTTATTTTAATTTTATTTTACTCCTGGAACAAAATATAGATCTTAATTTTACAAAGAGCAGTTTTTATCTTGGCATTCATACATGAGATAACAGTTTGCCTTATCATCAGCTAATTTATCCATTATTGAGGGGGGCATACACTTGCCCCATTGGTAAAAGTACACTTGCCCCAACAGTGATGTAACACATGCTAAGTGTACGCCTCCCCTAACTCCCCCAAAATGACTTTGTAGGGCACTAAAAATATTATTTTTGAATTTCTCTTAAAAAAAATGAGTCAGAACAGAATAAGTTTACCAATTTTAAAATAATTACCTTAATATTTGAATTTTTAGTAATTTCTCAAATTTTCCGAGCGGCACTTGCGTTTTGAGTAGAAACTTAAGATGTTTTTAAACTCATTGAAACACACATTACTAATAATAACCAGATATTTTTTGTGATTATAATTTGAAAGAGCATAGTTATAAATACCTTTGGCTAAGTTTTGAAATTTTTTGGATAAGTAATAAACCGATTTTTATTAGCTGGAAGTCCACTTGCCCCGAGCGTACACTTACCCCACTTGACTTTATACTATTTCATTTAAAAAAAATTAAATGTATGTAAGTATCAAATAGTAGGCCTATTATTGACACTCTTTTACACGTGATTTACTCCTTGACGGCTACCACGGTAGACGCCCCCAGAAATCCCATCTCTCTAATTGGATTTAGCTCATCTGTCTAGATTGAGATACGCCAACCAGTGGACCGAATTTAGATCCTGACTACCACCGATTATTGCGAGTGAAAGTGACCATTTGAGTTGAGAGAAGAAGGTTAAGTAGCCTATGTCAAAATATTCTACTAGTAAATTGTATTTGACTGAGGTTATAAAATACAGTTTTAGAAAACCGCTCATTTCTACACTAAGTCACGGCAGCTGAATGCCAATTTTAACATGACTCGTTTTAGTTTGGGGGAGGGGCTGAGCCCCCCAGGGAAAACGTTAGGGGGGCCCGAGCCCCTCGGGCTCCATAGAGTCGGATCCAGTGGTTTCTTCCCATCCTGATCTTTCTCCATCGTTCTTTAATTTTGGCACTGCCTTACCACTAACCTTGGGCCTCACTGATTTAACCTAACCTAAACCTGATTGGATGAATCCTTCCGACGGAAACATTTGGATGGGTCCCATGCCGAGAAGGTCGACGGGACATACAACAGAGGTAACAGCAGGCCTAAAGGCTAACTAGGCTAAATAAAAATAGGCTAACCTACTAACTGACAAAGTCAAGTTTCCTACATTTGATACGCTAAGAAGGTAGGCCTAACAAGATATGAAGCCTTGATCTACTCACCCTGGAAAACTGAGTTCTGCCAGCTCCAAATCCTGATCCTCCTTGACCGGTGGTAGGCCTGGTCCTCATTTTGCCTACACCTCCCGTTTCACTATTCCTAGAACGTCCTCTACGATAACCTCCCCGAGCACTAATGATGATATCATCTAAACTCAGTTCGACTTTGTCCATCATCAGATCGGTTAAAAATTTGAGCTAACAAATGTGAAATGAACAATCTTAGAATTTTATCAATAATAACTATGAGGTAATAATAATAATAGGAGGTAACTAGGATGTATAATAATAGGAGCTAACTATAAAAACACTTCCTAATGAGACCACCAGTAACCCCTGTATCCACAAACACTTTAAGTACCGGGGAGAAGAAAATGGCGCACGATGCACGATCTCGGACTCGGAAATGGCGTGTCTGTCTTTGATATCCACCACACTGAACCGACAATCAGCTTTTTTGTCGTCGCGCGTCAAGGGAAGAAGAAGAATAGAGCCAAATCAGGATAGTGTGGATAGCGTTTAACAAGTAATATAGCTATATTAATAAAAATCAAAGTACTTTTAAATATAATTATATAATTGTTCCGAATTGAATTCGAGACTTCTTCCATGCCCTGATTCATCTGTGGAATGCGTACAGGTGGAGATAAAGACTAATAATCACTTCAATCTTTTTATTAATGGAACTTAGGCCTACTTCCCTCCCCAAAGCCCCTCCAATGTATATGAATCTTTCTCTCATAATGTTGAGCATGCTCTCACTTCTTCAAATTTTGATGCAGCGCTTATTATCGGCGATTTTAATCTTCCAGATCATGATTGGTCAGTTGCAGATCCTTTATCAGTATCTGTAGCTGCTCAGTATATAGTTGATCTCTCTTCTATCATCTTCCATCTCACTCAGATCAATAATGTCAGAAACGCCAGAGGAGTATTGCTTGACTTGGTTTTTGCTTCTGATGATCAAGTGAAGGTATCAGCAGCTGTCCAGCTGATGAGTTTCTCCTTCCAATTGAGGATACCCACCCTGCGTTGTGTGTTATAGTGAAGACTTGCTGCTCTGCTGCCACCAAAGCACATAAGCTAGTCCCTGACTTTCGAAGGACTGATTATCAGAAAATGAAAGATTTATTGTCAGAGACGGATTTAACATTTAGCCATGATGATAATCCTACTCTTTATTTTGATAAGTTGTGTACATTTTTGAGGTCAGCCGTTGCTGTTAACACTCCAATGAAAAGGGTTGGCTTTTCCCGGTTCAATCCATGGTTCTCAGTTGAACTTCGAAATCTGGTTACTCAAAAGAAAATTGCCCATAGAAATTGGAAGAGCACTGGATGTGATAGAGTTGGCGTTTGGAATTCTGCGGTCTAAGAAGTATTTGTAAAGCAAGTCGCCATACATGTTACGATAACTATATATTCTTCATGTGAAGTCTACGATGAAGTCCAACATTAAAGTTTTCTAGAGCTTTATGAATGGAATGAGAGAATCCCACGTTATCCCTGACTCCATGCATTTTGAGGGGAAAATTGCCAAAACAGTTGAAGAGTCTTGTGAATTGTTTGCATGATTCTTTTCTTCTGTATTCTCTGAGTATTCTGAAACAGCTCCCGATTTTGAGTTTGATTTTCCCCACGTTATAGCATCATGCAGTTTTTCTGAAAGTAAAGTGGCAAGGAAGCTTGAGTCTCTTGACCCATTTAAAGGGACTGGACCCGATGATGGTATCCCTCCATCAGTTTTAAAGCATTGCTCTAAATCATTGGCCCCTGTTCTAACATCCGTATTTAACAAACTTGTTAAACTGGGACAGTTCCCTGATTCCCTCAAGCACGGTTATGTTGTGCCTATACACATCAAGGTTGGTGACAGATCCAATGTTGGAAATTATAGACCAGTTGTTATCCAATCTGTGTTAGCCAAAATATTTGAAAACCTTGTTCTGGAGAAGGTCTTGCCGCTTTTTTAGAATGTTATAGGCAACGAACAACATGGTTTCCGGGCTGGTCGTTCCACCGTTACTAATCTTGTTACGCTACAGAACTATGTAATTTCTGCGTTTGAGGCTAAAAAGCAGGTTGACTGTGTGTATTTAGATTTTGCCAAGGCATTCGACCGTGTGAGCCACTATCACCTAGTCAAGAAGCTTCATGCCTACGGATTTCGGATTCCCCTGTTGAGCTGGTTCAAGTCATACTTGAGCAGCAGAAGATTGGCTGTCCGATTCAATGGGGAAGTGTCTGAACAGTTCGTTGCAACATCTGGTGTGCCACATGGATCACACCTGGGACAATTCCTTTTCAACCTATTTATCAATGACCTTCCTCAACATCTAAGCTCTGAATGTTTGCTTTTTGCCGACGATGTTAAGCTCTTCAAGAGAATCACTTGTATTGAAGACTGTACCAGTGTCCAGACTGATCTGCAAAATGTCATATTATGGTGTGAGGATAATGCTATGCAACTAAATATAGCCAAGTGCGCAGTTATGACTTTTTGTCGGATTTCATCTCCGCTTCTTTACGGATATACGTTGGCCAGTGTAGCAGTCAGGAGGGTCACTCTATTTAAAAATCTAGGGATAATGTGTAATCCTGAGTTGACCCCAAATGAGCACATAGCTTAAGTTTGTAACAGAGCGAACAAAATGCTTGGATTCATTCTCAGAACTTCTAAAAATGCCCTTGGCCCCGATTCACTTGCTCTACTCTTCAAGTCTTTGGTCCGGCAACTTCTTGAGTATGGTACTGTTGTGTGGTCCCCTTTCCAAAGTGGGCATTGAGATAGGCTTCAGAACATACAGAAGCGATTTATACGTTTGCTGGGAACCAGGGTTGGATTCAACTTTCAGGATGTTCCAATTTATGATCTCCAGTTGAATTATAATCTAGCTCCTCTTGATGTTCGACGCAGAGTATTTGATGTGTGCTTTCCATAAGCTTATAAATGGTGTTATTGACTGCCCCATGCTCCTCGCTCTGATTGACTTCAAGTGCGGCTCGACTCGAACACGCTCCAGAGACATTTTGGAAAGACAGCATCATCCAACGTCTTATGCATATTACTCGATCATCCCAAGGCTTCATCGTCTGGGAAACATAGCAGCTTCCTTGGATGTGGACTTTTTTGCTGAATCCGAGTCGGCCCTGAGAAGAAAATTATTTAGTGCATGGGCATTTGCAAACACATTAGCATAAGTTGTTTTTCTGCTTGGTGAAGTTGTTAGATTTTATTATGTTTTATTATTTTTGCAGGGCACATAGGCCTAAGTCTGTTATGCTTGTATTTATCTAATTCCTATAGTCTTGTTGATTATTTATTTTATTATTTCGTTGTAGTTTTATTACTTGTTATGTTCTGGTATAACCTTAGGCTTGATAGTTGTTTGATTATATATTTGTTAATTATTATATTAGAATGGTTAAAGTCTTGTTGCAGTTGGTCTTGGAGATTTATAAATAATTTTAATAGAATCTTACATTTCTTGTAATATAATTGTTTTGTATGATAATTGAAAATGGAAAATTCCGTGTATAAATAAATAAATAAATTGTGGACTCACCTACGGCTCGATGGGGCTCTGCCCCATGATCCCTTAGGGATTGTCCCGAAATAGTTAAAAAAGCCAAATTTATAGTTGTTTACTAGTCATAGACATAATTCATGAAGTTATAATTAATTTTGAATGTCAAATCTCAAAGTGCACGATTTCATAAAACTAGTGTTACTTGGGGATACGTAGGACAGGTAAGAAAATAATCATTAAGAAACAAGAAAAATAATAAGATTTATTATTATATATTATTGCTATTTATTATTTAATAATTATAAATTATTATAAAATGAAAAGAATTTTTTAAAATTATAATAAACAAAAGATATTAAAAATACCATCTCAAAGATATTTTTTTACCATGGTGTAAAAAATTGAGGAAGAACTCGCTAAATACATCTAATCTTACTCAAATGATTCAAATTATTTTATTGAGCCAGACAAAGGTTAAGTCTTAAAACTAACATACAAATGCAGTCGTGCTCCTCTTGACTCACAAAAACATTAGTTCAAACTGTGTAAAACTTGTTCTTAATTCACACCATGCAGCTTTCAATGTACAAAAAAGGCCAAAATAAAATATAAAAAGTAAACCAAATCAAATAAAATGTGCACACAGGAGAAAGAGTCCATGCTTATACCTAACAGGTTGATTAGGCAAGTTGTCTTAGGTCCGCCTCCCAGAACTCTTGTATACTGTACAATGGGTTGGCCAAAAACCATGCCTTCAGTGGGTCAGCGAATATATTTGGGTTTGTTGCCTCACCCACAACGGTAAGGCATTAACAAACCTTATGTCTGCAACAGGGAAACAGTTTAGTGATTTACTTAGCATATCACTCTATCATATCACATTCAACATGTATTCATGTACATTCAACTGGTTTCTAGTGCCATAGCCATGAATTTCATTGTTTCGGGCGAGATTTACCTCTTGCTTCTTAATTTCTCACAGACATTGTGCGGCATTGATATACATATACACTAAAAACAGTCATGATTTCGTCAACTGCTGGACTCCGCAGAGAGGACCCTGACAGCCTTCTTCTGTAACAGCAGAACCTTCTGGACTCTGCACGAGTGACCCCAAAGTCTGGTTCCATACAAAAGATATGCGACTGAAAAAAGAGTGATAAGCTAAACGGACAAATTCATAAGGCATGTCGATGTCAGTCTTAAAAGTCTAATAAGGAGGTAAATTACTCTGCTGAGTTTAACACACAGAGACTCTATGTGGTTGTTCCAGCTAAGCCGAGGGTCAAGTGCAAAGCCCAGCAGTTTGACAGGTTCATTCCCATTTAGCTCTCGGCAAAGGCTAAAAGTGATTGCCTGGGTTTTGGCTTCATTCAAAGACAGCTTGTTCTTTTGGAACCAAGCTGATGCGACTTCCAGGAGTCTCTGGACGTCTTTGTCAGAAATACAACAGTCTGTATTGCTAGAAAAAAGGGGTGTGTCATCCGCATATAGGAGCACAGCTGACACATTGTAATAGAGATCATTAATCGACACAATGAAGAGGAATGGGGCTAGTATGGAGCCCTGCGGGACCCCATACTGCACGTATGTAGAAGGGTGGATTCACTACCATTCGAGTTTACCACTTATAAGAACTATTAGAAAGATATGATTTCAGGTTTGAGAGAGCATTGGCCCTTACCCCATATACCTCTCCAACTTGGTTATTAGGAAGTCATGCTGCAAGCAATAAAATGGGCGGGACGAGTCACACAGCAAAACAGAAGTTGAATTCTTTGCTTCAAAGGCATCTAGAACTATTTGAATGAGGAACCACTGCTTGAACAGTGGACCTACCCCGTCGGAAACCACATTGATCAGGGACTATGAGACGATGCTCCTCAAAATAGTTGCACAGCTGCTCCAGCATGACAGCCTCAAAAATCTAGACAAATATGGGAATTATCTGGTTTGTAACCAATTAACAAGTTTGAAGTATTTTTAGGCCTAAGTGTTTAATATTAGTTTGTTAACTCTTGGAGATAGACTAAGGTTGACAGTAAAAAGGGCATCAGAAAGTATATGAGTATAAAGATGAAGTTCTATGAGTATGGAAGATGAAAGAAGAAATTACTCAAGAAGAAACAATACGCAAAGGAGTGGGAGATGGTTACTGGTTGCAAACGAGAAACTGCAAATGAATTTAATAGCGATTCTATTTACAATTAGAAGAGGAATGTAAAATATAGCCAGAATGATGTAAAAATCGTGTCCTTTTTGTAATTCAATGTTATTTATTTATTTCCATTGCAAAGCCATTTTCTTAAATACAAAATTGTTTTTATAACGATTTATTTATATCAAAGTGTAAGTTGTAACAAAGTGAATACCTTATAATTTACTTATTTATAAACTTTATAATTTATTGAGTTTTTTTATAAGTGTATATTAGTATTGATTCTCCCTGAGCGCAAATAAAATTTTTGTGTGTGATGAATGGGTGTTTGTGTGTGACACAAGAAGGAAACTGAGCTAGAGAAAGTCCCAAACGCACGATTTTCGTTAAATCTCTTCGGTAGGTTCCAATCAACATTAATTCCTGTTTTTCTCGTTTTAGCTAATTTCTTTATAAAGGGAATACGTTAGTGTAATATGTAGTACTCATGGTAAGACCTAAGTTCAGGACAATGATACATTTTTGGTTTTTTAAATTGAAAAATTCAACAATGGTAACTTAAACTATTTCATTTTTTATTTATTTTGATGTGTAGAATACGAATATACATAGCCAGTCGCGGGTTTTTATATACTGTTGCAGAGATATGCCATATGGTAAAAGGAGAGGGTAATTGTAAAAGGGGTGTGCGTCATAACGCGTCATTGCATTGTGGGGGGGGGGGGGTGCTTTGGGTTGGGGGGGGGCTGCGCAATTGGGGTAGAGTGGATGGGCACCCAAAAGTAAATTTAATATATGTACTGTAAATAATAAATATAAATTTTGTGTCTGTGGTAATGATAACTTATGAAAGAGATTTCTGATTTTGATGAAATTTGGTATGTTGGTGTAAGACCAAGGCTATTTTCATGAATTTGCGAACCACACCAATGATCGGATTATGGGAACTGCGTTTTATGGGTTTTATAAGGGTAAAAATTAAATAGATTTTTGGCATTCTTTGACCTCAATTTTGAAAATTCGCCAATTCGGAAAAAACAAACAATTTAGTATTTTGAAATTTTAACTCAGCGTAGGCTTACAGTTGGTTGCTCGAGACGTGAGACAGCCCACCAAAATTTCTGCTACGTATGGGCAGGTTGTTTCTATCTCGTGCAACATGGCGTGGATGAATCATAATAATGATATACAGTAAAATCATTACTAAGGTCTTCATATCAAATTCAGGCTTTTAAACTTCCCATGTACAGCACAAATCCTGGCGGGCTGTCTCACGTCTCGCGCAACTAACTGTAATTAGTTACTGAGAAAATACAAAAATGTGTTTCCCATGTTATTCTTAAGGGAAATCAGCAAAACCCTCTATTTTTCTTACTTAAACAAATATGGTGTGTACATTATCTAGATAGGGTTTAACTCATACCTGCTTACAAAACCCATATGTCAGCAAACCTACATACTCACCCCCATAGGTTTTATGGGGAAAAATAAAAAAAACCAGCCAGATCTTGTTACAATTTTGTGTTTACCTTCACCAATTATTGATTAACCTAAATTTTCTAACAACAACCCATGGCAGCAAACCTACATTCTAGATCCTATGGTGCTTTTATGGGGAGGGTAAAAGATCTGAAATTCCAATAGAAATTTGCTGAGTAAGCAGGTCTGCTATGACGAGGGTTATTTCTTATTTTAAACAATATCACTGATACAAACTATTCACATGTTGATACTTACTTGGTAGTTTATACCTGAATAGTCCCCCTGGTATCGCTTCCACGACGTGATTGTTGTTTAGGCATTTCGATCAGGTTTTGACTTTGGATTTCCTTGCCTTGACCTTGGACTATTGCTTGCCGGAGTTAAGTTTGTCTGTGTAACGTGGACGATATTGGCACATCTAGTACTGTACCGGTGGACCAGATTATTGATTATGAAAAATTCAGGATGTTTCCGCACTAATAGAGCTGACTCCATAATGAAGAGTGATGGATGGGTTGCGGTTTTGAGCTCCCTGAATAAGAGCCTGCAATAATTAAAGCAATAGACAACAAACAGCCTTCTTGTAACTTACTTCTGGAGGAGAAAATTATACTTTCAGCCACCCATACTGTCAACCCAAAAGACAATTCTATAGGAGAGAAGACTCTGACACAGGCATAATACACATTCAACAGCACTTCACGCTGGACTAGCCTGTAGAGTCTGCATATTAGGTAGATAACAGAGGTCAACCTTCAAGATACTGCAGTGACATGATGCCCATCCCACTTAAGGTCCTCACTGATGTAAAAAGGCCCGTTTGTATTTTATCCTGCAGCTGGCATAGCTTATAGAGATCACTTGCATGATAGTTCAGCTTTCAAAGTTGTTGTTCATTTAGCACCACCCAGGGAGTACGTGCAGCTTTAATAGAATGCTGCGGACACGAACAACATCACCCACCAATGTTCTTTTAACTTTTGAACATCCTGTGTGTTGTAAATAGAACAGAACCTTTTAGTTATTTAGTGTTGGACTTTGAGATCAGTAGGCTACTACTCTGGAAGTGACCCTTGTACCTACTGATAAGACTTTGGGAGACGGAGGATAGACGAGGAGCCGCAGTTCGAGTTATGACCCAGGTAAGCCAAGTAGCGTACTCCTGTTCTGGTCTTATAATTATTTATTGTCAGTTCAGTTATTCCCCGCATAGTTCTTTAAATATATGTTTATCCGGGTTAAAACAAGTGGCGACGAGTAATTGTAAACGAATTTACGCGTGAAAGTGCGAATTTAATAGTTAAATTCAGTTTTGCAAACTTGCAAGAATCGTGTTCGTGCAAAACCGCCATTTTGAAGTTGTGGAACGAGTTTAAGGAACAGTTCCAAAGTAACGGTTTCTTAGTGACAGCCCTTTGGTTTGTAACAGTTGCAAAGTAACGGTTTCGGTGCAAAAATAACAGATATTGAAACTGTTACAAAGGAACTGGTTGTTGTCACTGGAATAAAGTAAACACAGGGAGAAGCAAAATATAACCTGTACGGAAGTTTAGTTGGTGTTGAACTTGCATGAAAGTAAAGTTTTGTTTAGTTCTAAATGAAGATGAACTTATTTCTTTTTAGTTTTTATGTGTTCAAGTGTTGATTTTTCACCAAGAAATTTACAGCAAGTTAATAATGGCCAAACAACTGATTGGTAAAGTCAGTGAATTTAATGAAGATATTGAGAGTTTTGAAAACTACTCTGAGAGACTAAATAATTTCTTTGCCATAAATAAAATTGGAGATGATGACAAGTTGGCATACTTTGTTTCTGTCATGGGCCCGGTATTGTATACTACTCTTAAGGATCTACTCCATCCAAAGAAGGTAGGTGACAGTAAATATAATGAAGCAATTGAAGTTTTGGAAGCTCACTTTAAGCCTAAGGTCAATGTCGCTTACGAGCGCTTTTTATTCAACAAAAGAGTTCAAAAAGAGGGAGAGTCAGTGTCTGAGTATTCAATACAGCTAAAAAAATTAGCGGCAACCTGTAAATTCAACAAATTTCTTGATGAAGCCCTCCGTGATAGATTTTTATGTGGTCTGAAATCACCGACCATTCAAAGTAAGCTTTTGGCCGAAGGAGATGGACTTACATTCTCTAAGGCATTAGACATTGCGTTGGTAATTGAAAACGCAGATAAGAACGTCAAGTCCCTTCATCCAGAGAAACACTCAGGGGAAATAAATTTTGTTAAGCCTTCTCATGCAAAGTTTCATAAAGGGGCAGGTCAGTTTAAGCCTAGGCCTACTTCAAACAGTGGGGAAAATCAAAAGAACAATTCTAAGCAGAAGTGTTACCGCTGTGGTAAATTTCACGACCCTAGAAATTGTCCATATGTTGAGTATACATGCTTTTCATGTCAAAGGAAAGGGCACCTTTCAAATATGTGTAAATCTAGCAAATCTGAGTCTAATAATAAATATAGGCCTAATAGGAAACTGAAAGGTACAGGCCGAGTTAATGTCTGTACTTCCGGCAGCGATGAGGATGAACCTCACGTTGGCTGTACAGAGGATGAATTTGAGCTTTTCACTATTGCTTATGCTAACAGTACAAAACCGAGTAGTTTTAGCACAAAATTGCTTGTAAATGATGTACCGGTGGAAATGGTCATTGACACCGGGGCAGTAGTTACCGTTATGCCTGATGACGTGTACTTTAAAAGTTTTCACAAAATCGAATCTAAGCTGGAGGAATGTTCAATGAAATTGAAAACCTATACAGGAGAGTCTATAAATGTTCTTGGAAAATTTCAGGCTAGTGTTAGTACTGACAAAGGTGTACGCCAGAACCTACCAATCGTAGTCATCGAGAGTACGGGACCCCGACAGCCAGTGTTACTAGGACGCAATTGGCTGGAAAAACTTCGACTGGATTGGAGTTCCATGGACCGTGGAGGACTGGATGTCGCCGACATGGACAAGAAGGTTCAACTGCTGAGCGGTAAGACCGTTCCCATATTTGACTTAGTTGAGGGATTTAAGAAAAAGTATTCATCAGTTTTTGACAATACGATAGGAGAAATTAAAGATATAACTGTAGACCTAGTTTTAAAGGAAAACGCCACTCCTGTCTTCTGTAAGGCACGAAATGTACCTTTCGCATTACGCAATGCAGTGGAAGGCGAATTAGAAAACTTACAGAAAAATGGGATAATCTATCCCGTCACCCGATCAGAATGGAGTTCACCAATTGTAGTCGTACCCAAGAATAATGGGTGCGTTCGCTTGTGCGGGGATTTTAAGTCCACGCTCAACCCATGGCTTAGGACAGATCACTACCCGCTCCCAAATCCAGATGACATATTCGCTAAGATATCAGGATCTAAGTGGTTTTCTAAGTTGGATTTAACGGCTGCTTACAGCCAGTTGAAAGTGAGCCAAAGCTCACAAGAGCTCTTGACCATAAACACACATAAAGGCCTTTTTAGGTATGCCCGTCTGCCATATGGCATAACGAGTGCTGGAGCCTTGTTCCAGGCCACAATGGACAAAATTTTGTCTGGGTTGGAAGGTACGGCATGTTATCTGGATGATATTTTGATTTTCAGTAAAGATATACAAGATATGAATCTTAAGGTTGAGGCTGTTTTGAAACGCTTAAGCGACCATGGTGTCAAAGTTAACACCTCTAAGAGTGAATTTTTTCAAAGAAGTCTAAATTTCTTAGGCTACCGTATTGATGAAAAAGGAATTCATCAAACCGAGGAACTTACGAAGGCACGATTATTGAGGCACCAAGACCGGAAAACGTCACCCAACTCAGATCCTTTCTGGGACTAGTCAATTTCTATGGAAAATTTTTACCTAAATTATCATCGTTGCTCCACCCATTGTACTTGCTCTTAAATAATGATGTAAAATGGGAATGGAGTGAGGAATGTGAAACGGCTTTTGAGAAATGTAAAAAGCTTCTTTTGAGAGACAATTTTTTAATGCCGTATGACCCCACCTTAGATATTGTCGTAACCACCGATAGTTCCAGTTACGGTATCGGGTGTGTTGTTGCTCATGCCTTAGCAGACGGTTCCGAGCGACCCATCGCTTTTTCGTCAAGAGTCCTTACGAAAAGTGAGGTTAAGTACAGCCAGATTGAGAAGGAGGCGTTAGCCATTATTTACGCTGTCAAAAAGTTCCACAATTTTCTGTACGGTAGGAAGTTTACACTCGTAACAGACCATAGGCCACTCATCTTCCTGCTAGGCCCGTTGAAGGGAATTCCGACTCTCGCAGCTGCACGGATACAACGGTGGGCTTTGACATTAGCAGCTTACCAATATGACATTCGTTACAAGAAGGGAAGTGAGATCTCAAACGCAGATGCCCTGTCGCGCCTGCCATGTGAAAGCCTACTGAAGAAAATGAGATATCTTTCTTTTCATATTCACACCAGTTACCCATCACGTCCAAGGAGATAGCAGCAGCAACGAAGTTTGATCCAGTACTATCAAAGGTTTTGGATTTTACCCTCAATGGCTGGCCCCATTTTGTGGATGACGAAAACATAAAGCCTTATTTCAGTAAAAGTACTCAACTGACTGTTGAACAAGGTTGTTTGTTATGGGGTAATAGAGTGGTGGTACCCCCTACCCATCGTAAGGAAATTTTGATTTTATTACATTGTGAGCACCCAGGGGAATCGAGAATGAAATCGCTCGCCCGCAGTTTTGTTTTCTGGCCGGGTATGGACTTGGACATCGAGGGTGTTGTAAAAGATTGCTCGATTTGCCAGAAAACTCGAAAATCCGCACCTTTGGCACCTTTACAACCTTGGGCCTGGCCTAAACACAATTGGCAGAGAGTACATTTGGATTTTGCCACATTTGAAGGGAAGGAATTCCTAATACTAGTCGACAGCCACTCAAAGTGGATTGAAATCTTTCATATGGCATCCACCACATCTAGGTCAACCATAGAAAAGATCAGACATTGCTTTGCTACGTTTGGGTTGCCATCTACTCTTGTAACCGATGGAGGTCCGCAGTTCACCTCGCAGGAATTTAAAGAATTTGTTGAATCCAATGGAGTCCATCACATTGTGTCACCTCCATACCACCCGGCATCGAACGGGTTAGCAGAGCGAGCCGTTCAGACGGTAAAGAGTGCCTTCCTACGACAGATGATGCATGATGCCAAACACAACCAAGTACGTTCTCTCCAACACCGAATAGATGCATTCCTGTTTGTTTATCGGAATACCCCTCACACTATAACGGGTTTGTCACCCTCAGAGGCTATCTTTAATTTAAACCACGAACACATTTGAGCTTGCTCAAGCCACATCTGGCCGACCAAATGTTAAAGAAACAAGAGGTATCGTCAGGAGCGCAAACGCACATCGGGGAAAACCTCGATACTTTACCCTCGGTGACAAGGTCTACGTAAAAACTGTTAGCAAGAGAAGGCAACCAGGTGTGATAATGAAGGTTAAGAGCCTTGTAACCTACATAGTAAAGGTGGAGAACCGGACTAGGTTTGTTCATGTCGACCATTTGCGGAAGAATCTCTCTCAAAATGAAGATAATGAGGATGATGTTTTGGTTCAGTTTCCAAAGGAACTATACAGGAGCCCAAAGCAAACCAAATCACCACCCAAGACGCAAGTGATGCCAACCAATAGTGCAACCCCACCACAGATTCCCAAGTCACCAGCAGCCCATAGTAACCATCAAGAAGGTGAAGCGACACTCCGACGCTCTCAAAGAACCATAAGAGCGCCTCGGAGATTAGATCTATAATTTAATAAAGAAGCAGAAGAATCTCCCCCATTTAATGTAAATAGTTAATGTGAAGCAACTTGTTTTGGTTGGGAGGAGATGTTGTAAATAGAACAGAACCTTTTAGTTATTTAGTGTTGGACTTTGAGATCAGTAGGCTACTACTCTGGAAGTGACCCTTGTACCTACTGATAAGACTTTGGGAGACGGAGGATAGACGAGGAGCCTCAGTTCGAGTTATGACCCAGAGGTAGGCCAAGTAGCGTACTCCTGTTCTGGTCTTATATAATTAATTATTGTCAGTTCAGTTATTCCCCGCATAGTTCTTTAGATATATGTTTATCTGGGGTTAAAACATTTATTTTATTGTTTTCCATT